>OZ010683.1:4177498-4501859 GCA_963932265.1 Thymelicus lineola | reverse complement strand
TGGAGACAACAACTCTATTTTAAGAATAATTCAAAACATAACACTGTAAAAAGATACACCTATTTATTCATAACTAATCTATGCGATGATTCTTACTTATGTCGTGATATTACTAAGTTGTTATTTTTTCACTTTATAAATAATTTCAAGTTGCAAATTACTTACATAGTAAAAGTTTGGGAGATAGCTTTAAATTCTTGCCTATTTTTGTACAAACTACATAGCTATGTAAGTGCCTGTAGCTTCTGAGAGAGCAATGTTAAATTTGTGATGATTGCGAATAGTTATCGTGAGGTACTGTATTATTCCTAATACTATATATTTTGTTCCTATACGTGGTGATTTAAAGAAGAAAAATTGTGAAGAAGGAACGAGAAAGAGTGAAATGTGAAGACTTGTACAGAAGAACACAGCCCGCTTGCTTCGCATTCACTGCCGGCGCCTTTATGTGTTTTGTGTCTATCATAAGGCACGCGGTGAATGCCAAGAGCGGGCTCAGATCACCCAATGTTAAAAAAGAAGAGAGAAGAGTAAAGCAGAATAATGAAAATCCGGAGCAGGCTTGTTTTGTAGAATAAGTAACTTCGTACTTAGCAGTTGTGCTAATGTTCTGCATATTAATCTTAGGTCGCAAACTACTAAGTACATAGTTTGGATTGTTTTGATATTATAAATTAGCTTATGTTTATATTAGTGACTGTTTAGTTCAAATGTCTGTTTGAAATTGCTGTAGCCATACAAATATATTGCAACATTTGTAGCTATGCAAAGTTTGACAATTCAGTTTTACCGAATAAAAAATAGTCACGATTGCAAGGTGCTCAACCGGGTAACGCCATGGAGTTTAATCAGAAACGTAGTGATGTACTCTGTGGCGTTGGTTGTTAAATTTATCGGTGTTTATTCGTAGAGTTCTGTGTACAATGTCCTAATATACGTAATGTAATATTATTTTTCATCAGTGAAGACCTTCATTGTTTTGCAACCCGCCGTCACCGACTCACCGTGGCCACGGTTCACCGCACTGCACAGCACACAGCCGCTGACTGGCCTGACTAATTAAAATCTGTTATCCTTCAATGTACACAGACTCTTGTCCGTAAACAAACTAATTAACCTTCGGAATCGGTAAAGAACAACCAACGGTTCACTCACAAAAAATGTGGAAACTAAAGACGAATGACTTAAAGTGTCACACATTTTTATACAGGAACCTAAGTAGGTAGTAAGTATCTACTATGAGGTCATATAATTAAATTGCCTTAAGTATAATTTACTTATTATAACTTTATTACAAAATGTTTCAAAATAAATTACTTACATACGTACCTACCTACCTACCGAACACTTCTTTTAACTAAAATGGTTTCAGTATGTCTTATGTGTTAACTACTTGGTGTCAGCACAATGGTGCATGTGTTTTTGTCACGGAACACAGAGAGACAACAGGTTTTCGTCATAATACAAATGTCAAACAAAATAACTCTGTCAAGTAACTTGTTCCTAATAAAATTGCTTACTTCGTAATTGAAACATGCAATGTGAACTATATTGTCAAATGTTATCTCAATTATGTTTTCTGAAATAACTTTTCATACCACAAATTATATTTTCAAAATCATGTGTTGTACATAGACTAGATAATAGCTAAGGCGGTACTCTATTATCTAAGTACATTTCTACTCGTACCTATTTGTTACCATTTTATTGAAAAGAGAAAAATACAGTTGAATTGAGAACCTCCTCCTTTTATTGAAGTCGGTTAAAAAGTGGTGGTAAATAATGGTTATTAAATACGATATATTGCTTGGCTATGAACTGGCTTGCGTCACCAGTGCGTTATGGAACATGAAGGAATTAATCATCATCATCATCAACATCATCATCCTGCCCATTTCCCAATTTTATTTGGGGTCGGCGCAATATTAATTAATTAATCTAGTTTATTAACTAGCTTTCTGTTCCCGATTTTAATTTGATACTGATTTTTATTACTAAATTAAATGTCACACGCGGAAAAACTCAGTGTCGCTTTTTGATGATTAGGTTAGTTGGTACTTCAGATCAGATTAAAAAAATGCAGTTAGAGTGCGCAGTACACGAAAGTGAAGCCACCAAAGCAAATACTATATAAAAAATATTTAGAGAAATAGTAGTTATAATTCTCAAGCGTATTAAATATTCTAAGCCGTAAATAATGTTTGCATTTGCTTGGGTGGCTTCACTTACGCGTACGTGTACTGCGGGCTCTATCACTAATATTTTGTAAGAAAAATCTATGGCTATCTTTCATCAATGCACTATATTTATATATATAATTACTACAATTTATATTTAGGTATATAATTTCATCATTTATATTTCTCCGAGGTGGGCGTAAATAGCGGCGACATAATTCATACTATTGTCGTTGTTTACGATGGTATATATTGTAGAACTGTTTTTTGTTACAAATAAATCTTTAAATGTTTAAATGCAAACCTAATTTGAAAGTCAAGTAAATTAATAAGTAGGTACCTATCAAACACTTTACCAACAAAATTATTTTGATGTATTTTAGTTATCTCCTCTTTTCGACGCTAATATCTATGCTTTCTCTAAAACAAATCGGGAAACGTTGAGTAAGCGAAACAGAAATATCCATAATTATTAAATCACTGATGCTTACGAACTAAAATACAAACTTACAAGCAGTACCTACAATGGGTACTGAGATAGAGAAAAAAAAGAGGATTTTTGGCTTTTTTCATGGAAATAGCCGACAAACCGAGGTAAAGAAAGAGAGAAGAAAAAGAAAGAAAGAACGAGCCAGCCGGAACACGACGAGTCGATTGGCAGCATAAGGGCAGCATATATGAAAACTTTTTATATTAAGGTTTCTTTATATAAAAAGAGCCCTTAAAATTTAGTCTCAAATAGCACCCAATATGCTACATAATAATTATAGATGAGCATCGATGCTATTATAAATTCAGTTGGTAACAATACCATTGTGGCGAGGTGTAAAGCGCCCGGCCCGCATAGCTGAGAATGGCGTTGGTCCGCGAATGTCACGTAGTGTCCGTGCTACTAGGCGCCTCCGTTTATCAGCCGGCTACCTACCTCGCCGCTCCCACCTCCCGCTCTCAGCTTCACGTTGCGAAATAATTGATGCATGCATTTCTAACTAGTCCAATCATCTGCTGTAAGGTGCAACAATTTATGTATTTACAGGAAAAGAAATAAATAATTTTGAAAGTGCAAGAAAAGAATAAAGCAATTTCACGCCTTTTATTTATTCTATCCATCCAACCATCTATCAGGCCTTAGAGGTCCATCGCGGGACATGAGCCTTCCCGAACTTGCACCATAATGACATCGGCGCGGCGGTCCCGAGTCTTCTGAATCCAGTGGATCTCCGCTGTCTTCTTCAGATCATCAGTCCACCTTTGATTTGCTTGCTGGTAGTTGCAATATAAAATAAATGTTGCTCCTACCCTTTATTATCCTTATTCCTTTAGGCATGAAATTTTCACGATCCTTTCTTAGTGACCTGTAGGTATGTATAAATAACCTCTGTATAAAGTTTCATGCTTCTAGGTCCACTGGTTCATGCTGTACGTTGTACGTGTTGCGACAGTCAGTACGAGACCGGTTACAATGATTTCATAAGTAAAGATAGGCCCACCAGGATAATTTCACACAAAATATCTTATTCCTGTCTGTCTGTGTGCCTGTTTTAGCACTACCAGAGCTTTGGGCGAGATTTCTACGGCGCCCCTATCTGCCATTGAAACCCATACAAAAATAATAAATATGTAAATCCATGCCAAGTTACAGCTTTCCAGCACTAAGGATCTCGACGCCATGCTGCGAACGGACAGACATAAGGAAACTATAAGGGTTCCGTTATGACTACCTGCAGCACCCCTTCAATCCTGGCGCCCTGGGCGGTCGCCCAACCGCGCCCTACCCTAACGCCGCTACTGTGTCTACCTGTATGCTGAATTTCATGAAATTCCGTTGAGTAGTTTTTGCGTAAAAGAGTAATAAACATCCATACATTCTCACAAACTATCACATTCATAACATTAGTTGGATACATGAGCTGATGATTTGATGACATTATCACAAATACATGTGTGTAATTTCTAAGTTTCATTAACATTGATTTAGTTACTTCATCATCATCATCATCATCCTGCCCATTTCCCAATTTTATTTGGGGTCGGCGCAATATGTTTTCCTCTTCCACACTTCTCTATCAGCCGTCATCTTTATAAAATATATCTTTTTTGATTTAGTTACTTACGATTATTAATTTAAAAAAAAACTCGTGTAGAGTTCTTTTAGTTAATGTTAGTTAAATTTATATTTACAGATATAACTACAATATATTTTATGTATTAGGTACAATGTTTCTTCACCCACTCCTTACAAACTTTTAACTATTATTTTACATCCAGAGGTTGAGTTTTAAAGCCTACATAAAAGGAATCTACCGGCTAAATTTTGTAGTTCTAACATCAGTAGCCCTGCGTATATGAATCAATTACACAAAAAAGTCACATCGCTGGTAGATACAGCCCAAACGACAGCCTAAGGACGCAAGAACAAGAGGGATTTGGTACCATTTTCACACCACCATGAGCAACTTGGACACAGTATGGATTCCTCCATAGGCTCTTCACATTTCGATGACAGTGGGAGCGTAACTCGCGACGTTCTTGAAGACTACAATAAGAAAGTATAACTTAAAGACTAAGACTAATACGTCGTAGCATCGTAGTCTTCAATAAAAATAAGTACTTTTGATTTCAAAGTAAGTAACACAAGCATAAGGACATAAGGAAGCGCTCATAGCCCGGCGGCTTGTGTCGATCCTATGTGATCGACAAAGTTAAGCAACAGCAAGCGCAGTCGGTAGTCGGATGGGTGACAGCTAGTGGCAAAAATTCTTGAGCGTTTGCGTGCTTCGGAGGGCACGTAAAACCGTCGGTCCCGATTGTTATCATAAGATAACAGTCGTTAAGCCATGTCGGAGGCCCTCGGGCGATTTGTAAACTTCCGACACTCGGGTTGGCCACTAACCCCTCCACCAATCCGCACTGGAGCAGCGTGGTGGAGTATGCTCTAGGCCTCCTCAAGAGGAGAGACCCGTGCCCAGTAGTGAGCCATTAATGGCTGAAGCCAAAGTAACACAAAACTCATCCACATGAAAATAAATGACAGGTTTATTATCAGGAAAGGCGAAAGAAAACCGTTCAAATACTTCCTGCACCGTTCCAATTGTAAGGCCTACAAAAACTTGTATTTTCTTTTAGTAAATAAATACATGTATAATACTCGTACTATATATCGTTTTAAACTTCAGTTTATTGCACTGTTTGTAATATGTGACTGTATTGCATCAGAGATGACCTTTGTTCCAGCCGGGAACTTGATAAACAGGTTTAAGCTCTAAAATTATACAGTATTTTATGCATCCAATGTCTAGATATAAATACTGGATAATTCATTTATAATAGTTTATTGTTATCTACCTTGTTTATCCTACTACCTGGCCACCTACCACCCTGCTTCTGAATAGTAGAGTCTCGTTAGGTTTAAACCTTAGAATCCAATTAGGCATTTTCAATGTATAATATTATAATATAATCATCCCCTTTTACGTGTAGGGAAGGTGCCCTGAAACAAAATTGTTTTAAAGAGTTTATTCTAGCAGTCTATAAGTGTTTATATTGTACTAGAATTTATTCTAGTTTATTTGCAGTTTTAATAAATATGTATTTTCATGCCCAATTTGAGCTTTTACAATAAAAGAATTCTGAGGTGTAGCCATTTTTGACTCGCAGGTACTGCATTAAATATTAACTTGATGTATTTTACGTGTTTAGGTTGAAGTGTCGGAGAGCATTATTAACACGGGTCCCTGCTACACGAATAATATTGCAACGAAACGAAGATGCTTTGGTGTGACGTCCATGGGCGACGTCCATTCTATATCTAGTACTGATGCCCACATCGATTTATCATCAGTCGACTCGCCGTGTTCCAGTTGGGGGGCTTGAGAGAACGTTATTTCTTTCTCTACAAAGCGATTAATAGAGGGAAAGAGGGAAATAGGTATTAGGAATATTTAACAAATTATATGAAATCACCTAGTATATTTTGTAATAATTTGGGCTTAAGTTGCATATCGGTATTGTTAATGGTAAGTTGTAAATTCAAATGGTAAGTGGTAAGTTGTAAACTTAACTTATGTATCCGTTTTTATTATTGTATTATATTTTCATTTTAGAACAAACCTAGCATTGTAGCTGAAGAATATGTTCTCCTTTTCCTATTGTTGCATTCCAAAATACCTGCTTAATAGGTGCAAGTTTGTGGGCACAATATTGAGAGATTTATCATGCCTTTAAAGAACTTACGTCTTAGGTTAATTCGGTTAGTCTTAGGTAAGTGTAAATTCTGTATTTTTTCGTAGTTTCGTAGATAAATAAGAAAACTATACATAAATTATTCTAGTAATAGGTTAATATTACAGGAATAACTGTTGCAAATGTCTCATACATCGAGAATAGATTGACGCTCCTCTTTGAAACTAAGGTTAGATAAAAAGTCACTATAGAATTTTACCCAAAAAAAAAACCGGACAAGTGCGTGTCAGGCCACACGAATTTAGGGTTCCGAATTTCCTATCTTCCATTTCATTTCCTTTTCATTCTGTACAAAGAAAAATAATTTGTTCTACAAATTAATATGACTTGATTAAACAAACAAGTGTTGATTGAAACATATAGAGATAGTAATTATAAAGTTAATATAAATACTAGCTGTTGCCCGCAGCTTCGCACGCGGAAATAATTTGCAATAAAATATTGCGACTATAAATTGAGATGTAAGCTATCCTATCTTTCAAGTTGGATCAAATGACTATTAAAAAATAGAGGTTTGAGATAGAATGGTGAAAATTTAGGGTTGTATGTATTTTTTAATGCCACATTATAAAAAAATAAATAAAAAAATGTTGACCAGAAAATAAAAAAATAAATGTTAGAGGTAGACAATCCTTATCACTTAGAGGTATGACAAATAAATAGTACCTGATTCTCAGACCTACTGAATATGCATATAAAATTTCATAAAAATCGGTCAAGTCGTTTCGGAGAAGTATGGTAACTAACATTGTGACACGAGAATTTTATACATAAGATGAATTAAATAAAATGAATTAAACAGACCTGATATAAAACAATAAGTAGTTCTTTGTTCTGAGCCGCGGAACCTAAGAGTTCTGGTTTTACTACCGAATTCTAAAAATACATTAATACCCCCGCACTAGTTTTCCCTGGGTTGAGGTGACATGAACTAGACAATTGACCAATAACAATAATCTGTGAATTAAACATTCATCCGTCACATAAATATTACTCCGGCTGGGAATCGAACCCAGGACTCCTCGATTCGCAGGCAGGGTTCCTTGTGATTCCTAAAAACTAAACGCGTGTGTCAGCTATGTTACAGCAATGTATAGTTTTAGTGATATCTTTAACATTACGAAAAACAAACGGACGACACTTGACGACTGACCTGTATAACAAAAGTTTGTTTTTAAAACGAAAAGTGTACATTGCACTTTTTTGCAACAACACAGTTTTGTTGAGACAAAATATGATTTTGTCTATAATGCAAGCCAGATCATGCAACGTAGGCGCTCGCCGATTATTCAATGCACGTATAAATAAGTGATACATTAACTGAGAAGTGTTACATTGCTATCGTCAACATTTTTTGCGGTTGGGAGTAACCAATTATAATAATTGCTGTAGTATGCAAAATTCTTATTAATGTATTTTTAGAATTCGGTAGTAAAACCAGAACTCTTAGGTTCCGCGGCTCAGACAGCTTTTTATACTGAAAGTTGTAATTTAATACACCATTATCACACCGTTAACGTGGTACTTAGAATAAATTAAAAAAAAATGTATACCTCGTTCTCTATGACCTCGTTCACACGTGGAGAGAGGTTGAAATATTTTTCTCGTCTATTCCATGGGTGACACTGTGACGCATCGTACGATAGGCCGTTTAAAAAATGAGTTTGCGTAACCTTAATCCTAAGCGCGCACTATGCGTTTTTTACTACGCCGCTGCGGAAAATTGTCGCACCTCAGTACTGAAATAATGCGTTTTACGCCGCAAAGTGCATGCAGTACAATTCAAAAGTTGCACCGCAGCGGCTGAAAACGCATCAACAACAACGCAATCACGCATCAACGCATTGCATCTAGGCTAAAAGGAAAACTATCAAAGTTATGCACTGCGCGCAGCCCGACAGGCACTTGATTATTTATGTTTAAGATTAATATCATTAACAATATGTATTATTTTAAGATATAAGCGATGTTTGGAAGGAGGCTTGTCCATTTTCATCTAAAAAGCTGCACGAGCCCTACGCGAGCAGGGAAGGCTTGGACTCGATGGATAAAATCCTTCCAAAAATGGTATAAAATATTGTTTAGTCAGAATTAAATCTCGATATAAACTGCTGTTTTACCTGATATATTCATTTATTTTCCTTACCTATCCCACATAACATAAGAGGGCGTCTAAAGGGGGAAGGAGGTCGAGCCGAATCTCATCTAATCTTACGTTGGGAAGAGGGGGGTCTCGGCAAATCTCTAGAATTTTTTTGCAAGAAACAGTAAAATTGCGAGAAAGTAGGTAGTGATAAATTTAAGTAAAAAATATTCCTTTACTAAATTGTCAAATACCATCCTATGACCTTGCACATCTAAAATAAAAGTACCCGGATAACCGAGCTTACTGGGTTTAGTGTTGCTTAACAACGCCATGTAGATGCAATAGCTTTAGTGTTACTACTCGCTAATAGATGTCAGGAAGATTCTATTGTAGCAGTTTTTCATTGCCTGAAAACACGGATAACACGACATTAGCGATTTATCGCCCCCGAAAGCCCCTCCATACTAAATGTCATGAAAATCGTTGGAGCCGTTTCCGAAATTCCGAGAATATAACTATATATACAAGAATTGTTCGTTTAAAGGTATTAGATTAGATAGGTATTAGATAGATGTGCACAAAATGAAAATATAATTTAAAAAATTAAATTTTAGTGTGGACACTAGAAATAAATATTTTGAAAAATTACTTGAAATTAGGGGTATGGGGTAGGGGGTTGAGCTAAATCTCATGACATCTCACCAGGAAGGAGGGGGAAAAATTCTAAAAATACCTCACGTAATTAATGGACGCCCCCTAACCAAAATTTTTAACAAGCTACATACTTTATGGCTGAATAAAAAGGTCCTTCTGGAAGAGAATTGAGCATATTTACGACGAAAGCTCTTCTATACCACCTATACCACATTATGAAGTGAATAATGCGGGCTTCTTCGAACCACTTAGCATCAGATCACAGATGGTTGGTCTGCTCGTTTATTACCTAATTACATAAATGTTTAGCGACTGCAAAATTCCTTGAACGCTTCGATGCTTATGACTTATCCATCGCATTGATCCCAGTTATCTATTACTACAATAAAACTCAAAGTGTCTGTCTGTTTGTCTGTCTGGGCATCACATGAAAACCATAGAACGGATTTCCATGAAAATTGGTAGAGTTATTACTCAGGGTCATATTTTAGAAAACTTTTCATCCCGGAAAATTAAAAGATTTCCCTGGAAAACAGGATGAAAGTTTGTATGGATTTTTTTTTAATCAATCGATTTGCTTCAAATTTGCAACAAACGTTCCTTGCCTTAATTGATGGAACAAGATTATCTAATTTTTCAAAATTTTACATTAAAAATAAAAGAATACAAAATAATGTGAATATTGTTTATTTTCCAAAACCCGCTCCCGCAGAAATACTTTGTGATTATATCGTGGTTTTTAGTTTATAAATTCCTAAATTTAAGTATATACTTCAATATAAATTCATCGAATTAAAAAAAATCTGCAAGAAGTACAAATAAGTTAAAACATAATTTCCGTATGCAAAGCTGCGGCCAACAGCTAGTTTAAAAAATAACCGGCGCTATCTTTGCCAATCCACACAAAAGCAGCATGTTAGGGACAGCTTTCAGAAGCTCAAGTAGGTACAGTATGCGGAAAATTCTGTACGCATGAAGCTGTAAAGACCGCTGGGAACAACAGCACGTCTTCAATGAATAGTTAATGAATTGAAGCCAGCTTTAGCTAGAGGGAGGGTTTGTAACGCAACCCATCGGTATTATCTTAGTTTTTATGTTAGGTAAGTAATATAATCATGTTCAATAGCAATTTATCACATTTTTTCTTTAATTCCTAGTTGTGATGAAGAGCGTGAGCGCTATTTAACGTGGTTCACTACGATCAAACATCAATTTTAAAATGAACTAGATGGATCAATCAAAGGGTAATACTGATAACGGCGTTTCTTGAAGCCAAATATTAGTATTCCCATTGACCTATACTATAATAAAACTCAAAATGTATATTTTGTCTGTCCGGGCATCACATAAAAGCCCTTGAACGGATTTCGATAAAAATTGGTTAAGTTATTACTGATACTGGGTCATATTTTAGACAACTTTTCATCCCGGAAAATTAAAAGGTTTCCCGGGAAAACAGGATAAAATTTTGAATAAGTTAAAACATAATTTCCGTATGCAAAGCTGCGGGCAACATCTAGTTGATATGTTTTATATGGATGTGCGGGATCACGGGGATAAACCACGGCGTCCACGGCGCATGTACATTATATGAGTCATAGTATTGACTACGTATTCACTCCGTGGAATGCTTTCATTGACATTCTCTGATAATGGACTTGGCTGACTTTCAACACTTGAAACTACTAAAAGATTAGTCGGATTTTCACTGTGAACCTTTTTCAATTCTATTCTATTGAAAAGTATACTGAGGTATACGTAGAACGTAGCTCTTCACAAGACAAAGATGCGACTTGACAGAGACAATTCACTAGACATAGATGAACATTAGTACTCGTACTTGGCAAATAAAATCTATGTAACTACTTACTTCATTACAACTATTTGGTGGAATGACAGTCTCAATTTCCTAAATAAGTATTTATTCAATTAATCTTATAAGATTAATTGAAGTTTTATTACTAGCGTATAGAAGCGACACCGCGAACACAGTGTATGTCCCAATGAATTGGCGCCAATGGGTTTCAATTTTCAATAGATTCGTTCGATTTTGAAAGGAGAACTGGGGCTGAATTTTGAAAATAGAACATCTCGCCGGACATACATTTTGTTCGAGATGTCTGTTCTATGATATTATACTTCAATGATAAGATTATTGTTTTTGGTCATTACACGAGTACCAAGGACCCAAGGATTACCAACCCTTAACCTAATAACGCTACTTCAAAGAATCTTATTTTTTTAAAAACCTTTAATTTTATTTTCCATTCCTATTTTTTTTTTCTTTTTTTACAAATACTCCTATATCATTTTTCATGTACCTATTCATTATTATTAAATTATTATTCTATAATATGATGTGGAAGTCTTCGTTTAAAGAGTAAATTAGCTTTTACAAAGTTAACGCGCTTACTATCCTAGACTTCATCATTGCTTACCATCAGGTGGGATTGCAGTCAAGCTTTGACTAATTTTGTGTAAAAAAATATGTTTTTTGATATCTCGAGCGTAAAATCGATAAATAAGTATATCAAAATTAAACTTTGGTGAACTGCGCATCACTATTGCTGATGATTTTTTTCTAAATTGAATGTTTTTGATAAACGTCAAAAATCATTAAAAAAAGCTATCTCCACAGAGTACTTAATCACTACGTTTATCTCGGTCTGTCGCTTACAATATATGGAATTTACGTACATCAAATTCTGCTAAGGTCAAGATATTCGTACGACACATCATTCTCTAATTTTAGAAATTCAGTCACTCTCTATAATCTCTTCCAGGAGTTTAATTAATTAGTAGAATACTGAATAACATGAAGTGAAAGCCGAATTATAACTTACCACATTAATCAGCGGCGTTAGGGTATAGGGCGCGGTTGGGCGACCGCCCAGGGCGCCTGGTTTGAAGGGGCGCCGCAGGTAATCATAACGGAACCCTTATAAAATAGTTTCGTCATGTCTGTCCGTTCGCAACATAGCGTCGAGATCCTTAGTGCTGGAAAGCTGTAACTTGGCATGGATTTACATATTTATTATTTTTGTATGGGTTTCAATGGCAGATAGGGGCGCCGTAGAGATCTCGCCCAGGGCGCTGATAGTGCTAAAACTGGCAATGACATTAATATAATACTAACTAAATAATAATTAAATTAATATAGTACTAACTAAACTACTTATATAGTTGAACTCTTCTAAGCATTAGCTTGTCCACGTGTGTTCCCGTCTAATTATATAGTACCTGTGTCCTCAATTCAGTCCCGGATTTGTCAATAGGCCATATAGCCCGCGGCCTAGGGGCGGCAGCGTCCTAGGGGCGGCAGATTTCAGAAGATGATATTGCTATTAAAAAGTGCCGTAAAAACTTGTAATTCTTGTTTTTTTACGTACTTTCTTAGTGACTAATTCAGTGCCTTCCTTATTGCTTACTATGAATGGAAAATGATTATTGTAGAAAGGTACATGGGGCCGGACAGCGGAAATAAATTAGCCTACACTGATAAAAAATATAAATCTGGCACTGTCAAGTGTCAGGTGATTAGTTTGTAATTGCCTGATCATTACAAAACTACATTGCCACTTTTAAATTGGAAAGTCGGCATAAATATCAAGTAATTATTTAGCATTAACTTAACGTAAGTGCAAAATTCCTTAAATTATACTTATTGTCTCATTAAGTAGAGTCAGATATACTTTATTAGAATTATAGAAGTTACATTTCTATGAAGAAGAGATTTATCGCAATAAATCTCTTCAATACAACTACAAACATGAAATATTTTCAATATCAAAAGTATTTGACACCTGTCGTTTTACCTTCAGAATATACAATAACTTATTTATTTATACATTTAGTTATCCGAATAACAAAGAAAGATTATAATTTACAAGTCGCAACCTTATCAAATGCGTTTGACTGATATCAAATACGTTGTATACAATTCTCTTTATCCTAGCGCGAATTGACTATCAAGTCCTTAGTTGTGTTAAATCTTCTATTTGAATTTTTTTGTAATTGGTAAGTATTACTAATAACTACTAATTTATCGGTAATCAATGACGAAACGTAATTAAGGTGTGTCTCTCTAATTGGCTTTATTACGATACAGTTAATTGGGATTTTGAAAATTGTTCTGTCACTGTTCATAATATGAAACTGAATTTCAAGAACAGATTTTCTCAATGTGATCAAGTTCAGAGGTTTTAATGGAGTTGGAATGACAGGACTAGTATAACAACTTTTATTTATAATACTGTTCTAGAATAAAATATTAAATTTTTTTTGAGCTTTTTCTTGGTCTTCCTTTAAATTAAGATACTATGTTGTATAAAAGAAATTGATTCTTTATAAATGACAGTTTCGGTTGGTATCATAAAACACAGGATGTTTTATTTTTAATATTTCTCCGATTCGATTCACGGTTCAACAGATGATTTTTCAAAGATTTTTGATTACAGTTTTACTTATTTTTGAAAATAAAGTAATGTTTCCTTTCAGTAAGATTAGCCATCATCAATATTCAGGGTGCTTTTCCTCCAACTGCCGTCTTTTATTTCCACCCTATAAAGTAGCACCCTGTATAGTATCTTAATAGTAGCGCAATAAACATATTATTATTGTATTTACCTAAATTACGGCATTAGTTCGCTTGATCATCATCCGTTTTAGGTTTATCCTTATAGAACCCAGATAAAATAGATTTATGAAAACTTTTCCGGGCGCTGTAGAAAATGGTTTTAGTAGAATCATATTGTTTCCAAGTTAATTCCAATTGGTAAAAACGTTTTGTATTATTCTTTAGGTAAGTAAATATTAAACTATGGAGGTCGATATGTACAACAGATGTGAAACATACAACTATTATATCAAGCCGTATAATAAAAGACGTGGCATAGTATTGTAGATATAAAGTTATGACGATATTTTATTCGAATGAGTCATTCGTGAAATGCATTATCATGTATGTAGGTAATTGCTGATTACTGCCCTCAGCGTTAGTAAGTATGTAGACGTAAACGTAAAACCAGATTTCCTTTTCAGTACATAGCTCATGATCGGACAAAGGAAGGCGATAATTAGTAGTGAACAAAAATAGTCGTGCAGCCGGGCCCTGGGCCAGGTGACGTCAGCGCGCCAGGGCCGCGGCGGGGCAAGACGGGCCCCGCGCCAGTGCCGCGCGCGCCGTCGCCCCGGCCGCACGCCGCCACCGCCAGCTAGCCCTGCGCCCGCCAGCCGCCAGCCGCCAGCCCGCCAGCCCGCCAGCCCGCCAGCCCTGCTGCCAGCTCCGCCCCCTGCGCTCCCGACCTCGCACGTGAGTATACCCTACACCGCCACCTCAGACCGCTTTCACACCGAACGACCGTCGCGACGTAACATCCGATGCAGATTTCACTTCAGCTCCGGCGGCGGGCTCCCGACCACTTCGCCCCGCTCTACTTTACCTCGGATATTTTCATTAAACAGTTTTCGCTCGACGGACCCTAGGTTTCTCGCGTTAGCACGGAGAAGCGTGGCAACCTTGGCGCATCGTACAATGCAGCAGGGACCTTGCAAGTCACGCGTCACAGTAACCTCGCCTCGCGCCGTGCTCGTATTGCCGCTGTGACGTCTCGCGATCTAACTCGACCTCGGTTCGTCACTGGCGCACGTCATCCATCGCCGCTTGAGAAATCCCACGATCGAGTAGCCACGGTGTAGGTGAGCAATGAACGTCGAACGGGGGTCTACGGACGTATCGCGGGTTTCGCTCGATAGTACCTCGGTGCCGGGACATGTTGATAGACGTGTTACAGATCGAACACAAACAGCTGACCGACACAGTCGGCGTGTTTCTTATTGCAGACAAAAAATAAGACGCGGTCACTCAAGGACGGTCAACAACTATCGAGTGGTATTTCCCGTTTAACGGAGCGACAAAGTGACATACAAATGACGTGCAAACGACGTTGGTCATTATCGACGTTAATTGAACGCGGATAACTCGTGGGCGCATCGGTTCGTGAACAAACTGTACGACGAGTAATGTTTTGGACTTTTGGATGTGAACGTTTGCCAATCGAGGCACTTACAGCGTTTCCAGAGATATCGTGCTGGAAAAACACGCCATTCTCGTGTCGCGTGTAGCGACTATCAGCTGAGCGATGCGGTGCGCGCTCGCCAACACGGTTAGTCACCATTGTTTACGCGACTATCGTCCTTACGTCGACGGTGCACTGTTTATAATAGTACGACCCGCTACAACCTCATTGAAACACGTCAACAGATACGAACTCTACTACTACGTAATTTCGCTTTAAATGAGTTGGTAATGCCTAAATTGAGTCAAGCTTCTTAAATCGTTAGCGATTATTTACCGATTTAGCAAATGGTAGCGTTGTAATAATTGTAATTAGTAATTACTTACCTTATTTACATGTGACATGCAATTATTACAAAGGAATACTCAAATTCTTTGACACATTTTCATTTTATCTGGATGGTAGAGTCACTATTTATAGACTTAGAGTCTCATTCATTGTCCACTCTCTATACATATATATTTAATGAACTCTACATAGAGTTCATTAAATATATACACCAAAGCAACTTAAGATTATTCTTTTTAAACTTGGATCAGGTGATCAGCCTATATAGGATAAAGGCACTACCAACTTTTATAGTTTACTTTTCGGTTACCTACATAGTTACGTACCTATTATATTTAGGTACATTATGTTTAATGAAGTTTTTCCATATAACCACACGCCGGTATAATATTATTGTACCTGGATCGGTATAATGTATGCATAATACACCCGTAACCTCTAAAACTCTAGAAACATTTTACCTCATGCTGGCATTGGTCGTGGAGCACAAACCGGTAGGCCGCGTTACCCTTCGCCGACCATCACAAAGTCTGCCTTTAGCATTCGAGCCAAACGTACACATTACCAAATACCTGATGAATATATTAATGATATTAATGCATAGCCATCATCATATTATCGCTCTGTAAATCGTAATAATGACAACAAGTTTCCATTTTCCAGTTTGGCCTTAAATTATGGACGTATCTTCACATAACTTCCTGTTTACACGCGATTAGACAATCTCCATACGTTATTATCAATATCTTATTATATTAGCGCCTTTGAAATTTTTAATAATCAAGACGCGATATCTACACTATACATAATACTTTAATTGCCCCGAATTTGAGTTCCCTTGACACGATTTAACAACTCCTCTTGCTCTTTCCAGAATAATATGGTCAGAAAGTACGAAAGAATGAGTGGTCGTCAGTCCTGGAGTGAAGAGGACATGGCGAAAGCCGTGGCCGCCGTTGTCTCCGGCAAGATGGGCTACAAGTTGGCTGCGAGGACCTTCCACATCCCCCGGTCCACGCTGCAGCGGAGAGCCAGCAAGATCCGCTACCAGCAGCCGGACGACCCCAAGCCCCTCATGGGACACTACAGGCGAGTCTTCACCGACAGCCAGGAGAAGGATCTAGTCGGCTACATAAAGAGCATGGAACAATTCTTCATGGGTGTCTCCAGACGCGACATCAGGGAGCTAGCCTTTCAATACGCCGAAGACAATCACTTGAACCATCCCTTCGACGTGAACACCCGGATGGCCGGCGAGGACTGGGTCCGGAACTTCCTGAAGAGGAACCCGGAACTCCTCCACAGATCAGAGAAGGAGTACGACCTTGAGCCGGTGAACTTCGACCAGTTCTACCACTTTATGTGTCAGATGTCTTGATGGTTGTTTTAACGATCGCAGCGACATAACCCACCCGAGAGAGCCTCACGATTATCGTGTATTCGAATCCCAACTACGATGTCTGCATCTGAACACGTACATAGTATGACCAATGGAACATTTAGCTTACGAGAAATGTTAATAATTCGAAACTAAAGACATTTTATATACAACGAGCAAAGCTCAAAATTTTGTACCGTTGTCTGTTCTTTAATTTTAAGTAGGTAGGTATTCGTATCGTATCTACTTAATTGTAAACAATTAAGTACTTATTTTTTACAGTTATTCCTTATTTATAGTTTAAATTCTGTTATTTAATGGTAAATGCTAAATTAAGGGCTGTGATAGCAAAGAATGGTGTATTTAGGAGAACATATCGTGCTAATGAGAGGAGTACTTATCTAGGGAAATGGCTCGGCTCGTTTTAATTGAAGTAGTTAGTGCAATGTTGTTCACATAATAAACTGCTCATAAATTATATTTTAAAATAATCGTTCACTTGCGCAAGGCTGTTATAAAGTCGTGTTCCTGTGTTTAGTATATTTCGATAACTTTTCAAAATGCTCCATGTATTTCAGTACATTCAGTAATATTCATACAATTTCAAACAGTTTATCACAATCTCAATCTCACAGTTTATACATACGTTTTCAGTTTTACTTTATACATGAAGTAGTTTGAAAAGTAAGTACATTATGTTACAATTTTAGATAATTTTATAATTGAATGGTAATTTAACTAGTTTGTACGGGATATGCAAAACTATACCTAAGTATTGTGATATTGGTGTTCGGTGATAGTAGGTGGATTGGTGGTCCTTAACTAATTCTTTATTTAAAAATATCAAAATCGGAATATAAAGATTGTTATTTACTTTATTCAAAATTATTTAGACGTTAGTAGCTAGTTTACCTACAAAGTTGTCGTTACCTGATTTAAGTTTTGATCTCTTAAACGTAGTTAACACTCGGTAGGGGGGTACCAAGAAGTTTTTATTATACATCTGGATGACGCGCTTCGAAGGTGTACCTGAAGACGGGTGACATCAATGATAATATAATATCATAAAAATAGGTAGATATGTCACTAGCGCGCCGAAGATGAAGATCGTAAGAGCAGTCGATTGACCTCGTCTCCTCGTAGTCGCTCTGTCAATACAAGACGATAGGCACAGTTTTGTTGTTATTAGAAGTGCTTGAGATTTGACATACAACGTTAAAATGCCTTCGTATATTATTGTAGTGTGATTGGTGTAGACAAAAGATAAACTTAGGTAGCTCTTTTCGGAACAGATTTTTTGGTCGATTTGTAAGGGCATGACGTATCTATATTTTTTAAATATCATTGGGTGACATTGGATGAATAACTGCGCTCTATTGCGATTGGATTGGTCGAAATTGTTCATCCAATGATACGTGATCCTTCTTCCGGTGCATCTTCGAAGCTTGCCCTCCGTATGAATAATTATAAAAACTTCTTGGGAGATACCTGTTGGATGCGTCATGTGTTCATAGGTCTGGACTAGTAGTAGTGTTGGTTTTAATAAAATTTATTTCTTGGGAAATTTGTTAAGAATGCCAAACAATGTTAATTTTATTTTGAGATTTATATTTAATTTAATTCGTATGGTTAAGTACTTAATAAGTTTCATCCACTAAATAAAGAATTTTAAATTATTTGTTTTCTTTTACTTAACAATCTTCTAATTTATGTTGTTTTTGTTTGCAAAGAAAAACCCCATCCACGCGTTCTCTTATTTGCAATAAACAAGTAGTATTCAAAACTATTTAAATATTGTCTATGGAATCCTATATAAAGACTCATCCATGTCTCATCGGTGCGTGATCTATATCTACTTTTCAAATCTAGAAGAAATTATAATTTAAAAAATATTGGAAACGTACACAATAAAAATAATGCTCACGATCTTCCGATTCCTATCAAATTCTTAATTATTGATTCGAAAGTCATTGACCGTCTCTTTATTCATTATACTTCCATAAAAAACTATGTATTGTTACCTAAAATCGCACGTAATATACAAGGAGATCCTATTTACATAGAGGTCGCTGTAATCTGCTATACGAATGTATTGCTATATTATAGCACGTCGCACTTCATGACGTCGTAAAATACAGATAAATTAAAACGCAACTAATTTCAACATATCCAAATTTATGTTAATTTAATTCTTTAAATTACGTGCCATAATGAAGATGAAAAAGTACTTGGATAAACAGTAAGCGTTGAGGTTACAACATTGCCCGTAGGTACTTGACCCAACGTGTATGAAGCTCAGGGTTAGAGGCCGTAGAAACCTTTTTTAAGAGACCAAACGGTGCTAAGTGTTAAACAAAACAAATTTTTCGTTGTTGTTCGAGTCTGATCGCGTAACCCATAACATTATTGCTAGGTACCAAGCTGTAAATCATGAATTAAATAAATAATATGATAAAATATAGGAAATTTTAAGTATGTGAAAACAAAACAGTCATAATATTAAAATCTGGCATCGATTTTCAACATGAAACAAAGCTTTCAATTTGGAAATAACATACTTACTGTATAATTATGCCGTGAGCCGTCGTCGTCAATAACTTATTACCTATAACCCATATCTGTAATTAGTATTGTTCCTACTATTAATGAGTCGGTAATTAACATTCGGTAGCTGTAAAATTAGTTAGTACCACAGAAGACATTATAGTATGATGGTACTCACCAAAAAAGACATGAAAATACATATCGCACCCTCAGTGGAAAAAAGGCATAAGTTGAAAATTGCTATTTTATAGGAGAGCAAAAAACTGTTAAAATATCAGTAAGTAGTAAAAGGAATTTACATTACGATTTCTTGCACAAAACCGTCAAGATTAATGAAAAAATTGAAAAAATTTGAGCATAAATATGCAGCTTTTGTCCCTCTTTCCAATCATATTAATAACTAAAATTCAACGTAAGACGACTTATACTTTTTTTCCACTGAGGGTGCGATACATTAACAAACAAGTACCTACTTACACTTTATTATGCTTATTTGTACCGAAGTGTTAGCCGCTAATTCACCCCTTAACAAAGTAGCTAGAAACTACTTCAGAGAAGATCTAGCAGTTGTGGTGGGAGACCTATTAAATACTACTGTAACTTTTAAACTGTCAATTATTTTTCAGAATTGATTCATTGGTTTATTTAATTATTATCCCTTCATAGATACATTGTTATTTATTCTGGTCAGGAGTTTCACGGTTACCTTATTCTATTAGATCAATGAAATTTTATAACACTTATATATTATACCTACAATATCATTCTATTAGATTGTATGTTGGTTTTAAAAATTATATATTAGAAACATGGTTCACTAACCACACAAATCATATTGGTCACCCCTGTTCTGGCTTCCTTATTTTTTTTATTCTTTATTTTCTGCATGTTAAAAACTGAATAAACACACGTAGCCATATCTACGCACTAGCATTCGGTGTAGTATACATATAATAGTACCTCCGGTCGGCATTATGAACATTTTCAACCAAAATGCAGCAAGTACTAACTCATTGTTACTTACCACACTTAAATGTCTGTCTCGGTCGGAAAGTGGACCCAGAACCCATCATTACTCGACATTGTAGAGTCGACAATGCAACGCTTCCTCGTGACAAATCAGTAATCGAGGAACGGTACTTAGGTACTTAGTAAAAAATAAATATTGTCTAGACATAGACAGATACAACGAGATGGTTTAATAATTTCATTTACAAAGACAATCATCGGAGTTGTCAATTACTACTTCGTGATAGCATGATTAAAGTTAGTCGCAATAAAATAGATTGACTATTGGTTTAAATTCAACCCACTTTAGTAATTATTATGTTGAAATTTAGATGAACAAGCTTTGTGGGATCCCCCATAATGTCATAAAAAACTATGGATACATGAAATAAATGTATGATACAAGATATTGAAGAGAAATTCTTCTAGAAATGTTACTTTGAAAAAAACAATTAGCTTCTATATTTCAAAGTGTCCTATTCTCAAAGAAAAGCTTCTCAAAGAATTCTTGCAATAATATTTTCTCCGAAGAAGCGGAATGCCTTTTACTTTTATTTCTATCATTTTTAAGGCAATGAGGAGAAGACGACGAGAAAGGAATGAAACAACCGGAAAGATTTGCAAAAATATTCTGATCAAGGTTAATCGTTCGCACCACCATACAGGCCCAGTTTACAATTCATTGCTGCTAGTAATTAGTTAAAAAGGAAATATAAGTAAGGTATATATGCATAATGCATTAAGCTCGCCATTTGTACCTTAATCCTGTATTGTGGTCAATAAAGATTAAATAAATAAATAAATAACATAATACTTAATACCTAAGTAATATCTTTAAAAAACTTCAAAAAAAGGAAGAGGCTCTTAATTCAGTTGTAATATAGATTGCGACGCTTTGCAGGACGTGGAATTGACGAAACTCCTCAAAAGTTTTTAATAGAAACATGCTAAATTTTGATAATGTTTAGTGATAATTTTAGTGGTTCTTTTTCTAGTTTTTACTTTTTTCGGGGTTTTTTGGTACAATTATGACTATACATTTTAGTGCTGGATAAATAAGAACTTTTCTAGACTAAAGATATTTTCGTTATTTTCGTTATTTTATTAAACTTTTTTGGGTAATTCAAAAACTAGTAACATGAAATTAGTGTTTCTTGGAGACAACTTCTTTTATTTCCACCAAACTTAGAAGAGATAGGCAAGGCTTTCAACTACAAAAACGCATTAAATTCGCTCAAATCCAATTCAGTCTATTCGTTGAGGATTTCAGGAACTGCCAGGCTGGGTATGCCACAAATATCCAGACACACAGACAGACACTAGTAGTCTAACTTTTAACACTCCTCTTTTTGCGTATAAAATCTTACAATAAAAAATCATTAGGTAAAAGTTTTCAGTTAGGGCACAACTTATTACTTAATTTTTACAGTATACTCATAATATAATAAGATATTATTACCTTTATGTTAATACTTTACCGTTAAGGACGTATTTTTATTATTGACTACCTTTACCTCATTTCCTTGAACTGAACAATTAAGAACTATTTATATCATAAATGATTCTTTATATCATAAATGGTTCTTAATTCGACGTAACTTACTAACACACAGTGACTTAAATCATAAGACTTGTTAATACTTACAATTTATTATAGAGTTCCCACAGCGTTACAAGAGAAGAAAAACCTTATTTTCCGAGTTTCAGTGAACTGTGCGGTATTCAATATTCTCAGTAGGTACTTCGGTACAGGGTTTTATATCCTCGCTGTAATACTTCGGGCAACTTGCGCAAAGACTTAAGCTTTCACAACAGAATCTCAAAGCGGAAAACTGAAAGTAGGTAAGATTTCTTTCTTCGTTTTTGCATCATTTCAGGGAGCTCCTTAGAATAGGTTCTTGTTCCTCGAACTTGTTTCCTCGAACCGTTTTCCAATTTAAATTCACGTTCCTTTGTGTTTTCTACTGAACGTAATTGTTGACTGTAGTTTAATTGTTTTTCGAGTAAAGTGGCAGTAAACAAGACTTCATTGTATCCGTTTTCACTAATACAGATAAATCGATGTTTTAAATGAGTAATGATGAATGATTAATGAATGATATTTAACCAACTTCAAATAAAGAGAATGTTCTCAATTCGACTGTATTTTTATGTGTTATCTCATAACTTTTCACTGAGTGTACCGATTTTGTCGATTCTTTTTGTATTCGAAAGTTGGTGCTTTCATGTAGTCCTGTTTAAATTTTTGACTTATCTCTAATTTTTAAGTCGGTTTTTTTAGAAGAATTAAGATCTTATTAAATGTGTAGAGTAGAAATTGTCGTTATGTAGGTATGTGTATCTTCTGTTTCATAGAAAGTAACACAGTCGCTCGCTTGAAAACTTAGATGGAAACTAATTACCTACGTTGCAATTCGACAATAACTCTAGCCTAACAAAAACCATCGGACTTTTCTAAGAACACAATGGTTTGTGAAGACAATATATAAATAAATGCAATACATCGTAAACATAATAATATCTACTCGCATTTCTATAGTTTTATACATTTTGTTAAAGACGAAAATAGAATAAATTCCTGTTATTAGTATTGTTATTTGTTGAACTCGGCATCCAATGGTATAGATATTAGTGAATTTGATCTTTTCCTTTGTTATAAGTAGAAGGCCTTTTTTATTTGTTTTCCTATATTTTTTACAAATAATATTTATCAAAGTTCACCCATTTCACCATCTATTAAATTAAAACATAGAAATCGGGTTTTCCGGGAAGCCTTATTTAACCAATTTCAAATTTTTCAGAATAGTATTTGGATGTTCCAGAAACTGATTAGATATAATTTTACTTTGTAAGCAACCCAAGTAGCTCTCCAGCTCCAAACAGCAAGTTGTCTCGTTATTTACTTAAGATCCCCAGGCAATCCAATTAAACTGCGTTATCTAGCTCAAAGGAGCGAGCGCTACGAAGACAGAACCAATCTCAAAGGCCTTGCCTTGCTATCAACCAATATTACGTATTTGTTTTCTATAGAGTTACAAATGAAGACTAGCTTTAATTATACATAAGTAAATGTTTTTTATCTCCACCAATCCGCACTGGAGCAGCGTAGTGGAGTATGCTCTAGGCCTCCTTAAGAGGAGAGACCCGTGCCCAGTAGTGGGCCATTAATGGGTTGAAGCCAAATGTTTTAGATGCGCTACGGCTTGTGTTAATAAAACAGGTATTTACACTATGTATGTGTATTCCACCTATGTATATCACACGTGAATGCGCTTAGTTTTATCACAGTTTTTATTTTTAAATAAGGCAATGCCATATCTTACTCACTTGAAGATGTTATGACAGCAATTGAGATGAAATTGTATTTTGAAGTGTTGTTTACGTTTACGAACACTCAAATTCAAAATTCAAATTGTTTATTCAAGACTGTCTAACTTGTACCTAGTAAATAATCAGGAACCAAAGTATTGAAGTGCTTATAGCCCGGCAGCTTGTGTCAATCCTAAGCGATCAACCGAGCCAAGCCATGTCGGTGGCCATCACTTGGAAAGAAAACTTCAGACACTTGAAATGGCCACTATCTTCTACACTAATTAGCAGTGGAGCAACGTGCTAGAAGAATCTCAAGACCTCCTGAATAAGAGAGACCACAAACAAGTTGTGTACCTACTCTCGGTTGTTTAAATCACATCTCTCCTCTTATCTCGTCTCTGCTTTGGTGGAGTTGTGGGCCTTAGATATTTGTTTTAGGATAATGGGTGTTAAAGATACACCCAAGTACTTACAATTAGTGTGTACGTCCATATCCTCCGCACGGAAGATTCGAATAGTACGCGGGGGTCTGAATAATACTTCAGATGTTTAGTATGCAGTGCTACTGCGCAAGTACTATGTAAATTTCTGTTATTATTTAGTCGAGAAAGCTAAGGCACGGCAATCCAATTACACTGCTTTGCTTTGGCTAGCTCAAAGGACGTCTGGAGCTCGAGTTTGCTTTGCAAACACCCTCTTGGAACTGCCAGGAAGTGCAGCGAACTTCGACAGACCCACTTTGATTACATGTATAATCCCTTTGGAGTCATCTCTAAGAAATTGCACATGATCTTGATGTAAGAAAGAAAGATAAGAAAAAAGAAAGTAAAATGAGAAAGAAGTGGGTACGACGAGTGTTGATAACCATGCGGACCTCACAGAATCACTTAAAGATAGACTGATAATATCATGAATAAAAATGATTATCATGAATCAAATCCTACCTAGCTTAGCTTAGCTACCTTCCCTTAGCTACTTATATAGGTACCTTACCTAGCTTACAATCAAGTTGGGGTCTGGCTTCTGTCGCCTCTTAGGTTCTGGTCTGTTGACATGGAATTCAGTTGGGGTTAGTATTCGTGGCCGTCTCAATGCGAAAATAGCGCTGTAGGTGATAAACGCAAGAATCTGCTTGACCGTCATCTACAGCGCCGCCGCCAGCGTGCGTATGTAAAACTATAACGACCGTGTGTATAGTCAAGAGTCTATACTACAGATGTGTGTATAGACCACAGACAGAACATATACATAGGTCTATCTATTATATATATTTGGTCTATACACACGGTATCGTAATAACCTAAGAACGTATACCACTTATCTATCACAGTTCCTATCACAGTTCCTATCACAGTTCCTATCACAGTTTCTATCACAGTTTTATTGCACCCGATTCAGTTTAGGCACCACTGTTGGTCTCTATAATATTTTCGATCCGATAGTGTTATCTTTCGATATATATTTTTTTCTTTTGAGTTTACGGTTTCATCTTGTATCTTGACATCGTTGTCACACGATAAATGTTAAGTACCTACTGATTATTTGTTACATAAACAGACTACTATAATACACAGTGCTATCAATCATCTCACTTTCATACATCACCTCACTTCATAGCAAGATGTTACGTGTAATAAGTTTATAGTAAGTTCTAACCGTCATTTGCATTATCTGTCTAAAAATTTTAACTACTTATTTCTAAATCGTACCTTTTTCATTCAGGCACTACAATTCATCAGTTTATTAGTATAAATTAATTAAATACTTAATAAAATTAATTTCAAAATAACGGACATACAAATTTTGTATCTGTTTTTAAAGCTATCGCTGTTTTTGGCCATTCACTTTAAACCCGATAATCTCCATCCAGTAATTTATTTGGAACGAGTAACCGCCCTCGCTTTGCTTCGGTTTTCTTTATTTTTTACACCTTGGGTTACATTATTGGAGTTTTATTAAGGATCCCTAATTTTTTTTGATAATATAATATAGCCTATGTCACCTGGCGATAGTGTAGCTTCCCAACAGTGAAAGAATTTTTCAAATCGTTTCAGTAGTTTCGGAGCCTATTCAATGCAAACAAACAATCAAATCTTTCCTCTTTATAATATTAGTATAGATAAAATCATTATGGAGAATAAAATTTACATAATTGTAGTTGCTAATGAAACCGTTTGCCTATATTTCCAGCTTATATCTATGTTCGTACTTCGTAATTAAATGTAACGCAAAAAGTTCGGGGCGGCATGAAGTGAGAAAATTCCCCGATGGATTCTTGCTGGGGACCTCCACTGCTTCTTATCAAGTGGAAGGCGCTTGGGATGCAGACGGTAAGGATAACATTTAGAAGGTAATAGTTTTAATTAGCTTTAACTCATTAACGACACATTGTTGCGCTGGTCTCTTTAATAGTAAAAAAAAGTAATTTAGGAGGCCTCTATCTCCCTAAAAAAGTAATTTAGGAAACTCAGAGTGCACTCCGCCTTGTTAAGTCTTTTACAAATTCATAAAGAAGACGAAGATCAGGACCGACTCCGTTACAACTTGCAAATATTTTACAGGAAAATCAGAAAACATTTGGGATCATTTGACTCATACCCAACCGTGCGCAATAAAAGACTGTTCCAATGGCGACATAGCAGGTAACTCGTATAACTTGTACAAAAGAGACGTGGAAATGATGAGAGAGCTCGGGCTCGATTTCTACAGATTCTCTATATCGTGGCCAAGAATTTTACCGACCAGCTTCCCGGATAAAATAAATCAGGCTGGTGTCGATTACTACAACAATTTAATTGATGAAATGTTGAAATATAACATCCAACCCATGGTTACCTTGTACCATTGGGATCTACCACAGAAACTACAAGAGCTGGGGGGATGGGCGAACCCAGAGATAATAAACTGGTACAGTGACTACGCGCGTATTGTTTTCGAACTTTTTGGAGACAGAGTGAAACTATGGAATACTATCAACGAACCTCACCAGATTTGTTATCAAGGATATGGATCAAAGATTAAAGCACCTCTGTTAAACATCCAGGGTATAGCTGAATACATGTGTGCGAAGAATTTGCTACTAGCGCACGCTAAGGCGTTCCATATGTACGATGAAGAATTTAGACCGAGTCAAGGTGGTACAATCTTTATCGCATTCAGTGCTCAATGGTATGAGCCAGAAACAGAGAAGGAGATTGAGGCGGCAGAAGAAACCAACCAGTTTATGGTAAAAGATTGTTAACTCTTTATCTCTTTGCTAGTCTTTAATAGTCCATGTTTTTAGAAGACTTTTGGTAAACAATCTTGGCATCTAGCTTTTTTAGAAATATTAATTTAAATTAGTTTAAAAAACTAATTATAATTAATAGTACAAGTCTTCAAATTCTATTCATTTTGTTGAGTCTAATTATTAAATTACAAATTACGATAAAAAGAGCCTACTCGTGTATGTGAATGTCAGGCCCTTCTTGTTTTTTCTGTCTACATGTGTAGAAAATGCTGTAAATATTATAAAGACTGTTAATATTATTTCAGTGGGCAGCATACACTCACCCAATATTTTCTAAGACTGGCGATTTTCCTCCAATCATGAAAGAAAAAATTGCAGCAAAGAGCGCAAGTCAGGGATTCCCGAAATCTCGATTACCTGAGTTTACCCCTGAAGATGTTGAGTATATCCGCGGAAGTTCAGATTTCTTTGGACTCAACCATTATTCTACTAACTATGTATACCGAAATGAGTCAGTCTTTGGATTCTATGACGAACCATCATTTGATGATGATTTAGGTGTACGTCTTTACCAAAAAAGCGAATGGATAATTGGAGAATCAGAATTTGTAAAGGTATTTTTGTTATTTTTTGAACTACAAAGAATTATTACTATAAAAACGCAATAATGTGGCCACATTGCCTAAATCTTGGTGTCCTACATAGGAGAAGAATATGGCAGGCATTAAGTCTGCCCATTGTGATCTAGTTTATAGGTTTACAATAAAGAGTAAATAAATAAATAAATAAATAAATAAATAAATAAATATGAAATGTGTATCTACATAATAAACTGTAAATATCACTTGCTTAAGTAAAGGAATAAGTACTTCGTGAGGAAACTTGAGTTGTTCATAATATAATGTTCTCAAATGTAAGTGAAGTCTGCCAATCTTGTGTGTTAGGCTGTTTGTTTGTACCCGTCTCATTGTGGGCGGAGCCCCGAGCCCACAGTGGCAAAGTTATGGCTGGCGGTATTACTACAAAGATTGCGCAGACGATATTTTAATTCACCTGATGTTGACTGCAGCAAAGTGAAAAACACCAGCTCTTCGCTTAATTTGCCACATAATTTCCTCAATAAATATTTGCTACACACCCTTCTGGAGTCAAAAAAGATGTATCTCAATATTAGTATATCCATTAAATACAAAAAAGATATTAAAGATCTATAGCTAATGGTGTTTTAAATGCAGTTTTACCAAAGTGCTTAATTATGATTTTTCTAGTCTGTCCCATGGGGATTTTACAAGTTGCTAACGAAGATCAGGGAAGACTATGATAACCCGCCGGTTTTCATCACGGAGAATGGATTCGCAACGCCTGTCGGACTCCAAGATGATGATCGCATCACGTTCTACCTCAACTACATCGACGCCATGTTAGATGCCATTGACGACGGATCTGACATCAGGGGCTACACGGCGTGGAGCCTGATGGATAACTTCGAGTGGATGCAAGGATACGTGTAAGTTAAATGTCACAAATATGTAGAAAATAGGAAGGTTGAAGTCGAATAAGAGTAGCAAGAGAAATCTGTAAATAATAATGCAAAAATTTAGGTAAGATTTTGTGTGAAATAGTTCTTACGTAAATCGTGTAGTCTTGAGGTGTAAAAGGTTCTATCTGTGGAATCTAATTCATCCTTTCCGTTAATCGTTAAATAAACCTAGTCCTCTTCTTCTCTCAGCGAACGATTCGGTCTGTACGAGGTGGACTTCACGAGCGAGGAGCGCACGCGCACGGCGCGCAAGTCCGCCTTCGTGTTCAAGCAGATCATCAGGTCGCGCGCGCTCGACATGCACTACCAGCCAGACACCACGCTCATGACCATCGACCAAGGACATTGATTCTGTCCTGTAAATGACTGAGTTATAAATGACACACTGTTAATAAATAGTTTTTGTTTTTATCATAACCAATTTTTCGTGGCCATAAATTACTTCAGTTCATTTTTTGTGGGCCGTAAAGGACTCTCATTTTCGTCAATTAAGTTTGGTTTATTTTGCTAATTTATACTTATAAAATATGGAAAAATAGTTAAGTCCGATTTACACGTATTAAGTAGTTAAGTAGATAACTAAATTTTAAGTAAATTAATACGTGTAAACAGACAATTTAGTAACTTTTTAGTTAAAATTTACTTATCTACATAACTACTTAATACGTGTAAATCGGACTTTAAGGTTTCTTATGATGTCATAAATTAAGCACTGTTTTAAAAAGATATGACACAAAAACAATTTTTTTTTAGTTTTTTGGCTCTCTTGAAAACTCGTGTTTTGTCCTTCATTATTATGCCAATGTAGATTTTAAATCTGGCACAATCATGATTGATAGTGGAGGTGACCTGAGAACATAAAAAATAATGGGTGATAAGAAATAAGATACCATGAATAACAATGAATTCAAAATTATTGTGGTAAACCGATTTATCGTGAACCTCTAAATTCCTCATGTACTTACAAGCAACCTCAATAAATGTACCCTTCATGTCTGAATTGAAAGCGAGATTCGTGTCATTGTTTACTTCAGAGGCTGGAGCAATCCAATTACATTTCGATCGTTATTGAAGTATCAAAGAGCTTTTCAAACCTCACGGCGAGTCGGCTCACTGAGAGCGTCCTCGGAACCGCCAACAACTTGGAACAACTCTACAAAATACTAACGACTACGATATAGTTTGCATGTGGTTTACAATACACCACCAATTACAGGTATCGTATGGAGGCATGGTCGTATTATTTTATTAACGGAGCTGAGAGTTGTTGAACTCCGGTATTACCCGACGGGATACGGATACGGATACGGATATATCCGCAAGCCCTAGACAAATAGAACACTTGAAAGCAACGCCTTTGGACTCAATCCCTGGGGATTTCAATTTAGAGCGCTCGCCGAAATCTCTGCTCTGGTAAACCGAGTGGTTTTAGACATAAACTGTAGGTTGCAGCTAGTATTCCCAAAGCTAGAAATGAATAAAAATCAAGAACTAATAAAAATCAGAAAACTTAATAATACTACATAGTACTAAATTGTTACCAAAGTGCTTCTTAATACTAAATTAATGTATTTATGTCTTTTCCCCTTATCTCTTTCTCTATGATGATGAAAGATATGAAAGATGAGTTTTTAAAATTTTTGTCTGTCTGTCTGTTGGTCTCCGCTAATCTCTGAAACCGCTGAATTAATCTTAATAGGATTTTTACTAGGATATTGAAAAGTCTTCAAGTTAAAATATAGGCTATTTTTATGGTTCCACAACAAAGCGAGAAAATAAAATTAATCTGTTTGTTTTAAACTTACAAAAAAATTCACACAAATCAAGGCACATGTACGGTCACCTGCAGAGAAAAGTAACCCATCTGTTTAAAGAGGGGTTACTTTTCTCTGCAGATGACTGTACATATTTCTTACTTTTCACTTTTTTATATTTTACAAGGTGGAGCTAAGGCGGGGCACTGAAGTAGTTACCTATTTTCTTACAATTTTACAATCATTCAAATAGGTGCCCTATACATATACTAATCCATACATCTTCTATACAAGTAAATAAAATTTGAAGTGTCTATCTGTGATTTCGAAATAAATTATTTTTTCCACCATGGAACCGCTGAACGGATTTTAACAAGATTTTTACACGGATTATAAGAAGTTTTCCACTTAAAGTATAGGCTATTTTTTAGGCTGCGGGCACGGGATTTGCGGCGGGCGGCGCGATGGCGGTTGCGGGGCGGCGGCGATTTGAAGCGATGGAATCAACAGTATGGCGTACTATGGGACCGGGCACGAGACCCGCGATTTCGAGCGGCGCGATGCGCGATGCACGGGCGGTGCGGGGCGATGCGCGGCGGCGCGGAAGAGATGGGAACAAACTAGATTGATAGTACATAGAATTGTATTGAATTACAATTTTAAAATAATGGAAATTTATAATGAAGAACTTATTTCGTGTATTTCATCAAAAGCTGCTATATGGGACAGTGAAAACTTGCACCATATAAATATTCTCTAAATATTCTCCAAAATATAATCAAAATGTACTCATTCTCGTATAGTTTTAATATTTTTTGAATGAAAACTTAGTTATAAAGAGTAGAAAATTCTCCTAAATTACTTCTTCCTTTATTTATTGGATGAACACCATTTCTTGGAAATAATAATTCAGCTTTCATCAGGATACTAGGCTCCAATAATTCTCTTCAACGTAAACTCATATTTTTCACAACCGAATAGATGAAACATGTACCTTCATCTGTATGAAAACCAAGTGTCTCTTTTTTCCGAAAGTCACTTTACGGCATCGCTTCAACAATAAAAGTATAAATAAACAGATTATAATATTATCATTCTTCACAACACTACTTTAGCGCGATTGACCGATCGTTTTTTCGTGCCCCGCAAGACACCGCTGCTAATCGCCCCGCGCCGCGCCGCGCCGCAACCGCCATCGCGCCGCTCGTCGCAGATCTCGTGCCCGCAGCCTGAGAGTTAGGACAGACAGACAGACTGACAGACGGGCAATGAAGTGAGTGGTCATAATATGTAACGAACCCTAAAATATCGAAACGTTATGTCATGTTTTGACCTTTCATTGTAATGTGGTTCTAATGATCAATCATGCTGCTTATGGTGAACGCACATTTATCGGCATCGTCCGCGCCGTCCGCATCGCATTTGTATGAAATCATATATGAGAGCCCGATGCGGATGACATATGCGTCGGCATATGTCACCCGCACCGTCTGCACGCTTTTCTGAAAATGCGGAAGGTATCCGAAATGCCGATAGTGTTGCCATGCCACGATGCTTTTGACAACGCATTAGGAGAAACGTTTCATAGTAACTAATCCTGTGAATAGATCTCGCCTTCGTGTTTATGCCTATACATCATTGTTTTCGGACATTCGACAATAATACACATATAATGGCCAATACTTGACGATTGATAGCGAACTATACCTATACACGGAAATAAATTGACATAGAACTAGTGGGATTTCTCCCACTAGTACTGTCAACAGGATATTAAACTTGACACAGACATAAACAGGACTGTAAACGATTGACATCGCACCGTTTTACACTAGAGGTTGGGAAAAACTGCAAAAATTGTTGGCAATACTAAAATTTGCGTACGGCGAATCCGGACATATGTGCGGGGCTATCAGTATATGGAGCGTCCGGCGCGGACGATGCCGATATAATATGTGTGTTCACCATGTACGTTCTGTAAGTTAACTAAAGCACCTACTATATTTTCCGAAGCGATGCGAGGGCAACAACTAGTTTCAAATAAAATAGATTGATCATCGCAGTTGTATTATTTTACAGCGGGTCATTATGAAACGTCATTTCAAAATCGAGTTACGTAATGCAAAAATATAAATTAGTCAATAATAAAATATCTTTTGATCGTAATGGTAAAGGTAAATTTTAAATTAGTAAGATTATAATTGTTATAGGTATACATGTCTGTGGTTATGATAAACTTATATACCTAAGTGAACTTAATGTATGTTTGGATATGTTTCCCCTCTGGCTGAAAAGGGTCGTTTCTATTTTATTCACGTATGTAAATTTTGACATAACAAACTGTCGGGAACCCGTCTCAAACTTTACCTTTGGAGGGAAATAGGAATGTTACCTCTTGAACTTAGAATAAACGTTAACTTTTTAGCGGCATTAGGTATGATTTTAGTACATAACACACTTATGATAATGAAGGACATGTGTACCTTGGTATAAAAGAACTTAAAGGTACCTAGGGTAAAAGACCCAACGATTGACACCCTAATCGTTTAATGTCGATGTTTGTCATTTTAATTTAATTTGCTTTAAAAGTGCTAATTTTGTTAAAAATATATTGTTTATTTACCAAGGAAAAAATTAATAAATTTTATAATAATTCAGTTTAAATAATTTAATCAAGAAAAATTATGTTGTAAAATAAAAAGGCGCAAAATTATATTCGTCGATACCCGAATGTAACTATTGACACCTAACAAAGAGTGTAATGATTGACACCTAATAGGCACATTAATTCGTATCGAAAAGCTAAGTAAATGGCGTTTTATACAGTTTTTGAATACAGATTTTGAAAGGAGAACGGGGGCTCAATTTTGAAAATGGAACCTCCCGGGCGGGACACACATTTTGTTCGAGATGTCTGTTCCATGATATTGGAACGAAGTTCCTTATCGCGCGTTGTGAAAGGGGGCTAGACGGAAAATTACGACACTTTTTGATTTTACGAATGACGACACTTTTTTTGAAGTGATTCAGTGAAATTTACAGAGATGGCGCTGTACTGTACAACTTTCTGAATCACGCTAGCGTGATTAATTAAGTTTTACAGAGATGGCGCTGTACAACAAAACAATACTTAATCGAAAGGAACTTCGTTCCATCCGGGTGTCCCTTGACACCTCTCATGTTTTTATACTTCAATGATGCTAACAAAGCATTTTCTTCCATCTAACCAACGTCAATATTAAGATGCCGTTTGAATTAAAATTGCAAATTATTTCGATTAAATGGAGATGGAGGTCATATAGGAAAATATATTTTCGTGCAAAGATTAAACCGTTTTACATCAGCGGCGCCGCGCCGCGGCCGTGCCGTCACCGTCAGGAAGAAATATCGTTCCCGCTGTCACGCCGACACCGGCACAATGGATTTCGATTATGAAACATTCTCTTTTTTTGGTTCCGAAGTAAACTCGGAACCCTTAGTTACCCTTATAGTCCGTCCGTCTGTCCATCTCTCCGTCTATCCGTCCGTCCGTCTGTCCGTCCGTCTGTTCGAAGCAAAGCGCCGAGACCCTGTGGCCTATGTTCCGTTTACACGTTTTAAATATCAACTTAGTAGTTGTTATTTAAAACTTTTTTTAAAATTTAGTTGGTACAAATACAACTTAGTAGTTACAATTTAGTACGCAAGTAAACAAGTAATTAAAAAAAATCTATTTTCTGTCAAGTAGGTCGGCAGGGCTTATCATATCAAAACATGTTTGGACAGGCACTTTTTAGTTAAAATTTAGTTATTTAGTAAAATGCTTAAGTTATTAAGTAGGTTGTGAAGAATTGTGTGAACTAAAAAGCTTTACTCAATTATTACGTTTGGACGCGCACTAAAAATTAGTCACTTAATATTTAGTTAAAATTTTGTTATCTTCTTAACTACATAATACGTATAAACGGAACTTAAGGGTCTAACGAACATGAAGAAACTTTAAAGGTTTTTTTCTTCGGAACCCTAAAATGATGATGATGATGTTCAAACATAAAACGTACATTCATGTTAATTCATTTACCCTTTCAATGTAGAAATTAATAATAGGATTAAGCTTTTTAATTTTTTTAAATAAATGGTACTAAACGACTTCATATTACAGAATCACATTTGTACCACACAACTATAAAAATGAAGAGATCATTTCTGTTTTAGGTATAGCAGAAGTAACTTTATAGTACCTAACTAGGTAAAGTAACTACATTAGGCACAGAAGACATAAATTAATAGTACATATCCTTCAGGTGCGAAAGTTTAAATTGGTTTTCGCACATAATCGTTAACTGAAGCATACAAACAGCAATGCCCTGAAGTCACTTTTCCACAGCAGTGGGGTGATATCGTTGAAGTATTATTACTAGCGTATAGAACTGACACCGCGAACACCATGTCTATCCCAATGCATTGGCGCAATGTGGCTTCAATCTTTAATGGATTCGTTCGATTTTGAAAGGAGAACCGGGGCTCAATTTTGAAAATAGAACCTCCCGGGCGGGACACACATTTTGTTCGAGATGTCTGTTCTATGACATTTTACTTCAATGGGTGATATCGTTTTCTAATATATCAAAGTACCATCTCATAATGCGCACGCATATTATATCCGTTATTCCCGGGATTACGCACCTGTCTCTACCGTAACTGCCAACTTTTATTTTACTCTAACTTGATGTAGGAAACGAATTTTGTATTCTGTCCTTCACCTAAAACTTTTATCTCTTTTGTTCTAATTTTCAGGTACACACAAAAAACTTGTCTGAACAAATGTTACATATATGTATACAAAATTAACTATGAAACGGTATAAAGTAATAATACTTATTGTCCATGCTAGTTTTTATTGAATTTCGAAAGAAAAATTATGTTCTTCATTGTCATGTATCGATCATAGAGCCGGGAAATATTAATAGAACTAAGCATAGGATCGGTGAACAATGGAATCCTAGTTACAGGTCTGCTCTGGGCAAAACAATAGAAAATCGTTTCAAGGCACTCGAAACAAAGGCCGCCGCAAAATAAATATTCATGTAAAGAACTGAAAAACATTTATTTGAATGTGAATAGGGATGTTGACTAATTTTAGGATTCAATTTTATTTTATAGATATAACCCTAATATTCACGAAAAAAATATTATAAAAATAATAATCACCAATTTAAAAACAAAAATTGATAAATAAAAATCATTATCAAACCCACCAAAAACATCACGTGACGTCACTAACCGATATTCAATACTATCAATCTACTGAAGTTTGTTGAACTTGTATATAAAATACGAGCAATGATGTCATAAATTCAAAATGTCGTTTGAGGTCACGTGACAGTTAGTACTATTTTTAACATTTTAAATTAATTATATTTAATTTATTGTGATTGATTTCGACAAAAGAATAAAATTTTAGGTGTCTAAAATGTTTCCCTCAATATTTTAAACATACATTTATATTAATTTACAGTTAGTGTCAACATCCCTATTCTATCATCCGATATTTAAATCTGGTAGCGGTGCGGTTGGGAGGGCGGGAAGGTGCCTCGGGCGGGGGCTAGCGGGGGTTCGGCGGGGGGCGCGCGCGGGGGAGGGAGGCTGGTAATTAGGCGGCCCGGCGGAGGCTGTATTGATCTGTGCGTCTCCTAGCAACGCGCGAGATGGCAGCACCGCCTGCCCTCGCACCGGGAAAGAGGTTTTTGTTCGAGCTCACTCTAGGTGAGACCGTTTTGATGTAATCTCCAAAGAGATGATTTAATTCGTCTGGTACATCAACAAGGGAGAATATGACGCTATTAGTAACCTTATGGATCGTTTCGGTGGGTCCTTTTTAATGAATTGAACGGAGAATGTTCGGGTTTAGAGGAACTCGACGGTGAGCCCGTAGCCCGCAGCCCGGGAACATTTGTCGTCGAACAAAGAAAGACATGCAAATTTAATAAAGCCTCGTCATGGCAGACCTCCAAGCGGTTCGAGACGAACGCCGTGCAAACATAATTACGAAAATATTACGAGGATGTGTCTACACTGCCTGCTGCCTACATATTTCGCTCATCCGAAGCGTTCGCTGGCACGCACGCGTCGCCGTCGCACGCCTTTGCTTGTTTCCATAATTACGTACAAATCCCCGCTTATACTCTCCAACATTCTTAGCTCCAACATTCTTTTTTCATAGGGAGCTGGTATAACAATGAAGTACATTTTCTTTATAAACATTTAATATAGTCAGGACACAGAATAAAAAAGTTAAACTATGGCGGATTCCACGTCACGTCAGGTTTTTAAAACTTTCAAAGTTTTTATATTAAAAACATTAGTTTCATAAAAAAAAAACTAAATTCATGACTTTTGACGCATCTTCTATGCTGAATTTCATTTATTTCCGCGAACGGGATCCTTCTCCAGGGTTAGGTTAGTTAACCGTTAGTTATTTATTAGCAAAAATAAAAAAATAAAATTTATTAACAATGGATAAATAGTCGCTGGTAAAATATTTGAGCGCACTGGTCAGTAAAATGTAGAAGTATTCGCAACATCTCGAAAGCATATCTCGTAGCACTGTGTCGAGCTATTTCTCAAAACGACGGAGCAAAATGTAATAACGCTTGCACCGCCCCTTGAGTTGCCCTGCATTTTATCCCCGCATATTTTAGACGACGAGCGCCCTACATTTTCTAAGAAATTTACTCCCTATACAAAGATAAACTAAACTTTTAAGAAAAAAAATTGACTTCAAATGAAGTACATCCTTTCCAATAACAATAAAAAAAGAATTATCGAAATCGGTTGGCGTGATATTGAGTTATTCGTCCATTCGCGCACATACTTAATGCTTCTCATGAAGGCCACTGTCAGATCTCGCTCAAATTTAAGTGGGACCACATGACAAGCACCGGCTTTTGATTAAAAAAGAATCATCAAAATCAGTTCACCCAGTCGAAAGTTCTGAGGTAACAAACATAAAAAAAACAGTCGAATTGAGAACCTCCTCCTTTTTTTGAAGTCAGTTAAAAATTGAAATTATTGGAAGCAAGCGTAGATTCTAGCTACATATTCCGTGCTGTATAATGTTGAATCTTTCGTTTTACTATTTTCAATTTATAATAACGTTTGAAACATAAATTATCAAGCTTACAAATTTTTCAATATTGTTCTTATCTTACTTAGTCCTTTATCGATGTCTTGACGATATTGGATCCAAGATGGCTACACTTTTTAATTAATTTCGCAAGAAATGTAAGTCAGAATATTCAAGGGTACAGCGTTCGTTTTTTTTTGTCATCGTAATAGTCGACAGACGAGGTGATGAGCCTGATTTAGTTCATTCATCAACTTTATTATTACATTTTTTATAAGATTTTAAGTTTTTGTAGGTAATTAAAGTCCAAAAAGATAGACGCTACAATATGAGAGCTTATTTAAAGACGATGAATGTAAATGTTGAACATATTAAAGTCTCTAATGTATACTAATTTATTCGTCTTTTTAACCGACTTCAAAAAAGGAGGAGGTATTCAATTCGACGGTATTTTTTTTCTTTATGTGTGTTACCTCATAACTATCGACTGGGTGAACTAATTTTGATTATTCTTTTTTTAATCAAAAGATCTTTGAGCGAGATCTGACGAGTAGTTTTTGAGTTATCCCTAATTTTGAAGTCGGTTATTTTTGTCACGAATTATGTAAATGCCATTGAAGTATATCTAATGTCATAGAACAGACATCTCGAACAAAATGTGTGTCCCGCCCGTTAAGCCCCCGTGCTCCTTTCAAAATCGAACGAATCCATTGAAGACTGAAGCCACGTGGCGCCAATGCATTGGGACATACATGGTGTTCGCGGTGTAGATTCTATACGCTAGTGATAATACTTCAATGGTAAATACTAGATATTTATCATCATAAATAGTCATCAGCAGAATTTGGGATGCGTTTTCTGATGGTTTGCCGACGAACAAAACTAAAATCCTACAATTTCCTATAACTAAGTATCTCTACGAATTATTTACAAAATTAAAAGTCATGAAGTAAGAAGTAAAAGAGAAATAAGTACTCGCAAAGTTGGACAGGTAAAATACGAGTATAATGGACTACTACAGATTTCACTTACTTTTAATGAAAATTGACGTGACGAGGCGAGGTTCTTCGAATGGGGCGGAGAGTTTCAACGCAATTGCATTTACAGAGACTCGGGCCTTTCAAACTACAAAGTTTTTTAACGTAATGAAATTGCATTGAAATAAAGTTATAACGACATAAACTTTGTGTGTATATCTTTTTAACTAAAAAGCTGTGTACAAACTAATTGATGGATTATTTCATGCGTAGCAAAAAGCGTAGCAGGCGAGTTTCATAATTAATATCTAAATTTTAAAGAGATTTTAAACATTTTTCCTAAAGAAATATTCTATTACATAGAGCATTAATTTATATCCGCGAAACGAGGTGTAACAGCAAGGGTAGGCTAAAATGAATAAAAACTAAAATAGCGCAATAACTGTCTTCTCTTGATCCCTCGATTCTTATCTAACAGAATGGCTAGTAGTTCAAACTCAGTTTGTGTAAAATAAGAACCGTACTTAAAGAGCATTTCTGAAGGTTGTAATTCGAGTAGGTATTTCATGAGATATAAGTACCTGCTGACGTTCTCGGCCTTCATAATTCCGCTTTACAAGACTCCCCTCAATACAGACACCTGAGAGGCTAATTGGCACATCAACTGAACTTTCGCTCGAAGGCGTACAACTTTCAGGGGCTAATTAAAAAACCTCGGCCCTCTGCCTGTCAATGTCTGGCCCACTAACGAGATCCCTAGAACAATACTAACTCTGGAATTGAAAACTCCAAATAATTATAAACTCCATACTAACTTCACCCTTTCGTTTTCAGTACAGTAAACCTAGCTACGCTTTATTGTGGAAACTTTTTATTATGTTATTTTAATGTTAAAATTATTGTAGTTTGGTTACAATAATGATTCTGTAACAAGATATATCATAGTGGGAATCACTTTCAGTTTAGTATCATAAAAATTACATTTAGATTGAGTATTCGTAATTAAGTCAAAGAAGAACAAAGTATGCCTCCTAAAATACGTCTCTACAGTCCATACACTATTTAATGCATTCATCATGAATGATGTACACGAATTATGAAAGCCAGCAATAACGCGAAGTCATATCGTGCGGTCAGATTTAACTGGAGGGCTGTTACAACAACACGACTTAATCGAAGTCACCCGCTTCCAAAGTAATTACTACACATCATTGCCGTGTGCGAACCGCCAGCCAGCGCCACCACCTGACCGAATGTACTTATTAAACGTGTACAAAGAGAAACACTCTGAACGTAAACAGCGAACGGTACCGGGAATCAGGTGGCGATAGATGATGCAGTTGACAACAGGATGTGATCCTAACTATACGATGTATTACACGCGATAAACGACCTTATCGGGGTTGTATTATCGTGTAATGTCGAGCTGCGATCCCCCGACCGTTCGACACAGACGTCAGACGTACCGTTGCCAATAGTTACATCCGGGCCGCGAGCCCGGCCGAGCTCCGGCTATATCTAGGTACATTATATAGTGTACGCGTACATAGATTATTATGTACTCGCCCGGCAACATTCAGAGCAGCTGAAATTACCGAGAACTCCGTTTACGGTTTAGTATATAGATGGGAATTATATTGAATGTTTGGTTGCTAAGACTAGTTGGGAGATTGGATTTAGTAGCGACGTATTTGTATATCTATCTTTTCCGTTTTTCGCCAACGTTATTAATGCTTACAAAGCTTTTTACTTTTTGTATTTACCATTTGTTTCTATGAGTATTACAATATTGAGTTTATTTAATATATTGGCTATCATACTCAAACAAGAAAGTGAACAAAATCACCCTATGTTTTCAGGTATAAAGCTTAATCTATTCTTAATTTTATTTATAGATCAGCCTTTCTGAGATAGATTCTTTTGAATAATGAAGGAGGCCATGGCTATTTTATATTTAGCAATAAAAATAACGCCCATTAAATAATAATAATAATGATATCTATATATATAAAATATTGATATTTCCATGTAAATAATTCTTACCTACCCCTAAATTTAAATGTATTTTTTACATATTAATACCTGTTGTCACTGTATGGCAATCATAAATCAGACTCATGGCTTTTCAAGACCTTAAGATAACATTGTTTAATGCCTTATTTTCGTAGTTATATATTTTTTCGTAGCTGTAACCATAAAGTATTCACGACCTGCAGTAAGCATCAGAAATACTGAATAAATACCAACAATAGCTTATCTATAACATTAATTGATCTAACAATAATATCTATTCTGTGCTTTAACACTCATAGAAACACCCAAGTAAAATTTATTATAGGTACGTCTGGGTATCTACATGAATGGCAGACGGCCGACAGGCAAGTTGAGAGAACATAATATTTCCTGTTCCCATTATTTTGCAAATCTAGACTACGAGTACATTTAGTTAGAGAGACAGAACAAAGTCATAGAGATGGACTTACCGCTTGCATTCGCTTTGTAAACCTGCCTCAATTTGAAATATTCCGAAATACCTACTTACGTTACAAAGCGTGCGGGAATCTCTCGGACTGCTACGGGAATGCTATTGTATAAGTAAATATCCAAATGAGACGGATTTTGGTGAATACCTGGTTTGTAGTAGGCAAAGTATTATGTGTACAATATGTACAAAGAGGTTTCATGTTAATATACTAAAGAATATTATAAAGAATATATTATAATACAGAGTTTTATTGTATTTATAAAATACTCTACGTAAAATACAATAGATTTGAGAAAAAAGAAATAGTAAAGGACAGGTAATTATGATTATTTCAAAACCGTAAATCAACAAACTAGTACTGAATCCTAAAAAAAACAATAACTGATGCGTCATATAATTAAAATTTAATTTCCCCTTAGTTTTTACTAAACTCATATAAAACCGGATAAGTTAACTTTAGAAGTATGAAATACCTGCACAATACATCCGAGATTTACTTAAAATATAATAATAATAAAATACTAATATAATAATAATAATAAAATACTTAAAATATAATAATAATAAATAAAAAATACGAATAGCACAGTAGGTCTAACCAGGGCCGGATTTAGGGGAGGGCAACCGGGGCCACAACAAAACAAAAGCGGAGACACCACAATAGAATTCGGAATAGATTTCGGAAAAAAAGTCTTTCAAATTCCGACTAGTGAAGACACTAGTAAACAACATTTCCTTTGATATTTTTTTTCGCTATTTTACCTTTTATCTTTATCTTAACGCTAAAATTTAATTTCAGATAATTCTTGTTTCCGATATATTTTAAATATATTTTTCTTAAATACTAAAAGAATCTACTTGATTTTACAAAAAAATTTATTGAAAAACTCGACTGAAAACCATCGTTCATTTTATTTGGAAAATAATTTGTGGCCAGGGGGCCTCTACTCCTTTGTTGCCATCTAAATCTGGCCATGGGTTTAACCCATAAACCGAGGTATAAAACCGACGGAGTTGCGGTAGAGCCGCCGTAACCATTCCGCCCGACAAATGAACGCTGGAACGAAAGTTCGTGGAGTTACAGACCAAATCCAGCTCGTAAACTTGATTGAATACCGTCTCTAGAATAACCGTTTTATTTTGTTTATGGAAAAAGGAATGTTAGTTATGTTAAGCTAGCAATACACGGGTGCTTAATCATTAAATAAATAAAAAGTTACAGAAATACCTATTTCATTATGTAGTCTGTAGTTCTGTCACGTGATACGTCTTCAGTCTGCGAAGTTTACCCTCCAGATGTTTATATAAACTTTTTGGCCGTAACATAACCATTATCCAACAAAATGATCCAAGACCGCGGCCGTCTTTGTGAGATTATCGCTTATATTTAACTTTAAATATGACTTAGGTGGGCGTACTAAGAATAACGAAACGAAAACTCACGAAACGAAACTATAACGTTTTGTAACGTTTCGTACAATAAAAGCTTAAAGCCTCTTCAATTTTATACGGTATAAGTACCTGCCTTATTTTATAAACTTACCTGCCTTTAGCTTACCTCGGAAAATAATCATACGTATACATTAGCTAATGTTTATAAATATTAACGTACATGAAACAGTTATTGAAGTGAAACTTCTATATCGGCGTTGCACAGACGGGGTAAGAAGTAATAATGTAAAACAACGTCTGGACCAATCTCTATGTTATCCAGAATGTTATACTACCTTAAATTACAATTTTGGTGTTATATACGTGTGTGATATTTAAATGGAGAATATAGATACGAGGTTTACATTATGTAACAAAGATAGGAGTGAAGCGATAAGTCCCGGCGGACTAATTTTGCAAACTCGGCGAGAGTTGCCGGCGCTCGATAAGTGAATGCACAACATAAAACATAACAGCATTTGAGAAGATTTATGCAAAACAAGTATATACAAGATACTTTATAGTCCAACAATTAAGGACCATAATTGAATGAATGATAAACACAAGCAAAAGTTTCTTGAACGCTTGCGTACATTGGAAATATAAAACGGACGATTGTACCGTCAAATAGTCCCGGAATAGCATTGAGTCATGTCGGAGGCATATTAGCCGATCAGTTATAAGAAAAGACCCCTGCTTTGTAGTGCGCTATTAATGAGTTGAAGCAAGTCCTAACACTGAGGCCCAGACTATCAAACTCATATCCAATAACTTACTCTCAAGACTCTTAAATGAACTCTCTGATTTACAATGCATTTATCGTTAAAAATGTTCATGACATAGCTTTAAAATTTTAAGATCATAATTTTGTTAACTTGAACGCAGTTTTATCAAAATTCAAACGGAATTTTATGATAAAAGAAAGATCAAATGGAATTCTGTTAAAGTGTAGAAGAATCCTAAAAATTATCTTCAATAAGACGAAATTGTTCAGTGTCGAACACAAACAAATATTTCTTTCTTAAATCTAATTCAGCTATCAAAAAATCAACTAAAGCAATTCTTTTAGAAAACTTGTTCCAGTCATAGTAAAAACATTGGAAGATATTATTATTTGCACTAAATATGGAACAAAAACATTGAAGTATTATTACTAGCGTATAGAAAAGACACCTCGAACACCATGTATGTCCCAATGCATTGGTGCCACGTGGCTTCAATCTTCAATGGACTCGTTCGATTTTGAAAGGAGAACGGGGGCTCAATTTTGAAAATCGAACCTCCCGGGCGGGACACATAGCTGAAGAGCTACTGAACCATTTGACTAACCCACTTCCCACAAAGCTAGAAATTTATTAAATGATATTTTATTATCAGTCAATTAAGAAAGTACCGTTCTGGCAGGCATCTCGCGGTTGCGTCATCATCCCTTAAATTTTTGAAAATGCAAAAAATAATTATTTTTTATCCCACTCGCACAAGGCTACAATTTTAATATGTTGTAATTTACATATGTTTAAGTGTAAAAAAAAATTGCCAACCCATTTTGAGGGTTGCAAGTGTGTGCCAGAACAGAGCAAAGTTGTCATCGGGAGAGCAATTCATAACCTACTCGCACAAGGCTCAAATTTTCAGGGAACATTCTTTCAATTGTTTAAACACTATATGTAAACAGCCAGAACGTTCTAGAGGTTGCAAGTATCTGCCAGAAGAGTTTTAATAATGATCATGACGCTCGATGTATGCCGAGCAGTGAACGATCCGTACCTACACAATATATTCATTCCAAACTAACAACTGGCTCGGTAAGTGAGCGACGTCGAATGTGCGAGTCGAAACGCTATTCGATTAGTTCCTAATTTAGTAGTCGTTATTCGAATATGAACATTAGTATATTACTAATATTCAAGTCGAATGTGTACATTAGTAGTCATAGATTATTCGAATAGTGAGATCATTCGCAGTCGCGCATCAAAGTCAAAAACAAAGTCAAAGTCAAAATATTTTATTCATATAGGTATTACTGATAAAATTATGCACGTCATTTTTTGGCTTTTCGGAAGGTGCTTTGTCGTGGAGGAGAAGAAAAGCCTAAAGAAACTCCTCAGCACATCTTTTAAAAAAAATATTACAAAAAAAGATAATAATACAAAAGTATTTACTATTCTAAACGGAACTGGTTGCAGAGCTGGTCATTTCCATACGTCTTTGTCATTTAAATACTCGTCTACACTATAATATCCCTTGCCTAACAATTGTGTCTTTACACGTTTTTTGAAAGTTTCTATTGGCAAGTCACGTATTAATTTTGGGATTTTATTATAGAAATGTATACCAAGCCCTATGAAAGATCGCTGCACTTTACTTAGGCGGAACGAAGGCGTAACTAATTGATGCATTATTTTCGTATGGCGATTATTAATATCAAAATGTTGTTTATACGCGTTTATATTCTTCCGTATAAAAACTACATTGTTAAAGATATACTGGGAAGCTACTGTAAGTATACCTATTTCCTTGAACTTTTCACGCAAAGATTCCCGAGACCTAAGTTTATAAATAGCCCTAACTGCCCGTTTCTGGAGTATGAAAATTTGTTTTATATTGGCTGCTTTGCCCCACAGCAAGATGGCATAAGAAATAACACTGTGGAAATAAGCAAAATAGACTATCCTAGCAGTTTCGACGTCAGTATACTGCCTTATTTTCCTAACAGCAAAAGCAGCCCTACCGAGTTTTGTCGCGAGATTTGTTATATGTGGGCCCCATTGAAGTTTACTATCTAAGGTCACCCCTAAAAAGACCGTCAATTTCTCCATATGCAATGTTTCTTTATTTAGTTTTAAGAGATTTGCTGACTTTGACATTGCTATGACTTATGGCCATTGCTAACTGCGTTTTAAATAATTTGCTGGTCCCCGCCCGGTTCCATCTTTCTATTTGGTTAACAAACTTACACTGTCTTTTTATCTTTATTTGTAATTTAAAAATAAGGTAGACACGAAATGAATAAAAAATTTAAGTTGACTAATAATTTATTCCCAGAACTGATTTCTGTTCACCATCAATTAAATATTTTGATGTAATTCAAATGCCTATTTTTATTAAAAGTAGTGCTTAGATTGTTTCATAATAAGTCTTGTCTGAAAATTCAGAGAAAACATTACAATAGACGTATTCTCTCTTTCTGACACTGAAACCCATACAAGTACATCGAGCGTCATGATCATTATTAAAACTCTTCTGGCAGATACTTGCAACCTCTAGAACGTTCTGGCTGTTTACATATAGTGTTTAAACAATTGAAAGAATGTTCCCTGAAAATTTGAGCCTTGTGCGAGTAGGTTATGAATTGCTCTCCCGATGACAACTTTGCTCTGTTCTGGCACACACTTGCAACCCTCAAAATGGGTTGGCAATTTTTTTTTACACTTAAACATATGTAAATTACAACATATTAAAATTGTAGCCTTGTGCGAGTGGGATAAAAAATAATTATTTTTTGCATTTTCAAAAATTTAAGGGATGATGACGCAACCGCGAGATGCCTGCCAGAACGGTACTTTCTTAATTGACTGATAATAAAATATCATTTAATAAATTTCTAGCTTTGTGGGAAGTGGGTTAGTCAAATGGTTCAGGGGGCTTACCATGACATCTTAAAACAGGCCAATATTAGCCAATAATTGAGCTGTCCTGCTATATCCTACCATGACCTAGCTAAAGCACAGGTCAGCCAGTGATCACGTGACCGTAACAGGACAGCGGTCACGTGACTTCGATAATCTTCTTCTGCCCTGCGATTTGTGTACCATGAAGCGATTATTGACGTATTGATGTCGGAAAGCGGCCTATGTCAACGTCAAAATATTACAGCCTACCGAAAGTAACTTTAATTATCCTGTTTTGGCTGTTTCGTTTATAATTTCTTTATACCGTAAGTTAATGTTATATAAAACAGTTTGAATATACATTTATGATATTGAAGAACATTAAGTATTTGGTAAATATTAGCTATCGACCAATCTGTTTTGCGTACAATCTAATCTCTACAAGCTGTTTACAGCTGTTGTTTGTTGTTGTTGTCTCGAGAAACGCCTTGCTAAATACACCGAAGAGCATCAGGAGAGCAAGCAGGATTTATAAGTACGTATTCAACTATAGACCACATTCAAAAAGATTACATCATGGAAGGCAGCTATAGGCAAGAGAACCAGAGGCAGAACGGCCGGGTGGCCGCGGCGGAGAGATGGCTCTACGAAATTTTGTAAGCAGCGGGACAAGAATGGATTGATAAAGCGAGTGACAGAATTATGTGGAGAAAAATGGAGGAGCCTTTACTCTATAGAGAGAGTATAATATAAAAAAGTAATATAAACAAAGAAATATATAATAATGATTACTGAATTAAATTTAGTCAAGAATTAAGAAAAAGGAAAGAATTAACGAACCCTAAAAATTGCTTTAACTTTAAGTTGAAGACTTTTTATATATTTAAATCATTTATTTCGAAATCACCGATAGATTCTCCAGTTTTATTATTTAGAATATAGATTGCATTGCATGCTTTTTAGTCGTTATGAAATTGTAAATTGAATTTTCTATTTAAGAAATAAAAAGGTCTAATTACTATTTTTATTACTATAGTATATTTTTATAAACATATACCATATATTTGTTATATAATATGTGGAAGAAAAGTTATTATATGATAATGGTTATTCAATAATACTCCGTTTGCTTTGCACCAAGTTATGTATATTTTCAGTTATCCTAACGTTCACATCGATAACAATCTCTACTACTCCGTGATCAATGATAGAATTAGAATATCCTACGTATTAGGTATAATGTTCTAAAAAAGTGACATATTCCATATTCTAAATATTTAGTTTTTCTTCATAACTCTTCTCGTATGACATCATCAGCATCTGTATCAATTGATCGTTGTAGAACCAAAGAGGTCGCTCGCCGGCACGGCTATCCTGACGTGCGCTCGTCCTCGAGCGCCTCCGCCCTCATGTCTCCAGTGGACCCCTTTGATCGCTGGGTGCTCGTCATCGAACGCATTTACTTCTGATGTAGCCGTACACTGACACGGCTTCAACAGCTATCTTACTCAAGTTCCCATCTCCAATCCGATTCAACATAAATTACATATTATCACAGTAGGTAAATATCCGCCTCGACTTGTACATGACCTACAGGCATTCATGAAAATGAAAATGCACCACCATCACAAAATAAATATCTTTCATTTCTTTGAAAGTACGTTAAAACATTCAAAATTGCACTTAACAATTTTAAATTATCGCTCCTAAATCACACATTTTATTATGACATTTGGACATGTCATGTCACTGTGTCAAGTGTCAAGTGTTGTAAGATTACGTTCAAAAATTTAGGCATCACATAGGGATTATTTTTTTGGTAATCTTAAAGAAAGAACGTTTTTTAAGCTTAATAAATAACGACCGTTAAGTTTCTATAACAAATCTCAAAATCTTCGATTGAGATTGTTATTTTAAATTTTTAATAACATCAATATTACTCATTGATTTGAAAACCGGTAAACCGATAAAACGCTCTATTTCCGAACTTAAGTAAAACAAATTTTGTACCGTGCACAGAGTACTTAAACACTACGTTGTACCGCGCAGGTCATAGACTAAGATGCCGGACAGAAGTAGAGGCACTGCAGGCCATCAGATGAACGTTCATGGTACGAAATACACTCCTGTCAGGTTTTAGCTACAAGCTGACCTGTCCTGAACATGACACGTTTTATTAGAGTTCATGGTAAGGCCCCAGTAGCTCTTAGGCTAACACATTTTGTTCGAGATGTCTGTTCTATGACATTATACTTCAACAAACGAAAATAACATTTTCAATTAGATTTTCAGAACATCCGCTTAAAACCTTTTCACTCCGCTTTAACTTATTGTTAGTTCTATTAAATTTCGTAGAGGCGTAGCAATACGTCATCTGCGCGTCTACGATTATTTTAAGCTCTCGCGTAGAGAGTATAAGTTCCTTGTTTAAGCCGCTTCAGACGGCAATGTATGAAAGGTTTATTCCCAGTCGTTCTGTTACATATATTTGTTGCATCACAAACAGGTACATATATTTTCATTTGTGTCGCTGTTATATCTTTACTAGCGCTCTGCCTTCTTACCCGCGTTTTCTAGGTTAATAAGTAGATTAGTTTCACCGTCCATGAACATAAGTGGTATAGTGGTAAGTAACTATCAGTAATGTCAGCGACAAAAAATTATCTTTTCACAATATTTCAATTCCGTGGGAATTAATATGATACAAAGGACTTAAAAAACGAAAAGCCTCTACAGTCTAACATCACAAAAACATAATAACCACTAAAACCATTCTAAAGTTAGATCTTTTAAATGAATATGATCCATTAATAGATCCAATCAAATGAATATTAAGTATGTGTCTTTAAATTAATATTATAATCATAATCATAATATTTATTTGCTGAATTTAGGTACAGATATGTTACAATTCATTAAATTTCAATTCCGCTAAATTCTGCCTATTGGCGTGCAAATAAATTATGCGCAATAAGTTTTAAGTAATATTTTTTTATCGTGAAATAACACGCATACGATACGAGTACCTACAAACAAGCGATCCAGCCGATGTAATGTGATTGGAATACCGTTTACTGGTTGCCACTCGACCCGTTTACTGGCACTTGCCAATTCGAAACACGTTCACTTTTCCCTTTCTAAAAGTTAAACCCAACCACGTTCAGACAATAACTAGTTCGCCGAATAATATTAAGCAAATTTCTACGATACTACGTATCATGATTTACATATTGTATATAGAGGGTTGTTTGTCACAACCCTGTAGAATAGTAGTAATTGATACGATTTAACTTCTGACCATCAGACATAATGTTTACTTTCTTCTGACTTTTGTATGTGCTGGTAAACGCTTCCGAAACATTTTTCTAGACATCATTCAACAGAATGGGTTATCGCACGTATTTTTAAGAGCAGTATCTCTATTTTTCACCATTTTGAACTTATTGCTTAGACTAGAGGTGCGATGTTGGTTGGAGCAAACTAATGCGGGTTCGAATTCATTACTTAAATCATATTAAATATAGATAACAGATGAAGCTATTTTTGAAGTATAAGCAATAAGTTAGTGCGTGGGATTACATGATAAATATGACGAGTATGGATTTTGCACACTTAAATATTGTATAAAAAGTCAGAAAAAGTCCAAAGTTCGGGCTATCATCGATGCGTAAGCTAACCACGACGATGGTAAATCTGCTTGAAGCTGGTACTCAAATATGATGAAGGAATCATAAGGAATATTAAGGTTTAACCTCTCTTCGTAATTACAAACTTTGATCTTGGTGACGACATTCTGTTTTAATAAAAACATGCGTGTAAAAGCATGCCCTAGCTGCCTTTACAGCTGCACGCGGACAAACAAATTACAGTAATGAAATCTTCTATTTTAACTTTAAAAAGTAGGAAATATAAATAATGTGTTTGCCTTACGGTTCAAATACTTATATACACGTACATTGATGTTTTATATTACGGGAAGGGTTGTTCCTAAATCGCAATGGCGAACAGCGTCTAAACGCAATAAATCTTACCCAAGATTCATGCCTCTTCGTAATAGGGTTGTGATGACGTCACATTCTTCTTGTACTGTTATACCTAAACGTAGAAGTAGTTGCTCCTTAGTTGCATTAATTAAAAGCTAACAAGGCAAATTAAATAAATGCAAGAAGACAGGTATGTAGGGTCAAATCATATAAGTGGAATGAACTACGTCTAAGTATCCTGAAACACTGTCTTGTTTAAAATACGACAATACAGACAGACAGGAAATTGGTTATCTATACTTCTATACTAATATTATAAATGCGAAAGTAACTCTGTCTGCTACTCAATAACACCTAAAACACTGAACCGATTTTGATGAAATTTGGTACAGATATGGAATTGAGCTCGGGAATGAACATAGGATACTTTTTATCCCGGAAAATAGACGTGTTCCTGAGGGATAACTATTCCACGCCAAAACCACTGAACCGATTTTGATGAAATTTGGTACAGATATAGAATTGAGCTCGGGAATGGACATAGGATACTTTTTATCCCGGAAAATAAACCTGTTCCTGAGGGATAACTCTTTCAAGCCACTAAACCGATTTTGATGAAATTTGGTACAGATATAGAATTGAGCTCGGGAAAGGACATAGGATACTTTTTATCCCGGAAAATAGACCTGTTCCTGAGGGATAACTCTTTCAAGCCACTAAATCGATTTTGATGAAATTTTGTACAGATATAGAATTGAGCTCGGGAAAGGACATAGGATACTTTTTATCCCGGAAAATAGACCTGTTCCTGAGGGATAACTCTTTCAAGCCACTAAACCGATTTTGATGAAATTTGGTACAGATATAGAATTGAGCTCGGGAAAGAACACAGGATACTTTTTATCCCGGAAAATAGACCTGTTCCTGAGGGATAACTCTTTCAAGACACTAAACCGATTTCGATGAAATTTAGTACAGATATAGAATTGAGCTCGGGAAAGGACATAGGATACTTTTTATCCCGGAAAAAATACCTGTTCCTGAGGGATAAGGTAAAATTTTATTATATGTAGTTGATAGATTCGTTATATTTTATGAAGCGATTTTTATGACTCTTTTTAGGGTTCCGAAGTCAAAACAGAATTCTCATAGTTTCATCATGCCCGTCCATCCGTCCGTCCATTCGTCCGTCCGTAGCATGGCGCAGAGGCCCTTAGTGCTAGAAAGCTGTAATTTAGCAAGGATATACATGTTTATTTAAACTTCTGGTAGAATAACATTTTTAAAAATATGTTTTTAGGATACCTCTCCTAGAGGTAGTATAGGGATAATTTTTTCCGTCACGCACCCCATAGTGCGGGGTATCGTGGAAAAGGTCTCTCAAAAATAATATGGGTCTTATAAGTCCATTTTTCGATTGAGGGGTCTGTTTGCGAAATATTCGTAAGTGTTAGACACGTAAAAAAATTCATGGCAATAGCATCAAAAGGAAAACTATCATGGCTAATTATTATTCGCATACGTAGTTATTGAGTTCTATAAACTTAGAACTTCGGAACCCTATATTACCAGTGACCTGACACGCTATTAGCCGGTTTTTTAACCAACTTCAAAAAAGTAGCAGGTTCTCAGTTCGACTGTTATAAACAAAAATTAACTTTAACATAATTAGAAAAATCAATCTTTAAAGGGTTAATTCAGGGAATGTTTATACGAAACTCCGTCATTTTTAGGGTTCTGAGGTAAAATCGGAACCCTAATAGCTTCGTCATGTCCGTCCGTCAGTCTGTCCGTCTGTCCAAAGCAAAGCGCCGAGACCCTTAGTGCTAGAAAGCTATAATTTGGCATGGATATACATATTACATTACACACACATTACACACATTACATTATACATATTTATTAAAACTCCAAAATGGTAGAATAAACTACTGAAAAAACTTTTTTTTCGTGGTACCTCAACTACAGGTAACGTGAGAATTATTTTTTTATTCATCCCTATAGTGTGGGGTATCGTTGAAAAGTTTTTTCAAAAATATTATGGGTCTTTTGAGACCATTTTTGGATGTAGAGTTCCGTTTGCGAAATATTTGGCTTGAAAGTGCTAATTTTGGGTACCCAAGTCAAGTCAAGTGTCCCCCCTAACGGCTAAACGGTTGGAGTTGGACAAGTGAAAAAATTCTCAAAAATAGGTTATACGATGGATTTATAAGGAAAACTATCAAGGCTATGTTAACATAAGTATCGTAGTTAATGAGTAATAGTCAATAAACTTACTACTTTGGAACCCAATATTGCACGTGGCCTGACACGCATTTGCCCGGTTTTTTAAGGTAAAACTGTGAAAGTTGGTAGTTAGTATGTAATCTTACTTAAAACAAAAATAACTGTAATATGATTGTTTGGTAATACATTCCCTAAGGGCTAAAACTAGAGGTTGTAAGTTTAGAGTATGTTTGGAGTAAGAAGTTGTAAAACGAACAGATTAGTCACCTCATGGTAAGTGGTCACTTTCGCCAATGTACATTAGCAACGCTAAAGGAATCAATGATTTGCTGCTACCCAAAAAAAAAAAGATATTTTTTTGTGTATTCTGTAAAATTACAATGCAAATTTAAAATTCAAAAACTCTCAGGCCCTGACTTAAAGCTCTAAATTCTAAAAAGTTCAATTATTTTGGGACCTTTCCTATGGGTGGGTCATTAATGGCTAACTACTGAACACTCACTCTTGAGGACGCCTAGAGCATACTCCACCACTTTGCTGCAGTGTGGATTGATGGAGGGATTAGAAATCAACCCAAGTGTCGGAAGTCATTACGCCGGGCAAGGACCTTCAATATGTCATAACGACTGTTACCTTACGACAACAACCGGGACCGACAGCCTTACGTGCCCTCCGAAGCTCGGAGAGCTCAAGAATTTTTTGCCACTAGCGGTCACCTATCCAACTACCGACACCACTCGCTATTGTTTAACTTCATCGATTACTATTAGAACCGACACAAGCCGCTGCGCCCGGGCTATGAATGCTTCTTCCGATGGGTAATTAATGAGTTCTAAGAACATGTCACTTTTGCTGTAATTTTGGTGAAGAGTTTAGTATCTTGCTGACTACCAATCACGCTACAATATCAGATCGTAGTTATCATTTCATTATCAACACTAAAGATTTGTTTAATATTTTACTCATTTACATAATACGATATATGTACTAAGTATAGGTGTTTTAGCTTCAACCCATAATGGACTATTACAAGGCACGGGTCTCCTCTCTTCATAGTATGAAAAAATGACGTGCATAAGTGTATCAATGATACCTATATGAATAAAATATTTTGACTTTGACTTTGACTATGGACAAGTTTGCTGTCAATTTATGAAAAACATATTTTATAATGAAGGGATCTTTATTTTCGGCGTACGAAGTCGCGGGTAACAGCTAGTATATAAATATATAGTGATTGTAATACCTACTCATACACAGTATAGCGATATTAGGTAGGTACATGATATAGTTACTCATATTGATATTGTATAAACAAAATGAATACGAGAAAATTATCCCTAATGAGATTGACGTCGGTTTTCGATATTACTGTTTGCTAATGATATTGTCGAAACAATTATACCCATATTTGTGTAAGAGAGCTCTATGGCTACAGATTATATGGACTAGTGCGACCACCCACTTCTGAGTGTAATCCAAGAGGCGCGTCCATCATCCCTCCGCGCACGTTCGCAACCTGATAACGACACCCACCCCCATCCCCCTTCGGACGCAACAAAATGGACCTAATATATCACTAATAACATTCAAGTATCGCCATATAGCCCTCTACACGCTCTATAGCACCACACCAATAAAGGTGCTACAAAGACGCCTTCATTATTCGTCTCTCACGAATACTGCCATGGATGCTAAAACAAACTCCCAGCGTCGCGTTTCTGAAAGAGGCATTAAAGGAAATAATTAAAAACCTTGTTAGTCTCAAAGCAATAAGAGCGCCGGCAAAGGAGCGTCGAGCGCAGAAAATAAAACACAAACGCTGCGTTAGTCGGCGGCTGGAACCTGTATAAATGCAGCACATTTCCAGGCGTCTCGCTCTTTATTGCCTGCCGTGGAAGACAAAAAACCTAAAACTGCACCTGGGGAATATTAATAAGTATTTATCTCACGGCGCGATAGGTGTAAGTATTCTCTCAAGCATCATAGTACCTACACTTAGAAATTTAAATGGAAATTGCACAAAACGCAAACAGCTTACTCGACGCCACTGATGGGGAGTAGTGACAAAAATCCGATTACACTACGAATGCAATTTACTTATTCATCGCTAAGTAATCCCGATCCACAAAGAAATATTTAAAGCCCTCGCTGCGTAAACAGGGTTTTACGAGTAGGAGAAAGTTTGCACACCCATACACCCTCCCTGGATAAAGTGACACTATGGCAGTAGCGATCGGTGTGCTTCGGGGCCGCTTAAGCGCCCGAGGACTCCCATTCGTTCAATACAGCTATACTCAAACTTCGGCCCGCGGGTCGCGTGTAGCCTGCCGTGCTTTTATTTATTTATTTATTTTAAGGATTGTAACGGAAAGTACACTACACCTTAAATCTAGATAGCAATTATACAAACTTATACAAATGCCTTCCCAATTATAGGCAACCACAACTCAATATAAATATTGTTAAGACATGCTCGATAGCTATACAATAATTAAGAAAAAAAATTAATAAGTATTAACTTTTGTGGTGGCCCACCGGCCATCTGGTGTTACTTGTTTTTATTATCACCTAAATAATTTGAATTGAACAACTGCTTGACCACAGACACTGCAAAGTGTGTGAAACGTCAGAAAATTACTTTTTTAAGTTCTTTAATTTAATTTGTAACGATCGCGAAAATCTAAAAAATTATAACCTACTTAACTATTTATTTTCTGCGGCCCGCGACCAGTCCTGGATTTTTCAATAGGCCGTATAGGCCGCGGTCTAGGGGCGGCAGCGTCCTAAGGGCAGCAGATTTCAGAAGATGATTTTTCTATTAAAAAGTTCCGTAAAGAATTTTAATTCTTGTTTTCTTACGCACTTTATTAGTGATTTATTCAGTGCCTTCCTTACTATGAATGAAAAATTATTATTTTAGAAAGGTAAATGGGGCGGCGGAAATAAATTGACCTACACTCATAAAAAATATAAATCCGGCACTGCCCGCGACACAATGACTAATACGTGTTTGTGGCCCTTATGAGAAAAAGGTTGAATACCACTGGCTCAATACACATAACTGCTTAGTGTTACATGATCTTGTTAATTTATTGAACATGTTTTGAATAAAAGTTTCATACAGATTTCACCATAAAAATTTTGAACTTTGGCCGCTTCTAGGCCGCTCTTACCGATCCAAAGAATTCCACTTTTCTCATCAGATCATTAAGTTAAAAATATAATATATCCGGCTGTTCTATTACCTTTTACAAAAAGACATAATGAGATAGAGTCCCTGTGTAGAGTCCACAGAATTGTTCTGAATGAGGACCTCTTTTTAACAATCATGTTACTATAGATGTAGTCTTGAATGACTGACATTGATTCTAAACCTACTATAAGTCCTATAAGTCAATAAGCATGAAAGGTATAAAGTGCAAACTCACGCGAAACGTAAATAATAGCGTCAGTGTGCCACCGTGAATGTAGTCAATTTGTAATGGCGTCACGCGGTCTGGCAAGATGGCGGCGTCTACGACGAAAATATACAAAGCCATTATTTGCAGATTTTCCTATTCCAATTCTCAATCCCACACTCAAAGGATCATTTATTTTAGAAAAGCTTCCATCTTTAAAAAAGGTAAAACTTTAAATCTCGATAGCATTTTTGTTGACGTATAAAACAGAACGTTACCCATTGAAACTTTTTTAAGTGTGCTTTAATAGGTAACGGCGAAGTAACAAAACCATTTACCCTATCCGTCTAAGTCAACATCGGTGTAGCGAGATCTGGCGGGGTGGCGTGGGGGTGTTGCCATGGCAACGTACGGGGCGCAGACCCGAATTTTATCGATTCTGGTACAGACAGCAGCCGGGCGGGCTTTGCCTACACTAACATGATTCAGCACCCGTGTTTGCAGATCTCAGAGGTTCAGAAGGGCTTTGACATTTGGTAACACATACGACGCTTCTGTTTAAATAGCTATTTGCCCACTTTGCCGGAGTGCTTTATAAATTGCCGATTTTATAACGATATTGAACCGATTATAGCGATACAAAGGTATTGTGGAATATTGTATTTTTAAATTTACATTTTGGACATGTTTCATAAGTAGATCTTAATATCTCATTAGCGGTGATAGCCCAGTGGTTTGAGCTTTGGTCTCAGAGGGGATCTGTGAACGAATAGATACTACAAGGTCCTCTTTGTAAAAAAAAAATTACCTAATTTAGTATTGTTACCTACTCTACTTACTTTGGTGAAAAACAAACATTCTGAATTCTGAATAACGTTCTGTATTCAAAAATTGAGTGAGCAAATTAAGCTTTAGGTAATTTTTTATGCTTACTTACCAGTAAGTAAAATTGTGTTATTATACTCAAAATTATCTAAGAACGCATTAATGATAGCTGCCATTTATTAATATGAACCAACCTTGTACGTACGTCTTTGAGCAAAATGGAATAATTATTTAATTGACATGAATGGTTGGTTACTTACGAACAAAGGATTTTGCCAAAATTTGTTAAAAATCCCTATTCGTATTGTATCGTATTCGTATTGACGTTATTTATAAATCATATTAAACGTTATAATCTAGTAAAAATCCCATCACATCATAATTTATGCAAAATTGAATAAAAAAATAAGGCGTAGAATCAATGTTATATGAAGATGACAAAATGTACACTGACGTTAAGTGATGTGACGGCATGAAACCACTTATAAAACCATAATAATCGATACATTACTATAATCGAAACTTAAAATAAAAATGAATTTATTTTATTTCTTTCTTTGTGTTTAACAATTAAACAATTTAATTTCTTCTCTTCTATAAGAACATGACCAAAAGTGTTTATTACGATAATCTCTAACCGCAGCCATTTGAACTGATTAAAAGACGGTTAGAATATTCATTATTCAACCTAAACCCAAATTTCATATGCTGGATGCGGCGCGGACGAATTAACAGTGAGTTTTTTAGGAAAAAAATATTGTATTATAGTCGTTAATACATAATTATTGAGCGTATAGGTATGGTAAAGTAACTTAAGTAGCTCAATGGAGGCAGTATCATTCCAGTTACTTGTGGATATCTAAATATTTCGGTTTTTAGAATTTTTTTTTTTTTTTATGCTTTAAGCAGGCAAACGAGCAGACGGGTCACCTGATGGTAAGTGATCACCGCCGCCCATGGACATTAGCAACACCAGGGGCGTCACCAACGCGTTGCCGGCCAAGAAGATGACGATAGACCCGCTTCTTGAAGGACCCCATGTCATAGCTTAGAGGGAACACCGATGCAGGTACTTTGTTCCACAGTTTACACGTGCGAGGTAGAAAATGACGTGAGAACCGGACTGTGGACGAACGCCAGGTATCCAGATAGTGTTGATGGAACCTGGTACGTGGTGTGCGGTGACGAAAATTAACTGCAGGTAGTAACCCAAACAGTTCTTCAGAACATTCCCCATTATACAGACGGTAGAATACGCAGAGAGAACCTACATCTCTCCTCAACTCAAGCGATTCCAATTCGTCTGTAAGCTTGGGATCGTCGACAAGACGAATGGCTCGCCGTTGAATTCGGTTGAATGGATCCACTTGGCCAGCTGGGGCTCCGGCCCAAAGGTGGGAGCAGTACTCCATGTGTGGTCGAATTTGCGCCTTATAGAGCATCAACCTGTGTTTAGGCGTGAAGTACTGCTTAGCTCTATAGAGCACTCCCAATTTCTTTGCGGCTAGTTTGGCCTTACTAACCAAGTGGTCCCGAAACTGAACTTCATTCGAAATGTCGACACCAAGGATCCCAATGCTTTTAGAGATGTTAAGAGGAATGTTCTGGAAATGTGGTGCTATGACAAACGGGGTTTTTTTAGCGGTTAACGCGCAAACTTGTGTCTTCTCGGGGTTGAAATGGACTAAATTACTATTTAATTATTGAATCGATTAGAAAGTCTTACAATTTTGAATCGATTTGTTGCAAAAATTGGATTTTTCGTGAATCGATTTTTTTTGTACATCTCTAGTGTCACTGCGATGACAAACGACAAATATGCATTCTTATACTCAAAATTATCTAAGAACGCATTAATGACAGCTGCCATTTATTAATATGAACCAACCTTGTACGTACGTCTTTGAGCAAAATGGAATAATTATTTAATTGACATGAATAGTTGGATACTTACGAACAAAGGATTTTGGCAAAATTTGTTAAAAATCGCTATTCGTATTGTATCGTATTCGTATTGACGTTATTTATAAATCATATTAAACGTTATAATCTAGTATAAATCCCATCACATCATAATTTATGCAAAATTTAATAAAAAAATAAGGCGTCGAATCAATTTTATATGAAGATGACAAAATCTACACTGACGTTAAGTGATGTGACGGCATGAAACTACTTATAAAACCATAATAATCGATACATTACTATAATTGAAACTTAAAATAAAAATGAATTTATTTTATTTCTTTCTTTGTGTTTAACAATTAAACAATTTAATTTCTTCTCTTCTCTATGAACATGACCAAAAGTGTTTATTACGATAATCTCTAACCGCAGCCATTTGAACTGATTAAAATACGGTTAGAATATTCATTATTCAACCGAAACCCAAATTTCATACGCTGGATGCGGCGCGGATGAATTAACAGTGAGTTTTTTAGGAAAAAAATATTTTATTATAGTCGTAAATACATAATTATTGAGCGTATAGGTATGGTAAAGTAACTTAAGTAGCTCAATTGAGGCAGTATCATTCCAGTTACTTGTGGATATCTAAATGTTTCGGTTTTTAGAATTGACAATGTAATTATTGAATCGATTAGAAAGTCTTACAATTTTGAATCGATTTGTTGCAAAAATTGGTTCTTTCGTGAATCGATTTTTTTTGTACATCTCTAGTGTCACTGCGATGACAAACGACAAATATGCACTCTTAGTTCGTGGGGACTATAGTTCGTGGGGACTATAGAATTGAAAATGAAATGATAATGTTTGGGGGATAGTGTTGTTATAGGATGCAATAAGGCAATCGAAACACGTAAAAAAGTCACGGTTTTAGAAGTTATTAATGGTACAGGGCCACAGACCACAGTAGGGTATGTGGTGTGTGTACAGGACCCAGGGACCTTCAACAAGAGAGGCCAAATGCCATTGCCTCGTCTTGTTTAATTAAATTCAAGTGATACCTTTATGTTGAGAAAACCTATCTGTTGCTGAAGCTTTCTCAGCTCTGATTTGCGTAATATATACCTACAGAGCATTGTTATACGTAATCATAATTATTGTTGTAATAATGTTAAATAATTATTGTACTCGTAATTCCACCGAAAGCATTTCGGGTAAAATATGAGCATCAAGTCAAACTGCAAACTTGACAAGTACACTATATAGTCGATTTACTGCCAGTTAATGTAGGTACTGCCAGGTAATATTGATTTTAATTGTTAATTAATACCATTATTACTATAATTATTTCTCCATGGGGTTCACCTGGATAGCTTACCCTTGAGCATGAGTCTTCCGCCAAACGACTCGTCGTGTTCCGGCTGGGGGCTTGAGAGCCAGTTCTTTCTTTCATTTTCTTCTCTCTTTCTTGGCCGGCAACGTATCAGTGATGCCTTTGATGTTGCTGATGTTCATGGGCGACGATAGCCACTTATCTACCATCAGGTAGATCGTCAATTCGTTTGCCGGTTATTTCCATAAAAAACATTGGTAGGTACTCACCTAATTTTACTAACGGCTTCACTATCTATCTTATAATTTCATCAACCTAACAAGCAACAACAAAGCAACCACTTGAACCGCCTCTCCGGGCTTGGGTCATCAAACATCAAGTTAGAAGTGTTGTTGACAGTTCGCTAATAGCGCGCCTGACGGATGATTGTGAAAAGCTGGAAAACAATGGGAAATAGCAATGCCAGAGAAACAATTACAATTTGACAAAAACTTTGTTCCGTGGAACCGTGGAAAAATATTCTCAGAATAATTAGATTTAATTGCAAGATTTCTTTCTTCAGGCGTTATCCGAAAATTCGAATCCGATTTACCTTTCAGCCGTTACCTTTTATGTAACATTTTTAACTGATTCATAGGGATGTTAACTATGAGGTGTTCAAGGTACATTTATGTATTTCTTCTTTTAAACCTATGTTTAACCTGGGCCCTCAGTTCATAAACGTCTGGATTTAGGGACCAAGTAAAACTGCAATAAATCTGTAATGCTTTTCTCTAGCCAGTTGAGAAAATCATTTTAAGAAATTCTCAACTAAATTCTAAAATAAAAATTATTGACACATATTTATACCATGCCACTTTATTTGCCCATAACATCTTTAATTCAGGTTAAGAAATTTATGAGTAATTTGCTTTAAGTTTTAACTAATTTTAACTAAATTCCCTATAAATCTGAATTTGCTACGTCAAGAAAAAAAGTGGGCCCTCAAACCAGATGCAGTCACGAGTTCTCACCTTCTTAAATTTTGTTACCTTTATGTCGAGAAAACGTGCTAAACTTTCTAAGAATGAATATCAGCTGTTTCGTGCTTAAGATTCGGCTTAAAATTATTTCAGATTATAATTTTCGCTTACCTATAAGTACTTTGGTAAGTTTTCTTTACGCAAAAGAAGTCCTTACAAAGTCAAACATATTAAAAAGGATATGCCTAAGAATCAAATCCTTTACAAACTTAAAGATAGCGTCCCGAGCTCGAACCGTAGACGGGTCAGTAATTTAGGTCGTGAGTATTTTATGATATCCAGTGTATGTGAATCAGGGTTGTGAGTGACAGATCCACCTGATGGTAAATGGCTATCGTCGCCCATGGACAACAGTGACACCAATGGCATTATATGCGTTGCCGGCCAAGAAAGAGAAGAGAAAGAAAGAACGAATCGGCTCTCAACTCAAGCCCACAGCCGGAACACCAGTCGTTTGGCGGCTGCCTCAAGCGAGAGGATGGTAATTATCCAGGCGGACCACATGGAAAAATAAAGTAGATACCTACCTAATAATGGAATTATATAATAACTATTAAAATCAATATAACGTATTATACTGTAGCACTTACCATGGACTTTTATTGTACCTAATGCAAAATTGAAAATGTAATGGTGTATGGAATGTTGGCGACCTTTTAATTAAAAAAATGATTTAAGTATATTATATATTTATAGCCTGAAGGGCAGACGAAAAAGCATACGGGCCACCTGATGGTAAGTGGTTACGCCTATGGACATGAGCAATATGTACTCGTATATGTGTATACAATATATTATGTATATTGTATATACTTTGACCATATCAAAAACCAAAGCACAGTAACAAAGGAACCACTCCTTAGTTCGACGGCGGCTCAGTGCTCACTGCAGCCCAAAGCCGGAGTGTGGAACTGACAGCTCGCTAATAGCCGCCAGAGTTCGGCGCTGATTGCAATTAACCCCCCGGTGCGATGCTACACAGATCAGCTGGAAATTTGGATCAAAACTTGGATTAATTGATCTGTATATAGATTTTTGGTCCTGGGTTATGTGTTGTTGATTATGATAAGAAAAGTTACATCCAATACTCGTGCATAATACCATTTATTACCCACTTACTACCTTATTTGTAGGTACTTTTTTGTTAAGGTAAATAGATATATGCAGGTATTAATAGATATATGTAGGTATGCAGGTATCTTTAAAATGCCCTTTTACCCCTTGAATCTTCACATTTTTTTAATTGTAAGTACTTACCAAAAATATGCCTACATTTATATGGGTACTTACTCATTCCAAAATAAAATAAATAATAAAATTAGGCAGGTACTTACCTGATACTTCTTCTAAAAGATTCGTGGACCAACAAAAGTGGCCCAGATAGGTAGGTATAACAAAAATAATGCGGGCACCCAACAATTCGCTCCTAAGAATAATTTAACAAAACAAGAGCAGTAGTTACTTCACATCGAAAACAACTCTCGAAGCGATTTTTGAATAGGAATAAAAAGGAATACGGGGTCGCAAAGGGTTCCGAGATATGAACTACTACCCTTCGCATGCCTCCCCTATCAATTGTTATTTGTTACCAGTTACGCATATATTCGCCGCAGCTCGCCCGCTGGGCATCGCTTATTATGGGAAAAACTATCTCCGGCAACCACATTGTCTATAGAAAATATTATATATGCAATGCTTTTAAAATTAATATTAATAATTTAGGTTTTTGTATTTTTTACTCCCAGGTTCAGTACCCGACTAAAGCAAGTATTTCCATAAGACGTAAATAATTGTTCTTGGGTCATGGATATTCATCAAAATTGCATTAAGTCCATGCCAGTAGGTACGGAATTTTGGTGCATGAGTAGCGTAGGAAAAAATAATTAAAAAGTCATTAAATCCAATGCATCACTCTAAAGGTGTAGGCAGGTAGGTATATCTTATAGATTCTAGATACACACTTACCAAAAAGTAATTCATAGCATAGCACGTATCAAAAAATAATAATTTGTGTTCTCTTCCTAAAGTGCTGAGAACTTATATAAGTCTGTTTTCAATAAAAGTACCAATTAAATTATGTACCATTTTACGTACTCAATGTACGTTACTTAAGAAGGTAACATTTTGAAGTCCACTATTTTAATTATTGCGATTTTTACTGAAACAATAACAGCGTGGCAATATCACGGACGCAATTTTTTTGAATGTTTCTCACAGCCGGCACTCGCAAAAAGTATCGCGGGGTCCGATTAACACAATATCCTTGAAGATGTCGCTCACAAAAAGGGGCAAAAGGGGACAAAAGTCCCTGAAACATTTCTCATTGAGGCGAAGGGTGGTAGGGTGTGGGGTGGCCCCTTTCCACTTCGCCGCACGACACCCCGCTACGTGGCAGTCTCCAACCACGGTGTCCATAATTTATGCTTTCGAGCGGACCACGAAAAATAAATGAGCATCGGTAACTAGAGGAAATGGAAAAGTAACTCACGTTCGAGATTGCGACGTTAATACGACATGCGTATCGATGGAGACCGTGTTGACTTTCCCTAACCAAATAAGGAACCTACTTACTTATTATAGTAAAACATTTTTCTATAACGACCGGAATGATTTATTACTCGACCTAGCAACAGAAATAAAAGATCTATTACGAGTGATAACTCATCAATATATTTTTTTACACAAGATAAAATCGTCTAAGTACTTTAAAAATGAACGCTTCCACTAAACGTAATTGTTACAATCAACCAATGTGAATTATTGCAGGCATTACAGATTGTAACAATAATGTTTATTGGAGGGACGTTTTCTATGAGTTCGGAAGAGAAGGTAATTTTTAAATTGGACGATCTCTACAGATTCTCTTCTTCTTGTCAATCGTAGTTCGTTTTCAGTATTAAACAATAGTTAATCACATAATCGCTACCAAAGTAGATTATTTAAGATAGGAAGATAAAATTGTACTTAGATCTTGGATAGAGATAAACTTAATAAAAAAAAGTCGCAATAATCCTATCCTCTTAATATTAAAAATGTGAAAGTTTGTGAAGATGTTTGGATGTTTTGTTCCTCAATCACGCCACTACTACTTAACCGATTTGGCTGAGGAATGGAGATAGCCCATACACTGGATTAACACATAGGCTATACTTTTATCCCGGAAAAGTACAGGGTTCCCGCGGGATTTGTACAAAATCGATTTCATACAAAAGCCACGGCATATAAATCTAAATTAATTAATTAAAAATTTCGTTTCGACCACAGGTTTCGACCCACTCTACCGGGAGCGAAGCCACGGGCAAAAGCTAGTTAATTATAATTACTAATCAATGGTGCCATCACTTATAATAAAATAGCACACAAGCGGATGATATCTAGAACATGTAAGTTATTACATACTAGGAAACCGCCCTCGCTTCACCTCGGGAAAAATTGTAAAAAAAAAAATATAATATAGCCTATGTCACCCAGGGATAGTGTAGCTTCCCAGCAGTGAAATAATTTTTCAAATCGGTTCGGTAGTTTAGGAGCCTATTCAATGCAAACTATCAAATCTTTCCTCTTTATAATATTAGTATAGATTAAATATTAATACATAATTACTTCAGAGCCGGTGCACCCAAGCATCCAACGTTGAAATAATCTGACAGTCTACCCAGTGCGTTTGTCATAGTCACCCTTCGCTCGAGGCGAGCAGATCAGCTCACGTACAGTACGGCACATAATACATCATGACATTGTATTAATTTGCTCTCTGTAGTCGCCGCGTGGCAAAGCGTGGGGACGCCCAAAGCACTTTTTAAGGTGTAATTAATGGGGGCCGAGCACCTCTCCGGCTTATTTCGATTGCTTGTTTTATGTGCGCACCCGAATTTGAAAGCGATGGACAGCGCAGATAGATAATTGAATATCCAGGAAAATTGAGGAAGTTTCAATATTTCCTTATTTTCTTTTCAAATACATATTTCAGTTTGGCTGTAATGCAATGATAAGCCTGGAAATAGTGACGGCTTACGTCGGTTACGCTCAGCAATATGTTCACTACATTAAAGATAGTCTAATGTAGTCCTGACCCACGCTGACCGTATGCATGATATAGGTAAGTAGTTCGCATGCTAATGCACGCGAACTCGCGGTTTGACGCGAGCGTTTCACGGCACGGTCGGCGGTCGCGTATTACGGGATTAGAATGGGATAGATCCTATAGGATTCTACACCGCGTAGTGTTGCACTGATAATAAGTGATAGTAGTAGGCTTTTGACAATCTATTCTTATGAGAATCTGTCTTTTTGCAAACCTATACTTTTGCGAATAATCCCTTGATTGCACTACTTGGACTATAAGTTCCCATTATTCGCGTAAATAGACCACATTATAATAGTATGGACAGTTTATTAGACACCAACTGTTTATTTCTTAAAAAGATAACAATGCCAGAATTAATGAGGAGCCGAGATATTTAAGACATTGCATAAAAACGGTTTAAACGAATAAAAACATGGTGATTATTACGTCAACATAACACTATTATCAGCCTAATACTATTTCATTTACTTAGTTAATATTCTAGCTGCCAACCCGCTACTTAACTGAACCACCACAATGTTTTAAAAATACTAGGTAGTACAGAAGACTAAATTCAGAGCGGTTTTTGTTTCGTAATTTCATTGCGGTTTTAGAGGTTTCCCAGTATTTCTCATTCGTAGTTTTCTTTTTTCTGTTCCCGTGAGATATCCGTATTCGTATTAAATGAGATCACTACACTAGCTTTTGCCCGCGGCTACGCCCGCGGTAGAGTGGTTTCGAAACAAAATTTTTATTATAATAAATATAGATTTATAAAAATAAAACATACATAAAAATAAACATAAAAATAAATTGGACCTATACGTAAGATGATGGATTAGGACACATAATATTAGATCATGCCCATGGCTTCGCGCGCTGTATATCGATTTTTTACTATTAGTTTATGCCCGTGGCTTCACGCGCTTGGATATCGATTTCTTAAAATCCCGCGGAAACCCTGAACTTTTCCGGGATAAAAAGTAGCCTATGTCAGGGTATATGCTATCTCCATTCCAAATTTCAGCCAAATCGGTTAAGTAGTTGTGGCGTGATTGAACATCCAAACATCTTTACAAACTACATTTATAATATTAACAGGATAACATCAACATACATTTATAATTAAATAGCTAATTATGTAATTTCTTTAAAAAATACCACATATTTTACTTATCACATTTATTCACCGAAAATAGAATGAAACAATATATATGTTTTCATATTTCCAACAATGATCGATAAATGTAATCATTTTGTAAATTACAAAGGATAATCTTAATCTTATTACGCAACTTTATTCGAGTTTTATATTTTATTAAAAATTATAATAGCAGTCTTATTTACTTGGTTATGTATGTAAACACTATTAATTTTTAACTATGTATGATACAAGTGTGTCCAAGAAACACAACAACGTAAAAGTAAGCATATAAAGAATGTAAAAGTAAGCATATAACGTATAAATGAGGCCTCATCTCTATGCAGAGATTTTAATTTTAGTTATTTTATTTGTGACATAATTACAGTAACAACTATATTAGAATATCACTGCATCTACAGTATCATCATACGAGTAACTCATAGTTCCCTTGTAGCTTTAGAACAATGAGGGCTAAAGCCAGCAGTCGGTGACCCTGGCCAAGTGAAGATTCCAGAGTACCTGACTAACTTCATCTCTTTGAGAAATTAGAAGTTTCCATAAAAAATACTATCCAAAGATACCATCTTTCCATCCATCTTTACACGCATAAAAGTATGTCTCAAATGCATTGTTAATCTTAACTTAATAACAACAATTCCTTTTCCGTAATTAAAAACAGTTAATACCCAAACCAAACTGTCTTTTCATTTGAGTTGCGTGATATGCGTTTATTTTATTTATATTTTTAAATTTTATTTTCATTCATATGATTGGTAGACGACTAAATTATTTTATTATCTGAAAAGTTAGCGACTAGACATAATAAAAGAGGAAAGTACAAAAATATTGTTCTCTATTTCCGCATAATGATGGCACTGCATCCACCAATCAGTCATAATAAAATTAGGACAGCTTATCCAGTACTTATATTATAGTTATTTATACATATCGCTCACCCAGTAATACAACGGCACATCTACGTTTGTCATATATTACAGAAACGAATTTCAAAAATTTTTAAAAATGTTTAAAATTGATTTATGGGTTCTGTTTACGTTTTTTACAGGTGGTATAGGTTTGGTTACTAGTATAGACATTAATACATAATTTACCACTATGTAGATTAGGCATTTTTAAACACGTATACCATATAAACTCAATTTCGCATTTTTTGCAGATGTGCTATTTTATTACTAGGTGAGCTATATATGTAAATCAACGCAAATCCGACATCGCCTCATGCACAAACGCACTCAAATTACCAAACTCCTTGTCTATCACTGCATCGAAGAATAACTTATTATTCACTTGAGAGTTGTCTATCGCCTGTAGTTCCATATACGTGTATGGAGCTAAGGCTAAGTGGTTCCGTATACTCAGCTTATCATCGGCATCTGGTATTAAATGACACAGCTTGCTCAATAACTGTGGGTGAAGACCCTTAAATATTAAGCCCTTCTTTCTACGCTGAAGACACTGTCCGTGGAAGCAATTGATCAAGTCAAATGTATACGCTAGTAATATTTGTTTCTGTTGCTTGAACTGCGACGCGTCGCCGTACTTCTGTTTTATCATCGAGAATATTTGTCTGTACCTGCAACAAATTATTTTATTCAGATATACATTATCACCATACTATTGTAAACACTTATCGAATATTATTTTATAATAAGCGGAAATCCATTTTTATTATCGAAATCCACTATGTACTTTGTACTTATTATTATTCGGTACTTTGCGATCATCAAATCAGACGCCATTTACATTCTTTGTTACGAATTACAAAACTAACGCTTAAGGCCTAACGTAACGGAGAAAGTTTAATCTTACTCCTCATAAATTTTAAAAACCATTTCAATAAACAAGCCGCACCTTAAGAATTGAAGTGGCTTATCTAAGAATTTCAAGAAAATGACTTCTATACATTGAACGGCATAAAACATGTCGCACTTTTAGAATTGTATCCAAAATTCGTATTTTTTGGTAAACGCTAATAATTTAAATTGAAGAATTGGACATTTTTTATTATTTATTCGACATAGAATACATGTTTTTATGTCGTTCAATATATAAAAGTCATTTTCTTAAAATAGGGATGTTTACACTAATTATAAATTACTATAAGTTTTTGTCTAAAATACTAGTGGTAACATTTAAAGGCCTAAAATATGATTCTTTTATCGAAATCAATCACAATAAATTAAATATCATTAATTTAAAATGTTAAAAATTGTACTCACTGTCACGTGACCTCACACGCCATTTTGAGCTTATGACGTCATTGAAAGTATTTTATATGCAAATTCAACTAACTTCAGCAGACAGATAGTATTGAATAACGGATTGTGACGTCACGTGACGTTTTTGGTGATAATGATTTTTATTTATCAATTTTTGTTTTTTAATTGAAGAATTATATTTTTATATTTTTTTCGTAAATATTAAGATCCTATCTATAAAATTAAATTGAATCCTAAAATTAGTCAACATCCCTATTCTTAGAGCAGTGATAGCCTACCGGTTTGAATGTTGGTCTCCAGAACGAAGGGCCCCAAGTTGAAATCCTGGCACGTACCTCTAATTTTCAAAATATTATGTGCGTATTAGAAGTTAATTATCACTTGCTTCGGTGAAGGAAAACATCGTGAGGAAACCTGCACACCGAAGAGTTCTTCTGAAACTTCTCAAGGTGTGAAGTCTACCAATCCGCACTTGGCCAGCGTGGTAGACTATGGCCTGTTCCCCTCACATTGTGAGAGGAGACCCCGAGCCCAGCAGTGGGACAATTATGAGTTGTTGCTTTGCTTTGCTTTGCCTATTCTTAGATAAACCACTTGAGTTGTAAAGGTGGGTAGCGTCTCACGTGAGCAGCAGGCCGGCGGTGTAGTCGAGCAGCGCCGCGGAGGGCCCCAGCAGCCCCAGCGCGAGCGGCAACGCGGCCGGCGCGCGCGCCACGCCCACCGCGTACGTCAGCTCCGCGCGCGCGCCCCGCTCCGCCGCGCTCGCACCCGCGTACACCAGCCGCATGTCCTCTGCCAACAATATATATATGTTTATACTAACGTTATACAAAATCAATGTCCTCGAGTTCAATGTTGTCGTTTAATAATCTTAAATTTTAACAAAAAAAAACGACTTCAAATGAAGTCCTTTCCAATAACAAAAACAAAAATGAGCAGTAGCCCCGCAAAAGGAAAATACTTGAGAGGCAAACTTAGTGCACACATGGTATATGTATAATACAAAAAGAGAAGTGCTCTGTAAAGTAAGGTAAAAATATAGTAGAGTATAAAGTAGGATACAATAAAACAATACGACGATAAATTCGAGAATAAAACCATATGAGGGAAAGAAGCTTGACATCGCTTGTGTGTACACTGATACGTGCAAGCTGTTTTAATGTGTATTAAAGTCTATATTATATAGTCGTACCTCATTTTAAGAGTATAATATTATTAAGTTTTAAATCTGTAAAGGGGATTTCTGGTGTGCTAAAATACAGGCTTCGGCTGAGCTTGGACACCAGGTCTCCCACGAAACAAATTACTAAAATATACTTATGTACTTTTAGTCCAATAAGAACATATCGCTCATCTAGTAATATAATGGCACATCTGCAAAAAATGTGAAATTGAGTTTATATGGTATAAGTGTTTATAAGAACCTAATCTACATAGTGGTAAATATGTATAAATGTCTATATTATAGTAACCGAACCCTTACAATCTGTAAAAAACGTAAACAGAACCCATAAATTAATTTTAAACATTTTTATAAAATTTTTGAAATTCGTTTCTCTAAAATATGACAAACGTAGATGTGCTGTTGTATTACTGGGTGAGCGATATTTGTAATTTTTGTGTGGAGATAAATAAAAAGTTATTGTATTGTATTGTATTATTTTTCTGTTAGTATAATGCCTTCTCTCCTCTATTACTCAGGCTACCAACTTCGAACCCAGTGTACTAACCAGGGTTGGCCTGCAGTCCGTCATCGCACATGGCGGTGATCCTGTCCGCCACCAGCGACAACAGCTGCGGGTAGTCCACATCGGCCGGCCGCATGCTCATAAAGTACTGCTCACTGCGCGTGCTCGCATATACCTGGAACAACGTTAAAAAATGCATTCTTTACTGATTGCTGATAGATTCATGTATAATATGTCAAATGAATAGTTTTTTTTAATATTATATAATTTATTAATTTAAGGGGGACCCCCTGATTTTTTATTGCGTAAAGTTCGCATTTGGTTTTTGTACGTAGTGTATTACGAAAACCTTGTCCTACTAATATTATAAATGCGAAACAAAAAAACAAAAACTACTGAACGGATTTTCATAAAATTTAGCACACAGATAGACCAGACCTGGAATAAGACCTAGGGTACTTACTATCCTGGAAAACGTGGACAAAGCCACGGGAAGACCGCTAGTATCATACTCACAAGATTGCTGTACATGTGACTGAGTGCCTTCACGATGGCACACTGCTCGAGCGGCGCCGCCCGCAAGAACACCTTGCCCAGGGTGTCCAGGATAGAGGTCACGTGCTGCACATTGTCACCGTTCAGCCACTCCACCAGCTCCAGGATCTGGAGACAGATACACTTGTATGCTGGGATTTGACAGGGATCTTTTATATTCTGAATCACAATCAAAACTTTTAGAGGTCGTAAAAAATTTACAAAATAAAAATGGCGAAAAAGTCGAGAGGGTAGGTATAATTTAACAATGATTTGTTAGGTTTTTGATACCTTCAATTATAATAAAATATGTAAGACTCAATCCTATTGTGAGAAGTCTGATACTCGCCAAAGTCCCATTTTACAAAAAGACTTGTTTTTAAAGTTACAGCCATGAATTTCATAAACCCTGTTACTGCCAGCAAAGATACTGTACCCAGAGTAATAAATTACTTGTATACCTCAGCAAAGAAGTCCTTTTCGTTCCAGAAAGGCAGGTATTGCGCCAGGAACCTGGTAACAACGGGTATGCCCTGCATCAATGTCCGCTGGAGCACAGACAGTCTGCACAACAGGTCTTGCTTCTCCACGTAACTGTGTGGAGATACGTCTAGGAAACCTGCCAAGAGATAATAAAATACAAAAAAAGATGATGATTTTTTTATGAAACCAAAATCTATGACAATGTAATAAAATAATGTTCATAAAGGAACAGTTATGGTGAACGCACATTTATCGACATCGTAAGCGCTGTCATATGCGTCGGCATCTGTCATCCGCATCGGGCTCTCATAATAATATGATTTCATACAAATGCGAAGCTGACAGCGCTTACGATGCCGATAAATGTGCGTTCACCGTTAAAGTTTATTTACAACTGTGACAAAATATCACACAGTGATAAATTTTGTGTGATTTATAGTTTCATTCACCTGGGTCAGGTGCAACGAAATGTCGCATGTCGCAGGGACAATATTCACATGTAATCTTATCCAAAGCGCTTTCTGTTCTCGGTCTGTCTGTATGTATCTTTCTTTTCTTTCTCTTTCGTTCTTTTTTTTTCTTCTTCCTTTCTTGGCCAGCAACAAATCAGTGACGCTTTTGGTGTTGCTGAAGTTCATGGGCGACGATGGCCACTTATCATCAGGTGGATCGTCAGCTCGTTTGCTGGCTATTTCCATAAAGAAAGAATGTATTATTTTTGTGTATCATCCACGGCCTCCAAGAACAAGGCAATCCTGTGGAACTATACTCAGTTCCACAGGATTGCTATGTGTCAAGAAATAGCGAAGTCATCTTACAATTGGAGAGCAGATGCTGCAGATCATGCGAGAGGAAGGCCTGCTCGGCGTCAGTGGCCAGCGCGAGCAGCACGATCCCCGTCGTGTTGCACAACAGCGCGCGCAGCCGCGCCGGCCGGCTCAGTGGCTGCTGCACCGCGCCTTGCAGCAGCGACGCCGCGCTACACACACACACACACACACAACACATACAGTAACACATATAGGTCAATATTATAAGTAATTTTTAATTTAATTGAAGCGCTCATAGCCCTGCGGCTTGCGTCGATCCTTAGTGATCGACAAAGTTAAGCAACAGCGGGCGCGGTCGGTAGTTGGATGGGTGACCACTAGTGGCAAAAAATTCTTGAGCGTTTCCGTGCTTCGGAGGGCACGTAAAGCTGTCGGTCCCGGTTGTTATCATAAGGTAACAATCGTTAAGCCATGTCGGAGGCCCTCGGGCGATTTGGGAACTTCCGACACTCGGGTTGGCCACTAACCCCTCCGCCAATCCGCACTGGAGTAGCGTGATGGAGTATGCTCTACGCCTCCTCAAGAGCAGAGACCCGTGCCCAGTAGCGGGCCATTAATGGGTTGAAGCCAATTTTTAATTCTAACTTAATTTAAATTAAATTTAACATTAAAAGATGCCTCTTAGTTATGTATTTCTGTTTTGTAAAATTATTTTACAGTTCCATTGCTCTAGGGTTATGGCCTGGAGATCTGTAATGCATCCTAGTACGAACTCCAGCCTCTTGCAAATTTTTATATTAAACATGTTAATTTTATACGACGTACCTAAGCTTTGTAAATTTGTTTAAGAGGAAATAAAGCGTTATTATTGTTACATTATTATAATATTATTATAGTAGTCGCAGTATCTCGCTGCACTCATTGACAGGGCAAAGCATATTGCGCGCTCACTCGCACTTAGGCGCAATATGCTTCGCCCTGCTCGCACATTTACGTCAACGAGTGCAACATAGAAATATAAGGCCGTCTTTACATTAGTAAGTTACCGTAAATTTGAAAATATAAACTCACTTTGTAAATAGCTTATCGTAATTTCTTAATACTTGTGTATACTTCCGAAAGTTACATACCTACGTAAATCTTACGGAAACATCTTACAAGTGTAATTGCGGCCTTAAGGTCGTAGCCCATCTAAACGACATCGCTCCAACCCAACCAAAGTATGAGAATTCAAATATAAACTTTATCGTGCTCTGTAGATGTAACTATTGAGTGACAAGGTTGCGGTAAGCTTGCTTCCCGTGCGCGGGCTGCTAATTTTTGTTGTTACTGTAAAGTGCACCTACAGAGCACGATTTTAAGTCTATATTTGAATTCTCATACTTTGGTTGGGTGGGAGCGGTGTCGTGTAGATGAGCTATGACCTTTACTCCATACAAATCATGGTCGAACAGCGCATAGTCGAGCAAGGACAGTGGACACCGTTTACGAACACGGAAAATGGAATCAAATCAGATCAGTGTTGAGCAGATCACTCTTATTTTTCATATCTAGCATGGTTACCAAATAAGCCTATAAAAAATTTACTATACTTACTTTAATTAAAAAACAGGTCCAGCCAAACGCAAGAAAAAATACTTGTGAATTTCCAATAAAAAAATTGTATTCACAATAAAGTAATGTAAAAAATGCTTAAACATTTGCACTTACTCTGAAAAGTCAAGATAAGTCTTTTTCTGGCTATCCTCAGCATACTGTTTTGACCCAATATTTATAAACTCCATATTGGGAACCAGTGGATAAGCCTTTTTATTTTTGCCACCTACCTGAAACCATCAAATGCAACCATATAATGATACATAATATACAGGTCAAAATTCAATGCTTTCCTACAAGTCCATTGGAATTGCAGTTGACGTATAAAAGAATCAAAAACCATAATAGGAAGCATGATTTCTCGTGTTTGCTTAACCTAAATCGTTTCATCACTTCTGAGAAACAAAAGCCGATGGGCTTGGAATGAACACTTCCCCAGTTTATTTTTATTGTAGAGTTTAAAAGTGTTTTATGAAAAAGATTTTTTTTATTAAACTAACCAAGCTTATTGATTATAATACTCACTGAATGAATGGGATTGATCCAAAAAAGTCTCTGCTGCTCTGTTCCTGAGTTGAGTAGGTGACTCTGAAAGGGTTTTTAACTTGGTAATCATTAACTACTTATAATTTTATATTTACTATGGAAAAGCCGCTCTAAAATGTATAATCCTAATCAAACAAATATGTCAAAGGGAAATAAGGAATATTAGTCATAGAAAACAAGTATATACCAATAATAACTCAATATAATAATTCAGTTTACTGTATTAAGAATTTTAACTAAGAGTAAATACTGTTACCTGGCAATTTTTGAACCGCTCAACAAGTACTGGATTTAACTTCCTAAATGAAGTGTGAATAGAGATGGATGGAACTTCATTGGGCACACACTCCGGCTTGTAGGACTTGAACAGGCCCAGCAGGACTTGTAGTTGACGGTACATGTTCTGTAAGAAGATGGAAGTTATATTGACACGGACACCACGGTCCCGGAGAGGAGTCCCGAATAGGGATGTTGACTAACTTTAGAATTCAATTTTATTTTATAGATAGAACCTTAATATTCACGAAAAAAATAATATAAACCAAAATAAACTTAATTTAGTAGTACAATGAACAAAACTTTTAGAGTTACCTTTTTACCTTCTCGTTTCTTAGCATAGTTAAGTAGTTCAAGAGCTCGTCTCCTTGTCACATCTGCTGGCTTCGTTAATGTATAAACCAACTTCATACAGTGAGCAGTCTGCAATATTCACATACATATAATATGTTTGTAAACCAATCTGTTTATTCTGGAAATATAAGCGAGTTTTAATATTATTGTATAAAATTAGATTATCCTGAAAACTTACCAGGCCTTCATAGGATAACATGGTGTAGAATATTTCATACCCAGAATCTAGGGAATTCATGTCAATACAGTCATTATCCATGGCAGCTGAAATCATACAAATAAACATTTTTTTCCTTCAGAAAACACATTTAAGTTTATGCATCAGTCCGGCAATGTCATAGGAGAGAAGAACATCACATCACACAAAAAAAGGCTTTATAGAGCAAATTCTCTGTACAATATTTTAATGTCGGAATAAGATTTGTTTTTTTATGGAAATAGCCGGCAAATGATCTGGCGATCCACCTGATGAAAAGTGGCTATCGTTGTCCATGGACATTAGCAACACCAAAGGTATCACTGATGCATTGCTGGCCAAGAAAAAGAGAAGAAAGGGAAAGAAAGAACTGGCCCTCAAGCCCCCAGCCGGAACACGACGAGTCGTTTGGCGGCTGACTCATGCTCAAGGGTGGTAGCTATCCAGGGAAACCCCATGGAGAAATAATAATAATAATGATATCAATTACCAATTAAAATCAATATTACCAATATAATCCCTCGAGAGGCCCTACCACCAGCGGGCCGGATTCAGTCGCCTCTTACGACACCCATCCGGCGTGGGATTGGAGTTAGTATTCTAAGCCGCCCCAGTACGGTTACAATACATTAAGGCTACATTATGCTCTTTAAATACATAAAATGAAACCATTTTGATATTTAGAACTAAAACATACCTGTTAACCAGTCCAAAACAAAACCTATCCTAGGAAAGTTAGCTTGATTTTGAAAACTCGCCATCAGCCATCGCAAGGAATACTCAATGGTCTTCTCAGATATTATTTGTCTCGGCACCAAGCAAGTGCCCAAGCTTGTCCATTTTGTAATAGCTGGAAATTTTAAATGACTCATGTACAACTACTACAAGTAAAAATGTACAGAATAGAAAAGCATAGTGTTAGTACTTACGTATACTTAAATTTAACCATACTTTAAACAAAGTGTGAAAGTTTTTGTAATCCAAGCCCTCATTATCCACGGCATAAGCCAATTCATCCACTTTACTCTGAAACAAATCTTTATCGAAACCCTTTTTCAATGATTTTATATACTCAATTATATCTTCTACGTCCGTCATTATCACTCGTATATATTTTATTTCCACAAGATTTGTTAAATTAAATAAAGTTATAACCGACAATAATCACAACAGTCAACAATAAATAAATGCCATGCAAAATTCAAAACAAAAATACGTTATTTGCTGTGCTGTGCTGTGTGTGGTGTGGCACAGAGTACTTAATCACTACGTGTGGTGTGGTGTGGCCATAGATAAATAAATATGGTGTGGCCATGCTGTGCATAGAATTTAATTAATATGTAACCACTAGGTGCGTTATGTGTCAAGTGTAGTGTCACAGAGTACTTAAACACTAAACATAGGGTGCATTCCACTTGACGTTCACGACGATCAAAATAATCCTTTCCTTCAGCCGTTCCACATGATGAACACGGTCGTTATGGTCAAGGCGAAAACGTCACTAATAGCATCATTAACTTTGTACACGTCAAGCTCATAACAACCCAAGAGCTGGGTTGGGTCAAAGTGCTTGAAAGTGCTTGAAATGGACGGTGAAAGAAATTCGGCGTGATTTATAAAAGTTAAAGATGATGACACAAAATATTAAATTGTATGATCCACAAGAGACATTTGATTACGTTTAAACGTTAATTATTTAAATGCTCCACTAAACCAAAATATAAAAGAAGAATATTTTTTTAATATACAATTGATAAATAATATAATAACTTTCTGTTTGTATCGCCATGGCACAATCAATGATATGATCCGTAAGGGTCTTGTCACCGTGTCTGCACCTGCCACATTAGAACCATGTGGTATGTGCAGGGATGATGGTAAGACACCAGACGGTGCAACTCTTGTGCCATGGAAATTAGGTCGCACCTTAGTGTGAGATATCACATGTGTAGACACTTTTTTCGCAGCCGATCACGTCCAGTTTCTAAAGCGTCGTAAATACTCTTCTATTACAGAAGACTACGAGTTTGCAGCGCTGGCAATTGAAACTTTGGGTACGTGATCGGCAGACATGAAGTGTTTCATTAAAGACATGTCGAAAAGACTGGTCCGGACCCAAAAGTTGGCTGCTATTTTGTTCAAAGAATTAGTTTAGCAATTCCGCGGGGCAATGCTGCCAGCGTTCTGGGTACAATGCTGAATTTAGGGATTTTAGATAACACATGGCTTCAAACCATTAATGGCCCACTACTGGGCACGGGTCTCTCCTCTTGAGGAGGCCTAGAGCATACTCCACCACGCTGCTCCAGTGCGGATTGGTGGAGGGGTTAGTGGCCAACCCGAGTGTCGGAAGTTTTTAAACCGCCCGAGGGCCTCCGACATGGCTTAACGACTGTTATCTTTTGATAACAACTGGGACCGACGGTTTTACAATGCCCTCTGAAGCACTGAAACGCTCAAGAATTTTTGCCACTAGCGGTCACCCATCCAACTATGTGTAGGTCAACTACCGACCGCGCCCGCTGTTGCTTTACTTTGTCGATCACATAGGATCGACGCAAGCCGCTGGGCTATGAGCGCTTCAGGTTAGATTGATTAGATGACATATATTTCTTTTAAATATTCTTATTTTTATAATAATTTGGTTTAAGATATTTTTCTTTATGACATAATTTCAAACTCACCATTTTAAATATTTGCATCAACGACTTAAACGCTCCATTCCACTTGGGTTTATGATTGTAACGTTCACAAGCAAGTGAAACGGGAAAAACTTCGATCGTGAGCGTAATCGTTGTGAGTGTCAAGTGGAACACACTTACGTAGTGCGTGTGTGTGGCTTTATGTTATACTTTGGGCTTAGTGCGAGTTTTACGTGACATAAGCTTAACGGGCTCGCTACGTAACTGCGAGTTGGCTAAAAGTATGGGACCATGGATATATACGTATTACACTATCTGGATCGCTGACCTTGTAGAGGTACCTGAAGTTCGATGACGTCATATCTTAAGGACTATTCGACCAATCACAGTCCGGATTGAGGTTGCCCTTCATAATAATATGGTGTCCACACTCACTAAGAAAAATTATGTCCTATTTTGATGGTTCTTTAAAATGTTTTCTATTGGTAATTTTTCTCGTGGTAAAAAAAATATAATATTGAATTTAAACATTTTATTAAACATGGACACAATGGAAAAATGCTCCTTAGGCTATGACGCCATCCGTCCTCAGGTCCTCAGGTTATCCAGTTAGAGTATACATCCATGCACTAAGGCCTCTTTTAATATAAATACATTGTAACATTGTATCTTGGTTGCCATGTCAATTTGACAATGATTGAAATGAAATAAAAGGATATTAAATGTCAAACTATAACAGCAACATGAGAATAACATTTTTACAGCTAACTTTTTTTTATATCACAACAATTTGTTAATTATTTTTTTTATATAAGAGCGATCATAATATAATTAATTACACTACGTTTTAATAGGTACTTGTATGCTCAGAGAATTCTATTTCAGAAACTAAATAGTAGGCTATATAATTCATTTTAATCTGTGAAAGTGTCAACTCTAAAGCGCATTTGTAAAGTGTGTTAAGAAGTAAATTTTTACATATTATTTTCATCTATGACAGCTTACATAATGTTTGTTATTATTTCACAATTTTTTACGAAATTTAATAATTCGTTTTTATTTGTGTCTCTGTTATTAAAATATTTTATAGCATTAAGATGTCAAACAGGATTCATAAACAGTCGACATTTGGTTAGCTTGGTTGTTTATGGTTTTTAAATGTTCAGTGTGGCATATTTATAAATTTTGCACGTCTATGGGAGATTGACAGTGAAATGAATTTATTAATATTAATCGATTATTTGTTTAAGAAAACATCATTTTAAAAACATCACTTTTTTAAAAGAATAACATTCATGTTAAAAAATACCATCTTAGTTTATGTTTGACCAAACGCATAATTCCGGGGTTCCATAGTTATAAATTGACCGAGAATAGGATATAGGATTAGGATAGGATAGAATTATTATATCTTACAATATGGGGTATATAAAATAAATATGTAATATGATTATTAAACCAAACTTTCGACTTGAGAAATATGTATAAACATACCAAATTACAGCTTTCTAGTATAAAATATTGAAGCGATCATAGCCCGGCGGCTTACGTCGATCCTAAATGATCGACAAAGTTAAGTAATAGTGGGTGCGGTCGGTAGTTGGATTGGTGACTGCTAGTGGCAAAAAATTCTTGAGCGTTTCCGTGCTTCAGAGAGCACGCAAAACTGTTGGTCCCGGTTGTTATCATAAGAGGCATCAAGCCATGTCGGAGGCTCTTGGGTGGTTTGAAAACTTCCGACACTATGGTTGACCACTAACTCCTCTATCAATCCGCACTGAAGCATCGTAGTAGAGTATGCTCTAGGTCTCCTCAACCTCTTGAGAGACTCATGCCCAATGGGTGGCCATTAATGGGTTTACGGGTTGAAGCTAGTCTTGAAGGTTTCTCAGCTATGCCTCAGTTCAGGATAAAGGACGGGCATAATGAGGCTAAAAGGAAGAATATTGAATTCAACTACATCCTAGAAATTATTTGGATACCAATACTGCATGATAATGTTATCGTACCAAACTATTTTAGCGTTGACTGACGCTTACCATAACTTGACATTCCATTCTTACCATTTCGTAAGTTATACTAAGTGGTAAGTATATATAGATAATAATATACATATATACATAGATCTACCAGAATCTGATGGCAAAGGAAGTCAAGGGTAGTTGAAATTGGAGACAGCAACACTCAGGAAATAAATAACGACAGTAAAATGAATCACTCCTCTAACATTTCAATTTCGTGACCTTGCATGATATAATTTAATTTTTAAATTCATATTCATAACATTTTTCTAATTGGTAACAAATTAATACAAGACTCTTGTCTTATTTATTTCATTTATTTTTATAACATTTGCAAATCTATTTACAAACAAATAAATCATACTTAGATTAATAGCTAAGAAAATATAATCACGAAAACTAAGCATCAAAACGAGGCAATCCCTATTTGATTAACGCACCTTTAGAATTGAAGTGGTTTATCTAAGAATTTTATGAAAATTACTTTTATACATTGAACGACATAAAAAAAGTATTCTATGCCCAATAATAAAAAATGCGCAATTCTTCAATTACATTTTTGGTGTTAACCAAAAAATACGAATTTTAGATACAATTCTAAATTCTACATGTTTTTATGCAGTTCAATATAAAAGTCATTTTCTTAAAATTCTTAGATAAGCCACTTCAATTCTAAAGGTGCGTATTGTATTGATTGTCGTTTAAATACACTTTTTTCACATGTTTTACGATGTACATTGAAAATAATATTTCTGGATCGTACTCGAAAAGTTCTTTTCGATTTTAGATCGAAAATAATCATTCAATTAGGAAAAGCAATAAAATTTCATCTAATCCCTTTTTTTAATTGTAATTTTTTGTATAATTGATTGCAATGCTTTTTCCTGCTTGTTTATGATTATCCATTCTGATACTTCATTTATGCCATGAGATATACCTATACTTAATAAATGACAATAAGTAATTTAATTTTATGAATTAGAAATATTACTCCGTCATTATGTATAAAAAAAATCATACTAATATAAAAAAGCAGTGATAGCCTAGCGGTTAGAACGTTGGTCTCCCGAACCAAGGGGCCCGAGTTCAAATCCTGGCACGCACCTCTAATTTTCAAATATTATGTGCGTATTACAAGTTAATTATCACTTGCTTCGGTGAAGGAAACCTGCACACCTCAAGAAAGTTTTCAAAGGTGTGTGAAGTCTACCAAACCGCACATGGCCAGCGTGTTAGTCTATGGCCTATAACCCTCACATTGTGTGAGGAGACCCCGAGCCCAGCAGTGGGACAATTATGGGTTGTTGCTTTGCTTGCTTTGCTTTGCATAATATATAAACCGTCACTTTGTTTTGTATTTGGATTTACAAAAGTCTGAAGTTGCAGTTTATATTTTACACAGAATGCATGGTCGAAATTTGTAAAGTTTGTGTTTTCATATAAAATAATATAATTAAATAATGACAATAATAAAATAATATTAAAAGGCTGTTAAATAGAATAATAAAATATTTGTTTATTTGTAGGGTAATTGACAACTCACAAGGCTGATATCACTAAATCCATAGACAATACTCAAGCTATCCGTTATATTTCGCATCTCTACTCTGCTTGAAATGTCAAAATGAGCGAATTGTCTCAATTGTCGTTTGAAGTAAACAGTATGGATATTTGCCAGTAAAGTATTTAATAAAATATGGTTAAAATAATTTGATCAAACAGTGGATAAATACAAATATCCGTAAGCTGGTAAAAATGTGGCCTTCGCTTCTGAATTTGAGCCGCGAGGAGTGTCGACGGACGCTCAGGAGACTCGGTATATATTTAGTTTTATAAATGGCATTCGTTTTCCCTCCTAGGTTTTTCTCGCGTTGTGACCGTTTTGTTTGATGGCTTTTAATGTGGAAAGTTCTTTATATTCCCGTACTATATCACGGTTTACTATTTTGTTTATAGAATTGGATGCCTACTCGAATATGATCAATGTGTTAAGAGCACAAGGGCCATTGGAAGACAACAGAAAAAAGTTGCTTGAGGAACTGCGCGCCGTTTTGCATATTAGCAGCGATCGCCACAATGCCGAAGCGCGTCGCGTGTCCAACGATGAGTTTCTAGCCACTATTGCTGAACAGTAAGCTTTGTTTCAATTGTAATTTTTTGTTTGAAGTTCATGATTTATTTTTAAATCAGTGTTCTAACAATGTCAAAGATGGCTGAGCTTGAGCTTGTGAGTATGGTATTCATGTGCCTCTTCACATTTTGCAATATAAATTGAGATTTATTCTAATAAGATTGGAAGTAAAATGTAAAATTTGAGTTATTCAATTGTCATTTATTTCTTAGCCTAGTAGATGTGACTATACAGGGTGTCCCAGCGCGAAGTGACCGCCCGGCGTCTATTGATTATGTGGACAAAACTATCGACAAAAACCATTAAAGTAAAGGTCTTATCGGTTCGGTTTATTTTTTATTAGCTTTTTAATTTTTTTTTAGAAAAACCAGACTTGTTGCACTATTTTCAAAATATTTTTTTTGTTTTTACATTTATTTTCATTCTGTTTTTTGTATTTAGTAGCTGTTTTCATAGTTTATCTATTCGAGGTATAAAATCTATCTTAAATTGAATACGAATTTTTTTAAAAACAAATTAAGTAAAATTTTTTTGAAAAAAATTACCCTTTTTCATTGAATTTCGCTAAAAAGTTATAAAAATGCCCTACGAATATTATTTTTTTATTATTTATTGTTAAATAACATGATATTACCTACAAAATCTCATTAAAATGTTTGTAGTTATCTCAGTCATTTACTGAACTACAAACTCTTGAAGTATGCACCCTATTTTGGATAATAAGAAGAGCAGACTTTTAAAACTAGGCTAGTGGATCATTTAAGTGTCTTACTATCAAAAATACCTTTTGCCCTTTGATATAATAATTTTAAAGGTAAGGAAACAATAAAAACAAATGGAAATTTAAATCATTTATTTAAAAAAAAACAGTAATTCATTCATAAGGTTTTCTAAACGACCGCTATTGGTATTAATACAGGCTAAGGCTCAAAATGACATCCTTTGAGTGGTTCTTTGCACTTTCAAAATGTTCGCTCCTATTTTTATGGTAGCAGCATCAATCCTCTGTTTCAATTGTTCTCTCGTAGCTATTGGCACAGCATACACTTTTTGTTTAACGTGAACCCAAAAATAATAATTAAGCGGCGTTAAATCAGGAGACCAAGAGAGACAGGTGGTCCAGTAGCATGGTCCTCCAAGGTCTCAATTGAAACAAAGTATTGATGCTGATGCTACAAAAATAGGAGCGAACCTCTTGGAAGTGCAAAGAACCACTCAAAGGATGTCATTTTGAGCCTTAGCTTGAATTAATGCCAATGACGGTCGTTTAGAAAACGTTATGAATGAATTACTAATTTTTTTAAAAATAAATGATTTAAATTTCCATTAGTTTTTATTGTTTCCTTACCTTTAAAATTATTATATCAAAGGGCAAAAGGTATTTTTGATATTAAGACACTTAAATGATCCACTAGCCTGGTTTTAAAAGTCTACTCTTCTTATTATCGAAAATAGGGTGCATACTTCAAGAGTTTGTAGTTCGGTAAATGACTGAGATAACTACAAACATTTTAATGAGATTTTGTAGGTAATATCATATTATTTAATAATAAATAATAAAAAAATAATATTCATGGGGCATTTTTCTAACTTTTTAGCGAAATTCAATGAAAAAGGGTAATTTTTTTCAAAAAAATTTTACTTAATTTGTTTTTAAAAAATGTCGTATTCAATTTAAGGTAGATTTTGTACCTCGAATAGATAAACTATGAAAACAGCTACTAAATACAAAAAACAGAATGAAAATAAATGTAAAAACAAAAAAAATATTTTGAAAATAGTGCAACAAGTCAGGTTTTTCTAAAAAAAAATTAAAAAGCTAATAAAAAATAAACCGAACCGATAAGACCTTTACTTTAATGGTTTTTGTCGATAGTTTTGTCCACATAATCAATAGACGCCGGGCGGTCACTTCGCGCTGGGACACCCTGTATATAGTTTGACAATTGTAAATGTTAATCTACTTGTGTGGTATGATTTGCATTATTTATAATTCCATAATGATTATCAATTAATTATATTGATATATTTCAGTTTTACAACTTCTATTAATTTTTGACACATAACCTATGAAGTATATTTATGTCATTGTCTTTTTTAATGTCAGTTGTTAATTTTTTAAAGAATTGTTTTTTTTAAAGCAAAAATTATCTTTCTATCATTACGGTAATTTTTTTAGAACAATTTTTTTATGTAAAAATTATTTATTTACATTAGTTATATATCTTTAAATAATTATTACCTACATATTTAATTTATCGATAGAGGTAAAATAGAAAGTATAATTTGCACCAATAAATTAAGAAAGTAGTTCTAAGTTTTTATAAGTAGTAAATGTTTCAGGTTAACAGGTCCAAACACTGGACTAGGATGGGCCTGCGAGGGTCGGAGGAGAGTGCCCCTGTTGCCTCGTGGTGTAGCTCAAACTGTGTACACAGAAATAGCAGATAAGATTGGTGAGAAAGCTGAGAGTGAAAATGCTGAATTAGAGAAGAAACTGGAAGCTGAGGAGTTGGCAGCTCCTCGGTCGAATGAAGAGGAGCTGACTGACACCGAGGAACTTACCGCCGAAGGTACTCAGATGGATGAGCCAGTGGACGAAATAATGCACCCCCCTCTTGCCATGGAAGATCATTCAAGTAAAGTAAGTAGTAAACTTTAGGCAATGTAAAGTAAGAATAACTAGCCAGTAAGAAACTGGTCTCATTCTGAATTTTTTTATCTCAGATATGGGAAACGGAATTAATATGCCGAAAAAGAAAAATACCTGAGAGCAGTGCAACACCAGATGAGATTTCCACACCTGTCAAAAACATGAGGAACATACCGGCCAGCACCAATCAGAAACATTTAAATCTGTCACAGATATACTCAAAATATTCTCAACCTCCTACCAGTAAGTATATTGTAGCTGTAATAGAAATAACACAGTTTTGCTGAATTCCAAAACTGCATTTCTGTTTATACCAGTATGTTTGATACAAAATAAGTTCAAATGCATATAATACAAATGAAGAATCACTTCACATTTTTAATTAAGTGTTCTAAATAAAATATACCCCTATATGAGTGAAAATTTCTTCAAAATATACTATGCATCTCCCGCAATTATTTTTCTTTTTGGGAAAGACCCAACCAAGCCTTGCTGTAGACTACATGTTTTTCCACACATCATAATATCACTCATAAAAATTATGACTATTAACTAAAAGGTGAACATTATGAATTAAATGTATACTATCCAACTACATTATTAAACTTTTTTCCTTCCCCTTTGAATGTCACGGCATGCCATAAAGTATTCTTCTTTAATCCAAAAATTAAAAATGATCTTGTTATAAATATTATTAGTAAAGGATCTGTACTGTATTTTAATTACTCTTAAGTAATCTGTGCACTTTATTACATACGAGTAACCGCCCTCGCTTTGCTTCGGTTTTCTTTATTTTTTACACCTTGGGTTACATTATTGGAGTTTTATTAAGGATCCCTAATTTTTTCAAAATCTAATACAGCCTATGTTACTCGGGGATAGTGTAGCTTTCCAACAGTGTAAGAATTTTTCAAATCGGTTCAGTAGTTTCGGAGCCTATTCAATGCAAACAATCAAATCTTTCTTCTTTATTATTAGTATAGATTATTAACATACAATAATAAATTGATGTTTTGTTTAGGTAAATCATCAAGTCAATCTAAACATTCTTACAATCAAGTCAGCAAAGTGTCAACAAGCAAATCAAGTCAGCCTCACCCGCCCCGCGCGCATCCCAAGCACAGGGCACACCGACAAAGTTCAAAAAATACACAAGTTATGTCTAAGCTTCATAAGAAACAACAGGAGATGTCTCCCAGCAAACAGTATAACCCCGCTTCCATGCATCTGGAATACTCCGGTGCGCCAAACTCCTTCCAGGCGACTTACGCTCAATCAATATTAGGTAGTAAAAAATCAGACTACATGGATGAATTGAAACCAAAAGTTTTATCGTCGCCCGGAATGGTGACAGATTCACCGACCATGCAGCTTCTAACGCAGCCAGCCACGGTGCCCCACGAGCTGGGGGTGTCGGACAGCGCACACCCCGATGACCCCTCCCCCCTCCAGGCACAGAGCACGCCCGTCAAACAAACAAACTCTTCCAAACCCTGTCATCTCATTATAAAAAAGAGGAGCGACGTTTCTCATCCGCCAGAAAAGAAAGTACAAATGCCAGAATTCAAAATTTTACAAAAACCCGATGGCGTGAAAGTCATTTCGAGTAGGCAAGTTGTTGTCGCGCCGAATTCTGGTCACAAAGTTGTAAATACCACTAGCAAAGTCAACACGACAAAAGTGATCGGCTCCACACCTAAACCGCGTCCATCAAATCCTCATGTATCAGAGAAAATGATTGTTGTATCAAAACCCATGGACAGTAGAATAATGTCAAATTCGAAAATTATAGTAACTTCCTCGGCTGCCCATACACCCAGCAGGGAGCATAAGCCTGTTGGTTCAAACAGCATCTTGCCAAAAACATCGGAATCTTTAACCGCAAAGGGAATACCGGCTACAGATTTGAAAGTTTCTGCAAAAACATTCGTATTAAATCCAAAATCGGGTCAGAAAATGGTTGTGGTGCCGGCTAAAAATAGAACAAAGTCGGGAAACGAAGGGCAGATGCCTCTATTACATTTTAAGGGACTACCGACGGCTATGAAACTCGTCCCTGTAAGTTCACAGCCCGCCAGTCAGACCCATGTAAAATCTTCCCCCGTAACGGTTGTGTCTAGGCCAGCTATGGTCAACACGATACCATCAAATGCCAAAATCGTTAGCGTAGAACCCATAAAAACGGCAAATTTAGCTGATATCGTCCCCGTCAAAGGGATGGCACCAGTTCCTACCACTAAAATGACAAACCCTATCGTTCGACCGGGCAGCGGTAAAGGCAGCTTGATAGTCGTGCAAAAAGGAACGACGATAGGAAAAACGTTAACGTTTACTAAGAATGGTAGTGATACGAAAATAATTATGGGTAAGAATGTAAATAAACTTCTCCAAGCGTCGAAGCCGGAACAAGCAGAGACGAGTAAATGTGCAGGTAACGTTATCGTGTTAGAACTGAATAATGAGCAAAGCGGTAGGACGACGACCATGTCCGAGATACTGGACAGTCGGCACACCAACGTACCGCGCGTCCCCGAACAAGATAAACAGTTAATTCACCAAGAAATAACTGAAGACACCCCCGTACTGTTCGATAGTCAACTCACGGAGGAGTCGTGCAACACTAACAGCCTAGACTCCACGACCGAGAGCATAGCGGACATCGTACAGATGGACGAGGGTAGCTTACGAATTATAGATAAAGATGACGTCAAAACGAACCTCATCAAAGACGTAGATGGGACTAAGGATTCGTCTAGCGTCACAGACTGGGAAATGGAGCTAGATACGGTATCGAAAAAAGGGAAGGAGGACGACGATAAGTTGAATTCGTTACATTTAGACCTGGGAATGTCTAGCGATAGCGAGAATGAGTTCATGGCCGAGAGCTGCCAACAACAACACTCGTCGCAGGAGAGCATTCCTCGGTCGTCGGCGAGCGGTAAGTTGTGCACTTGAAAAGTTTATCTTTGCTCCGTTTATCATGTCGCTAAATTTCTCTCCATTTTTTAGGGCATAATGAGGAATTATTTAGCTCGACTAGAAGCTTCTCGCTCGCCACGCGGACGTTACTGAGTCAGTTGCAAGATGACGGCTCGTCGAGCAACGATTCCTCGTTCGCGTTGAAATCCAAAAGTGTAGAGAAGGGGAGGAAGCTCGATAGAATCGATAAGTCGGAATCGGAGGCCTTGTTCAAGGCGAAGGAGAAACTCTCGGAGAAGGTGGCCGAGCCCACGTCTCAGCAGAAGCGGATAGATATCTATAGTACGGCGATAACGAGTACGGATATAAATTTGGATTCGTTTTCGTATCTAGACGAGGCGATGTTGGTGGGGGACGATGTGTTTGGTGAGAGCCGCTCCGCCAATTCCACAGACTCACAAGCTGTAAGTGAAAGTTTGCCTTTAAACAAGTAACGAGCAATAACCTAGGTACATGGAACATGGTGAAACGTTTCTTTAAAATGCATTACTATATGTTCGGACATATAATGTGAAGTGCAGTGTAGACATTTGCGTGCGACACGATTTTTGTACAGTACTTTAACTAGACAATTTGTTAATCCAGAATCGGCCTTGTGATTGTTGATTAAACCTTCTTGAAAGAGGCTAAAACATTTTGAGCACATATCTCTAAAGTTAGAGTTCTAAGTCTCCGTTGTTTGAGAATATTTACCGATTGTAACTATACAGAACAGACGATTTTATTATATATTATGTATTATAAAGTTGAATAATGGTATTAGAAAATACTAAAGTACGTTATGACAATTAGGTACTTCCTGTAGAACCATCTCTGAATAGTTTAGATGAGATAACATATTTATTTATTTCCTTGTACATAATAAAACATCGAGTGATTGCCTAGAAACAATGAATTACAAACAACTTGCCTTTATGTATGCTTATCTTATATATTCTATTTTATATAAGATATTTTTTCATTGTAGATTATATATATAAATAATAAAATGAACATAATATTTTTAAGTGACAAAGTTTTAATAACTGTAGACATATAATTGTTTAATGTTTATATTTTTTGCATATAGTTATTGGATATACCTATTGATATAAATTGTAACGGAGGGGAATATTTCGTATATTTGATAGCTAGTTAAATAAACGTAAAATGAATGCTCAAGCAATATAGTATTATAATATAATGTTTCTATTATATATAAAACTATAAGTGAGATAGTGTTATGGGACTAGAATACTATGTTTTAATATCAGTGATGAAATAATATCATTTGTCCATTTTTCTTAGACTTTAAATATTTATTTAAAGGCACATACCATTGAATTTCAACACACTGTATGACTATGTACATGGTGAAACGGTTACCAAAAATATCGCTAAATTTTTTAAGTATCTTTTTTTTTAAATAGGTGGCTAAAAAGCAGCACTTTAATTCGACTCCATTGTCTTGATTTGTCAAGTTTGCAATCAATGCAACTAAATTTGCTATAGAAAAAAGCTTTAATCCGACTGCAGTATTACTAATTTTGATTTAACCTATAATAGCCGGTTTCCATAGCCTGTCTATTCTTACTATTAATGAAAGATTGATTTTTTTTTTATTGATCTCCCGCTTTGAGAGTCATCAGTAGTATAAATGAACTTTATATAAATTAATACTAAACAGAAACCTGAAAAGAATAGATAGAACCAAACCAAAAGGGCAAGGCAATTTTAGATAATAGTTTGGTAGCTTTAAAATTTATGTTGGCCACCATGTGCATCTGGATAGAGGACCACATTTTTAGCAAATTGAGATGTGTAGATGTAATCGAGATGCCAAGCAAAAAAAAAGTGGGCCCTCAATCCACTTGGCCACCAATAAATTCAATAGTACTATGTAGTCCATATATTCCTTATGTAAATAATTCCAAACTCAAGTTATAAAATATTCCACATCATAAACTCTGAGAAATTAATTCGCCTTGTCCACGTCAGGCTCAAATCCATTAGCAACCATGAAACAATAAAATATATTCCGTCAATAGACAGATGTTATCTAAAAGTAATTGTATAAACAAATTTGGATTGGAGTTTTCTATGGATTGATGTTTATTTATCACAGATTTTATGTTCTTGTTTCACTGAATATGTATAATAACATTACACAAATACAAGCGATTGTTTCTGTTAAGACTTCAAATGTCTCTGTTCAGTTTGGAATTGCTTGTACCGCACCAATAAGTTCTTAATTTTTCGCGTGAATGTTTTTAGTATCGACTGCCTAAGTTTCAGGATGTGCACATGAGATGGCATTGTAGATTTCATAATGAGATGACTGCAGATTATTAGTATGCAAAATCTTATATGCACGGTATGATATTTACGATGTAGTTAAAATATAAATTGTCATCTCTGGTGCTAAGCCTTCACACATAGATTATAAGTTATGCACAACGCACAAGTTATAGGTTTGTTATATAATATATAATTTATGTTAACACATATAGGTTCTCTGTTGGTAAAATAATTTTACATAAGTTACTTAGGATTAAACTGTATTAACAGGTAACAGTGGGCTTGCAGTCTTAAAGAAATAGTATATTACGATCTTATTGCAAACGTAGAATCTAAACAAGGTGGCTAATTGTATTAATAAGCAATAATTTTGTTATGCATAGAAAGAATATAACACAAATGTGTATATATTGATATATTAGCAATAAATAACATTGGTAGTAAATAGTAATGCTTCCGGATCTATATGACATAATATTTTGCAGGCTCTAGAAGTAGGTGCAAAGTATAAAAGGTACTTTATATACATCATTACATAATAATCGGATGGACAAGATATTTATTCAATAGTAAAGAATAGTAGGTTTACTAACATCTGTATATCAGAGTGATGCTATCCTTAGGCCGGACGCAAAAGTATTCAAATGCTTGTCCTTTTTCCTTGGCTAGTTTGGTTTTGATTTTTCATCAGTGTGACCCATGAGGCATGAATAATGTTGTAATTTGCCTCGATTAGAGACTAATGAAAGATGTATGTAAGACAACTAAAAATACAATTATTAAGCACTTAAAAGTTATGTGCACTTTCATTTTGCAAAATTATAATGATGTTACCATCACAGAATAATGTTATCAGTTATCAGTTAAATAGGATAGTATACCTCTGCTATACAGAGTCATAATATATTGATATGCTTTATCGCAATGGTACCATTTACATACCGTTATGATTGTCTTCAAAGTTTAATTGGCTAAAATTTATTTACATCTCGATATAGTGTATCATTATTACAATTTATATACTTCCCACGTAAGACCAATTCAATTAGTAGTACTATGTATCTACCTGTAATTAACATGTATCTAAATAAAATAAAAATAATCGTTTGCGTATATAGTAAAATATATGACGGTAATATTTTGCTTGTAATGTATCCAAAGGTTGTGTAATTTATCTAAAAAAATTGTTATTATAATCCGTAAGTAATATTTATGTTTTTGTTTGCTCGACATCGATATTGTAATAATATTATACCTAAGTAGGCTTAGCATTGATTTGCCGTGTTAGGAAAAACACAACCCGTACCCGTTTAGATCTCTAGGTGCCAGAAAATTCGAGTGTCATAGGAAAAAAAATATAATATAGCCTATGTCACCCGGGGATAGTGTAGCTTCCCAACAGTGAAAGAATTTTTCAAATTTGTTCCATAGTATTGGAGCCTATTCAATGCAAAGAAACAATCAAATCTTTCCTCTTTATAGTATTACTATAGATTACGCACTGGAAAGGTATACAGAAAAAATCAGAACGGTTGTTTTCCATTAGTATCGTTTGTTTTCCCTGTTATAGATTCCTGTTTATCTTTATCACGCTTTTTGTAGAATTTAATATCATTATGTCCTGTAATGTTTGAAAAGCTTTAACAAATTAACGAGGTCAGATTTCTTCCGTTTCGCTACCTCTATTAGGAAAATTGTCTTTTAGCATGTTAAGGATGCTCTAGTATATAATTAAGGCAAATTTGAGTATCTTTTTCGTCAGCAATAACCATAGTAACCAAGTACTTATGACCCTATTAATTGTACCAATAATGCCAGTTGTAAAATTTGAATGTGTCTTAATACCTCCAGTAAGTCTTTTATTGTAAATAAATTCATGTTATTTTATAATGTACGTATTTATAACTAATTGTTTGTTATACAATGTATATTTATATTTTTATATATATAAGTATGTGCAATTTATTTATGATCAATGATATAATTTATTCATGTCAATGAAAATTATACATTGAAATATACTTTAAGTTCAAGGAAACTAATATTGTCCTGTGTGATACCTGTAAGAACTAGATGTTTCCAATTGTGTAAAAAAAAAATTACCAAAAGTTCCATTTTTACGTTTGTATCGATTTGGAAATTAAATGATTGAGTCCTCTCGATATTTAAACAGACAACTTACATTATATTCACATTTCACACAGAAAGTAAATTGAATCTCTACGGTTTTGCAGTTTAAACTATCTATAGTTTATGTTGTTACCTTTACAAGATTCATTAGAATGGTGGTCTTCTTAGCTCGAAGGATCATAATTTTTGGCGAAGTCTACGAATGCCGCCCAAATTAATAGCGTACCGATTAGATAACTGCGAGTAGTCAGCCCTTCTATTGCGTACCTCTTCTAACAAATGTGACCATCAATTTAAGCTGTCAAAAACCTATGGCCGATACCAATGATCTTAAAAAAAAAGGTAGATAGGTTACCTATATTACATTCGATGTTTACAAATGGCACGCCGGGTCACCGCCGCACGACTCGCACACACTCGCACTCGATAATAATTATAAATTATACTAAATTTTTTTAGACGAGACTTATTTGGTAAACAAACTTAGCACTGCCTTTAATGGAAACATAAATTTAATTTAATTAAAAAATAATAACTAATGGTGAACAGAAGTTTGAGTTAAGTATTATCATTTTGTGTCTGCTTTATTTTTAAATTACAAATAACGATAAAAATCAAGTGTTAGTTTGTTTCCTAAAAGGGACTCTAATGTGGGTATCTTCAAGTCGACGAGTGAATAGACTTTTACTAAGTCCGACTATAATGTGGGTATCTTCAAGTCGACGAGTGAATAGACTTTTACTAAGTTAATACATTAAGCCTAAATCTCTTTATTTAAGTGATGATTTTGTCTACTTAATCGTCACTTAACATCTGATGGTGTAGACAAACATTAACTTTTAATACATTGTATCATGTCTGATATTACGAAGCTTTTAGAAGTCAGTTACTGCCCTCGCTTCGCTTCGGAAAAGCTAAGTGTTAGTACAGTACGGCCGACGTATGTTGGCGCGTCTGAACTTCGCGTAGAAGGCTGCGCCGTAAGATAATTCCGCAATGCTCGGTATGCGGCGTATTATGTCTCAGTCACACGTTAGCATGTTCGTGTCGCTATCTCTGTCTTACATGCGCTAAAGTTCGCAAAGCCTATGTTCAGACGCGCCAAGTTACGTCGGCCGTACTGTACCTGCCCATACTTTAAAATTGTTTAGATGGGATTCTATAAAATTGGTATATCTTTTTTATATCGTGAACCGGTTGAAACAAACACTAAATTTTACCCCAAACTTACTAAAATATATCAGTGAAAATCGCATTCAAATAGAGATAAGGAGGAACAAAAGCACAAACTGACAAAGATTCTAAAAACCTTTGTTATGGGATCTATTGTGTTACTAAATTCTCCCGATAAAATAGTTATTTTCAAATATCGCAAGGAAGTATTTCTTGTGAGATTCGTACATTGTGTTAAGAAATTAACATTATTAAGGCGCTTGTAAGAGTCAGTAATCTTGAGCAACTGGGCGGACCTAATACGAACGCTAAATTAAAACTAAATTATTATTTTTCATATTTATACGTACAGTTTATGGGTGTAATCTATGCCAATATATTAGTTAAGGAACCTGAAGAAGACAGCGGCCATCCGCTGGATTCAGAAGGCTCAGGACTGGTCAGAGACAGTCAGACTAGCAGTGGACCTCCAAGGGCTGATGGATGGATGAACACCTATAAACTGTACGTATGAATATGAAAAATAATTTAGTTTTAATTTAGGGTTCGTAATAGCTCCGCCCAGTTGCTCAGGGTTATTGGCTCTTACAAGCGCCTTAAATATAAATTAAGTTGTTGCAGGCGACGTTTCTTGTCATTGTAAAAAGCACCTTTTGTAGAAGTGGTAGTAATTTTTTTATTAACTTTGGAATATAACTTGTACTTTAAATCACTGTGTAGATGCAACAATCCCACAATTGTGGACAAATGTATATAATATAAATTATTAAAATTCTTGTTATTTAAATATTATTTAAAAATAACGAAGTGAAACTCATCCTATGAAACGATTAGATATTTAGGTATTTTGTTACCTAGATGCCTTAAAACATGCCTTGAAAGAGTTCTAACTGAGGCCAATACGGAACTGTATTGACTAGGCACAAGTATATAAGGAACTCGCATAATGTTCAAATGATTGTAACTCTAATTACGTTGTGATATTATGTTGTCCAATAAAAAATAACATTTAGTACATAATCAAATATGTAATATAATTGAAATAATATTTTTTAATGCGATGGAAAATACTACATAAAATTAGTGTTTTAAAATGGATGTTATTACTGTCAGTCCGTTTCTGTACTGCTTTGGAACCAAAAATATTGTGAATAATTTTCAATGACTACTAATAACTAACAAATAAATACTAAGAGAAAGTGGAGATCCATAAGTCTCCTTATATCATCTTTCTGCTGAATAATAATATTAAATTATTACGTTACTTTACTAATTCCGTCATAACTTTTGATATTTTTTGACAGTAAAATCTGATTGTACTATAGTAAACGACAAACTTATTTTGGAATATTAAATATGAATAATTTCGATTTATTATTATATAAATTGTTGATATTTTAACTACAGCGTATCTTTTCATAGAATAGTATGTGAGACTATAAAACTCATTCAGACAAATTATTACACAATCAATATTAAAACTAGCAATATTATTGAATATTTTCTTTGAGGTTTACAATTTAGTTTATTCTGTTCTCGTACTTACTTTGCTCTCGGTTTTTTCTTAATTCTCCATATAAAATTATATACTAACTTAACTTCTCACATAACCTCGCTACAAAATTCATAGCTTAATTAAATTGAAACCTGATGTACGGATCTAGAATTAGTGCAATTATACTTCTATACATTTATTAGATAATATAATTAATTTTACATGAGTGCAGAAGTAACGAATTTATCGTAACACTGCATTCATTGGTGGTAAGTGGGTCAAGTAAATGATGCATCGTTTTCGATGATATTTTTGTAAACGGTGGATCTTGTGTGTTGGTACATGTTTCTGTCTGGAGCAATCACTTTGCATTATAAAGAAATAGTGCCATGTGTAGACGTAGTTTGTGATATGACAAATTTGTACATAGTAATGTTAAAAACTGTTTTTATTGAAGATATCAATGACAAAAGGGTCAAGTATAAAATGTTAGAATAATAAATTTGTACCATAATAATATAATTGTATGAAGCGCATTTTTTTGGATGTGTATGTATGTATGTATGGTTTAAATTTTGTTTTAGGTGTAGCAAATGTTATAGATTTACATATTTTGGATACCGATGCAGGTGAATATGTCCAAGATGTCATTGTATAGTGGTACAAATGTGTTCCAATGTGTTAGCATCCTAAAAGGAATTACTTTTGTATAAATGTTTTAATTTTTTAAGGGCAGCGGCGACAATTGACCTGCATCTTATTTTAAAACCTAAAGAACTTACATTTGTTTGTGAGCTGTAAATATTTTGCGTAGACTTAGTTTCGTCCTAGAATCACAGCAACATGTTAATACAATTTCTGTGTTTTGGCATTAAGTTTATTTTATCTACTTATTTTAACAATAAACAGTTTTATCATAATCGCTTCTTAATTTCCAACCCTATTCGTTAGAGGATAGTAAATAAAATTCATCTTAAAAATAGATTTATATTTAGAACGAGGTAAACATTACATGGTTACTCGTAAAACTTTATATAATAATAACAATTGCATACAAACCTAAGTTAGCGAGCTAAAAGCGGTATTGGGGGTGCGAAAAATATTTCCAGGACAGGATAAATACTGTATTGATCTGGTACTGTATGATTTACGTGGCATCGATCATTTTCTCTTATTCTATCGGTTGATATTCGATATCTAAGCCGTCACCTTGTGCATGGCTTCGGCGATGTAGTTCACGTTCTTGGAGGAGATGCCGGCCACCGAGATGCGGCCGTCCTTCGTCAGGTAGATGTGGAAGTCCTTTGTGAGTTTTTCCACCTGAAATCAATTTCGTCAATTATTAATGGTTTGATATAGGTACTTACAGTATAAATAATAACGCTTCACACTCATAGCCCCACACTAGGATTCCCTGTGTCGTGGGTGCCATGGACAACACACAAGACAAGGACATTCTCACCCAGACCGAGAACTGAAATTCAAACTCATTATTCAAATTTCTGCCTCGCTGGGAATCGAACCCAGGACCCTTGGCGCGGCGATCCGGCATGGTAACCATTGCGCCATACGTACGTCAAGTATGATTTAATATTGATAATATCACAAACATTCTGCAATATCAAACGATGAGTTGCTTTAATCTTTTTTTTATGGAAATAGCCGGCAAACGAGCTGACGATCCACCTGATGGTAAGTGGCTATCGCCGCCCATGAACATCAGCAACACCAAAAGCATCACTGATGCATTGCCGGCCAAGAAAGAGAGAAGAAAAAGAACTGGCTCTCAATCTTAATTTGATAATACCCAAGACACGATCAAATGAATAAAAAAAAATACTGAAGAATAGTAGCGTGATATTTTAACCACTAGGCTTCAGTTATGAATTAGCTTTTACTAATTCTTACGGTCTTCAAAAAACCGATATCAAAATCTACATATTTATGTATGTATGTATACCTACTATAATATTTAAGTTCCCTCAATTGATTCGCTAAGTACTGTTCCCGTTCGATCCCAGGTTACATGCGTAAATAAACTGTCTATGTGTGCGTTGTTCGAGAGCCCTTGTGTGAAATGGGCAGTTGTCCTTCTCCTCCAAACTTTGTATTATGCATTATTTGCATTAATAGGGAATCTCAGGAGTTTGGCTCTTGAAACTCGGCGTAAACATTCTATGCCACCTTAGTAGCTGGGAAGCTTCTGTATGGCGTAATACTTTTACTATTTCATGGTGCAGTGTAGACTGTAGGGACCATTTATTAATTACGTAATTCCAGGGGGGAGGGGGTCCTCAAAATCTCTATATGCCCATAAGTTGTAGGGGTGGAGGGGGTAAAGCCGTTCTTACGTAATATTTTACAAAACAAAATATTAATAATAAAGACTTTTACAGATCTTTGATTAGATTATTGATTAGATTCTTCAAATAGAATGTTTGATTTATCTCAAATTACGAATTTGGTGGTTTTCTAAAACCAGAAAAAATCTTACGTAAGAAGGGGGAGAGGGTCCGAGAAATCTTATGTGTTAACATGGGGTTGGGGGGGGGGGGGGGGGGGGCAAAAATGGCCAAAATTGTCCTTACGTAATGAATGCTTAATTTTCGCCTAAGTAGGGTTCAACGTTCTTATATGGGGCTCAGTGTACGTTTTTTCAATAAATTACCTAAGTCAATACGTGATTTGCCTATCCAAATGTTTAAGAAATATGTTAAATCTCAGCTAGTAGGCAATTGATACTATGGTATAAATGAATATATTAATGACAGACGCCTGGAAAGTGCCGCATCCAGTTCCGCGTAGGTAAAAACATATTATGTAACTTTTCATTATTTTAAAAGATGCACGAGGAGTTTCTTTGCAGTTTTCTTCTCCTCCATGACTAAGTACCCTTCCGAAAAGCTGGTAGATTAAAAAATGACGTGCATAAAGGTATCAGTGATACCTATATGAATAAAAGATTTTGATTTGATTTGAATGAATGGCCCCTTAGTGTAGACTGTAGAGTAGGTACCTGTTCAGGCTTGAGTCCAGTGAAGCAGAACATGCCGATCTGGTCGGTGATGTGGCGCCAGGAGCGCGGGTTGCCGGCGCCCTCGATGCCGGCGCGCAGCTGCGTGCGCATGCTGATGATGCGGTCCGCCATCAGCTTCACGTCTGACAACCTGACCAACGATTGTTAGTAGTCTTTAACGTTCCCCCAATGATATTATATACAAGATATGCCAAGACGGCGCTGAAATTATGTCAATCGAATTTAGACAAGTGTTACGATTTCAATTCAGACAGTAGATAGCTGCCTCTGAGTGAGGCCGTCTAGCTGTATTTTTCACTACTGTAAGCATCATTAGATAAATTACCGTCTGTTTAACTTCATGATTGCGTTTAGGTATAAATAAGCAGTTTAATAACTATTTAATTATTGTTAATTTACAAGTACTCACAAGTGGGAACAATAATTAACGTTATTTTTACATTAGTACTTGTAAACTTAAAACTTGGTCCCTTCTGTGACCAATCGTGGTGTTTTGAAGACCCCCCTCCCCCTATATGGGTCACGTGTTTTTGGTATGTTCCCTAAACAATATAAGTACACCAAGCTGATAATAACGTAAAGCACACTAACCATTGCTTCCTCAGTTCGGGCGTGTTGAGTATCTCCTGTACGAGGCGCGCGCCGTACAGCGGCGGGTTGGAGTACATGGTGCGGATCATGATCTTCACCTGCGACATCACCTTGGCCGCGCTCTCCGCGTCGCCGCACAGGAAGGTCAGCGCACCCGCGCGCTCGCCGTACAGACCTGGAGGTGATTGTCGATATTGTTGTATTATAGCGTAATTTTTTCGCTAATAATCTATTTTAACAAAATAAATCGACTTCTAATAAAGAACGTCCTTTCCAGTAACAATAAAAAAAGAATCATTGAATTCGATTGGCGTAATATTGAGTTATTCGTACATTTGTCGCGCGCCTACTTAATGCTTTATATGGTTTTCTCATTAATGCCATTGTCAGATCTCGCTCAAATTTAAGTGGGACTACATTACAAGCATCAGCTTTCGATTAAAAAAGGAATCATCAAAATCGTTTCACCCAGTCGAAAGTTTTGAGGTAACAAACATAAAAAAAAACATGAGAGATGTCAAGGGACACCCGGATGGAACGAAGTTCCTTTCGATTTAAGTATTGTTTTGTTGTACAGCGCCATCTCTGTACAATTTTCTGAATCACGGTACAGCGCCATCTCTATAAAACTCTCTGAATCACTTCAAAAAAGTGTCGTCATTCGTAAGAATCAAAAAGTGTCGTAATTTTCCGTCTAGCCCCCTTTCACAACGCGCGATAAGGAACTTCGTTCCAAAAATACAGTGGAACTGAGAACCACCTCCTTTTTCGAAATCGGTTAAAAAGCAGTGACAGCCTAGCAAGTTAGAACGTTGGTCTCTCGAGCCCAGGGGGGCCTGAGTTCAAATCCTGGTACGCACCTCTAATTTTCAAATATTATGCGCGTATTAAATGCACGCCGGAGAGTTCTCTTATAAAGTTCTCAAAGGTGTGTGAAGCCTACCAATCTGCACTTGGCCAGCGTGGTGGATACGGCCTATACCCCTCATATGGTGAGAGGAGACCCCGAGCCCAGCAGTTACAATTACGGGTTGTTGCTTTGCTTTTTGCTTTTTCCCTTGTTTTGGCTAGATTAGACTAATAAGGAAAGTAATTCTTCGAGGTAAACCATTATGTGCTTCTGCATAATTAAATAATTTAATTTATCCAACGCGACATGCTAATACAGCGTCCCCTATTTCGCATATGTACGACTATATCAACAACAAAATTACAATATATCTCGATGTGGTTTATCTTAAATGTATTTTAAATTCAAATAGATACTACTTATTACATATAGGTACAATACTTATTACAAATTTATATCTTCGATAGTGGTTTCGAAACAAAATGTTTAATTAATTCAGATTTATCTGAATGATCAATTTTTTACAAATCCCGCGGGAACCCTGAACTTTTCTGGGATTTAATCCAGGGTATATCTAGGCTAATTAGGCTATCTCCATTCCAAAACGCCAAATCGGTTAGGAAGTTGTGTTGAGGCGTGATTGAGGAACAAACATACAAACATCTTACAAACTTTCACATTTATAATATTAATAGGATGCATGACGAAAATAAATATGCACAATTAATTAAATAGCAAACATTTGAAAAACATCTCGACACTAAAACAACAATAGAAAAACAAAACACTCGATAAGATATTGGGGTCAAATACGTAAACACATATTATGTTCTTGCTACGAATGACGAGACCAATACTGAATGCCAACATCCATGTATCTTTTGCAATATTTAAGTATATTACATCTGATAGCACTTTATCAGTTAAGCCTGTAGGTACTTCGATCTTATATCGTTTCATGCATATACCTACATATGTACGGAATTATGGACATCACTTCCTCTATAATATCTCTTAAATGTATCGAACTAAAAGTGATAACAGTTTACTATTAAAAAAATATATAAAAAATCCTACATAAAGAAATACTATCATTAAAATTCGAAATGAACATGCATGTTTATATGCGATACAGTAAAAAGTCGATGGGGTCATAAATGAAGGTCAAAAAAATATGAACAATGTTTCGCAGGGTACGCTAAACCGTCAGTCACAATGGTAATCGTTAAGTCTTATCGAATACCTTTAGATCCAGTCAATCATCTACAAAAATCCAGCCTTCTTAACATTCAACAATTCACTTTTAAAGTTAGTAAAATTAAATACATAGAATTTACATAATGTGAATGCATGATGTTTGAAAACCGCCAACAAAACATAATCACCTAAGGGAACATACCAAAACCACGTGCCTCATTTAGGGGGGGAGGGGGGTCTTCAAAACACCACGATTGGTCACAGAGGGGAGGGGGGGGTTTAGGTTTTTGTCACGTAGTCAATATTTTAGCAACCATTGCGCCACAAAGTCGTCAAATATAAGCAAAATTATTATTTTTTAACTCTGTTTTTGCAAAAAGGTATTGAAAACCGTATTTATCAATTACCACGTGAAAACTAGGGGGGAGGGGGGGGGTCTTCTCATATACTACGGATGGTCACGAAGGGGGGGGGAGGGGGGTAAAAAGTTGGAAAAAATGGGTTACGTGGTTTTGGTATGTTCCCTAACTCTGATGGCTATTATTTATCGTTCCAAACGATTTTACTTAAATTTACTGTATGCAAAAAATATATTGATTTTTAAATTTAAAATGAAACTTGCATATCAGAAGATCGCTGCGAAAGTACTGCCACCTATTTTGCTTCGGTGATACATTATGTGCGGAACTTTATGTGCATCGTCAATGATTGAGTTATCTTTTTCACGTTGACTATCTATTATTAAACAGTTATCTATTATTAACACATTGGCTATCTATTATTAGTAAGACAAACTGGGAGACTTAGTTGTATATCAGGTACAAACATCTGTTTCGTTTACGTAAGACATGATAACTGTACATTTTATGATATATACTGGTAGCAGAGCAGTAGTTCTGCCCGCTGCTTTATCCGTGTTTTCCAGGGCAATAAGTACCCTATGCCCTATTCTAGACCATGATCTATCTATGTGCTAAATTTCACGAAAATCCGTTCTGTAGTTTCTGCGTGAGAGTAACTTGTAGCCTCACAAACTTTCACATTTATAATATTAATAGGATTAGGATTTAAATGATTGTATAAAGCGTTGCTCACCCATATTCTTAGCGAAACTCTGCGCCAGAGTGACCTGGTGTCCATCCTTGACGAACAGGCGCACGGCGAACGCGTCGTTGTCGACGTTGCCGGTGGCGAAGCCCTGGTACGCCATGTCGAAGAACGGGAACAACTTGCGCTCTTTGATCACCTGACAATATCACATATTTTATTGTTGATCAACAATCCTTGGCATTAAAAAAACAAATGAATTTATTCATATCTATACATATTAATAAAATTGAAGAGTCTGTCTGTGATTTCGAGATAAATGATTTTTTCAAGTTGCAAATCGTTACTTGCACGATACCAACACCGAAAAATGAGTTTTTAAAATTTTTGTCTGTCTGTCTGTTTGTTTGTCTCCGCTAATCTCCGAAACCACTAAACGAATTTTAACAACACTTTTACTAGGATATTGCAAAGTGTTTAACTTAACAACTAAGCAATTGTTTAGGGTTCCATACTAAAGGGTTCCTTAGGGATAGTTTGTATGGAAAAATAAAAAAATATCAGCCGATTTGTTTTAAACTTTTAAAAACGTATTCTCCGTACAAAAAGAGTTATACATGCATTTCTTAGATTTTACTTACATTGCATGGAAAGGCCATAAAATGCATTTAAAGGTTAATGATTTAATGATTTAAAGGTTTAATGATTTTTTAAGTTGTAAATCTATACTTCCACGATACCAAAACCGAGAAACGAGTTTTTAATTTGTTTTAAACTTACAAAAACCTTTTCTTCACACAAAATAAGGCATACATGCATTTCTTAGTTTATTTGTATTTCGCAAGATTGAGCTAGAATATGGCACTGAAGTATTTTTTTTACTGAATATCTATTTTTATATACACTTTTTTAAAATCATGAATTTCCTATTTATGGCGTCCAACGTAAACTTAGCATTTTTTATATTTCACCCTGGAAGGGGTTGAAAATCGTAATTTAGTATTGTACGAATAGTAGACATTGAACAAATTGAATAATTGATAATAAAATACATAACTCCACTAAACAAAACGTATTGCGGCGTGTTAAATCAAGCTTAGGATTGTTCTTTGAAATAACTAAGTGTTCCGTCATTTTTAGAGTTCCGTAGTAGTGATGATCAGTTGTAGTTCTGTTATAATGCAGTCCTGAGGAACATCGTGTTGAGAGTGCAGAGTGCTGAATTTTCTCATTTTCTGTGAAGCAATATCTTCCCTTTGCCGAATTATTGATTTGCCAAAACTACAATGTAATAAATTCGAAAATGTGTTGCACCTTTATTAACATTAGGTATCACATAACTCATCGAATTAACCTTAACTCTCTCTCATCGCTGAACCAATCTTGATGTATTTTGGTATAGACATAGATTGTACCTTGGGGAACGATATAATTAAGACTACTTCTTTTTTAATGTCTGGGTACCTATTGTGAAATACTGATGGATCAGCAAACATCATCATACAATTTATTTATTCAATGTTATTTAAGTACTAAGGGAAAAGGGAAGGGTATCGTAGGAAACACAAAATTTAGAAAATACTATGATGAAATAATAATAATAAGTAAAAGCAACCGGCTCAGTGCGAGCTAGGGTTGTTGAACCTAACTTAACTAAGTATTTAGTAAAACCTAACATAGCTGTTAGAGCATCGAAGCTCGGTTCAATTTTGAAAACCCGGGTTTTCGGGTTTAAGAATATCAAAACCCGGGTAGACCGGTTTTTTCGAGCTTTTCGAGCCTTTTATTGTATTTTTTTAAAATACACTAATCTGCGTTTATATATCGATTTCCTGCAATGACTACAAATTATAAAGGATGAGGAAGAATTTAAATAAATGAAATAGTACTTTACAAATTACAATAACAGTTTAAAATGTTTAAAAAAGTGATAAAGATTTATTTTTTCTTCAGAATATCTTAAAACTTAGTAAGTAATCTCCATCCATCCATCCATCCATCAGCCCTTGGAGGTCCACTGCTGGACATAGGCCTCCCCTAACTTGCGCCACTCTGACCGGTCCTGAGCCTTCTGAATCCAGCGGATGCCCGCTGTCTTCTTCAGGTCGTCGGTCTATCTTGGCGGGGGGCGTCTTGTACTCCGTTTTCCGAGACGCGGGCGCCATTCGAGGACCTATCTTCCCCAACGGTTATCGGTCCTTCGCACTATGTAGCCAGCCCATTGCCACTTCAGCCGGCTAATTCTTTGAGTTATGTCAGTTACTCTTGTTCGTCTACGGATCTCCTCGTTTCTGATGCGATCACTTGGAGAAATAGCAAGCATAGCCCTCTTCATAGCCCGCTGCGCTACTCTGAGCTTGTATTAGGCCAATAGTGAAGCACCACGTCTCGGATCCGTATGTCATCACTGGCAACACACACTGCTCGAACACCTTCGACTTCAGGCACTGAGGTAGTGTTTTGGACGACAAGATATGACGCAGTTTCCCGAACGCAGCCCATCCGAGTTGGATTCTATGAGTGACTTCTTTCTCGAAGTTGGACTTACCCATCTGGATCACTTGTCCCAGGTAATTGTATTCGTCTACAACTCCGAGAGCAGCGCCGTCAACAACAACCGGTACGGGTGTAACATGGACATTCATCTTAAGACCCACCCGTTGTGAGGCGCTGTTCAAGTCCCCGAGCATTGTACCTAGTTCCTCCAGGGATCCTGCCAGGATGACTATATCATCGGCATATTGCAGGTGTGTGATGTATTCGCCATTGATGTTAATGCCACGTCGTTTCCACTCCATCAGCTTGAACACATCTTCCAACGCAGCGGTGAACAGCTTTGGGGATATAACGTCCCCTTGCCTGACACCTCTCTACAATTGGATGGGGTTCGTGGCTATGTCGTGTACTTTGACGAACATGGTGGCTGATGAGTACAAATACTTCAACACCGCGATATACCGGTAGTCGATACGGCACCGCTGAAGAGAATTTAGTACTGGCCAGGTCTCGAGAGAATCAAAGGCTTTCTCATAGTCCACATAGGCGACACATAACGGCAGATTATACTCCTCGGTCTTCTGTATAATCTGCCGCAGTGTGTGTATGTGGTCTATGGTGCTGTAGCCTTTTCGGAATCCTGCTTGTTCGGGAGGCTGGAAGTGGTCAAGCCTGCGTGCAATGCGATTTGTGAGCACCCTCGAAAACAACTTATAAACGTGGCTCAGAAGTGCGATTGGCCTGTAGTTCTTCAAAAGGGCTTTATCGCCCTTTTTGAAAAACAGAGTGACCACACTTCTGCTCCACGCTCCCGCGGTAGTTCCAGTATGGATGACGGTAACAAACAGTTTTTGGAGCGCCACTAGGAGGGGTTTTCCCCCAGCTCTTAGCAGCTCGGCGGTGATACCGCGTCATCTCCCGGTGCCTTGTTGTTTTTAAGCTGTTTGAGAGCCTTTCTAATCTCATACAGGCTGACGTCCGGGATATCCTCTGTGTAGTGTCGGGTTAATTTAGCTCTCTTGTCGCTCTCCTCACTGGGAGGTGAAGCTTGAGAGGAGGTATACAACCGTCCGTAGCATCTCTCAGTTTCTCTTAGAACTTCAGGTTTCGACGTAACTATGGTGCCGGACTCGGTCTTCAACCTTGTGAGCTGACTTTGCCCAATAGACAGGTCTCTGGCGAACACTTTGGAGCCCTGGTTTCGCTCTATTGTATTTTTACAGGATTTGCGTTGTGTTTGCGCAAATTGCGTCGCCTACACTTGGAAATCTGTTCATTGAGCCGTCGGTATTCCGCCATAGAAGTTGGAGACTGCACACATAGTTCTCGTCGATCTCTCATAATACCGAGACTTTGTTCTGAGAGAACTTGAGATCTACCACTGGGGTTGGTCTTGAAATACTTCGACCTTACCTCGTGGACAGTCGCTATCATCCTTCCTGGTGTTAAACTCCTCCACCGACGTGCATGATTCTAGGTACGCAAAACTATTTTGCAGCTCAAGTTGAAAGTTTTTGGATCCCTGGATTTGGACAGGTGTTGGACGAAGCATAGACTTCATCAGGCATGACCGTTCCAGCTTCACGTCGATATTTAATGTGTAGGAGGCACAAGACGGTGATCGCTTCCGGTTTTGAACCTGCTGATCACAGAGACATCATTAAATATGTGCTGTTTGTCTGCCAGAATGAAGTCTATCTCGCTTTTTGTGGAACTATCAGGACTTATCCAAGTCCACCTGCGCTGAGGCTTCTTTATGAAGAAGGAGTTCATCATAAAGAGATCTTCCTTCTCCAAAAAGTTAGCCAACAAGTGTCCTCGGTGGTTCCGTCGTCCAATTCCGAAGGGACCCACTTTCTTCTCTCTTGTGGCTTAAACTTAATAAATAACAAAAACAAAAGTATTTAAAAAAACCCGAAAAACCCGGGTTTGATTTTTAAAACCCGGGTTTTTTTGTAATCCTCAGAACCGGGAAAACCCGGGTTTTTCGGTCCGGGTAAACCCGGGCTCGATGCTCTAATAGCTGTGTAACGAAAAGAATAACGGAACAAACTTAACTTTGCCGTTGAAAAACTGTTGTTTCCATATTATATGTATCGACATGGGTCTCGATCAAATTACCAAGTTCTGCAAATAGATTTAATTTTTTTTGTGATACTTACAATTTCACAGTTTTAAGATTTTTTATTTAAGCTATGTTTTACATAAGACATATCTGCAAGCCGAATGTTTTTTGATTGCGTTGACGATACAGAATATTATACGTTATCGCAGCTCCTAGGGATGGGATTGCAGACCTGAGGGTTGGATTAATTTTAGTTTGTTACCTTCACGCGTTCTTGAGAAAAAAAGTCTTAAAATACAAACAGACAGACGGGCAATGGAGTAAGTGATCTTAAGGGAACCGTGTTTTTTCTTTTGAGGTAATGAACCCTAAAAATTTCGAATTATTATTATTTCGAGTATTGACCTTTCATAGTAACGTGGCTCTAATGAGCGATCATGCTGCCTTAAGAGTATGTTATGTAAGTTAACTAAAGCACCCAAGATTTTTTCCGAAGCGAAGCGAAGGCAATTGCTAGTAGAAAAATAAAATAAATCAATTAAACTTAGATTTTATTGAATTGTTATTCCTATTATTATTTTCTTGTATTAAGTTTTATGTTTTTTTTATTTTCTTTTTCTTTTAGTTTTTCTTCTTGTGTATTAATTAGTATAATTGGTGCTAACCGTTCTAATTAAATCCAATAGAAATCACTGGTACCACCATTTTAGATAGATGCTTTGTTATGGAGAAGAAGAAAATGGCGAATGAATGGGATTCTAATCTAACAGTGTGGAAGAACACATTGAACGTTTAAATTATCAGAGCCAATTAGGAAATCATATACTAAACGCGTGTATTTATATAGCCGGCAAACAACCTAAGAAGCCACCAGTATACTAGGTCCAGGTAAATGAACATTTTGACACCTCAAAGTATACATAGACGTCAGCAAATCAAGGGGTTGAAGGAAACGGCGAATCAGCTGATAATTAGATCGATTGATAACTCTGTATTATTTGCATACCACAGAGTATACAAATCATTCAAGGAGAACAGATAAATAAGAAATACAAAACAGCTAAAACAGTATAAGTTTTACCTTCGACAGCTGCTCCCAGTCGCTGGGCCGGGGGTCCACGCCGGTGGGGTTGTGCGCGCACGCATGCAGGAGAATGATAGAACCCGCTGGGATTTTCTGGAATATTCAATGTTATTTTATTATATTTTAATAATATTTTTTTAAAAACATTAGAATTTTCGATCAAATCTATAAACTATCATTTTATCTCCTTCTATTAAAAATGTAGCTTAGGTTAATTCTGTACCGAATGGTCAACAGGTTCGATTTTTGAGGCACTTATGTGACATGTTCTCGAATTTCTTTTGTGATTAGGTGCTCGTTAATATACCTACCGCATACCTAATACACCTACCGCAACACAGGAAATTCCATCCTGAGAGTGTTTGTGTCTGTGCGGTTATCGTTCATTTGTTCATTAACTAGCGGCCGCTGGCTTACGCACCGCGAACAGTTGCAAACGAACTATAGGGAGCTTTTTTAGAGGCATCGCGTTTGAAATTTAGTAAAGAACCGAAGGGGGCTGAATGTCGCAAGTCCCTGTCCCACATTAATTAGAAACTTTCTTCGATAGCCGCCAAATAACTTCAGTAAAAAAATGTAAGAATCCTGCCCCCCATGTCTTTGCCCGCTTTTTAATTCATTTTGGCCCTCGTAGGAAATGCTGCCTTGTGCCCATCCCTCCCTTAGTATGATGTAAAGATTTCCGTCGCTTGAATCCATCTGCATCGAATAACAATTTGAGGCCTTTGTTTGCTAGAAGAGTCCCGTGACGTATAGACGGCCGCGACAATTCCAGGCCTTCGGTTACTAAGAGAGTGAGGGTCCCGTGACTTATAGACGGCCGCGACAATTTGAAGCCTTCGGTTACTGAGAGAGTGAGAGTCCCGTGACCTGTAGACGGCCGCGAGTGGGTCGATGCCAACAATACCTACAAATAGCTCTCTTGTTTTAGTGAAAAAAGCGCGTTTCTCATACATTATGCAATGACTTTCTGATGTCTTCACGGTCGTTATCAATCACGCACAAGGTACGTGATCTTCATAATAAATAAGTTATCACTTATCATTATTATAATAGCAGTTAACAAATATTACTTGATGATCAATTGTTTATGATGATGATGAATCGTATCTCTGTGAGAATTAGGTACAGATATGTTTTATGTCACACTGTACACTGTAGAGTTTAATAGTTAGTGATATAGATTTCCAAAATATTTTTTCGTATCGTCAACCTTACATTTTTATTACATTAAACATGATGTAATAAAACATAAATTTAATCATAGAAGAGAATAAATAATTATATAATTCACTTCATAGTGATATGATAACAGAAAATGTATCTTCCTATGCTATTATAAGATTGTTGCGAGGTCGAGTCTGTACATCGCGGTTAGTTAAAAAATTCTCGGGTAATAAGATATTTTTTTATAAAATATGATAATATTTAAAAATTTCTTAAATTCTTTTGTAAACGTAAGTAGGTAATCACATATTCTCAAGTAAACAATTTGTCAGATTAATTTTAAAAAATATAAATAATATCCATTGTAGTCGTCGTGTATGATAGTGTATCCCTTAGTATAACTTTCAATACTAACACTTTTTTAGCCTTTGGATAAGTATGTTGCTAGGCAACAGACTTGAGAATTACGGATAGCTGGTAGAATATACATAACGGCCGAAAGTATATAAAGATCTAACTAACATCAGAAATTAATAATAGTCTTTGCTATATGTTCTTATCTGTAACCTAAATAACAGTACTAAACATCAGTGATTTGAAAATTTATAGCCGATATGCATAAAGTTGAATATCGCTAGAAACTATTTGGCCTTGAAACTACTATTATGCAATTAGCGTCTGCCCTGTGCCAAGGAGTTAAAATAAATGTTTCCAGATGAATATAGGAAAACATTAAAAAATCCGCAAACTACCGAGGAATTTTTACGTTTGAAGTTATTTTAAAACTTGGCGACCAACACCTATCCTATTTAGTGTGTATATTCCTCAATAGCGAACAAGCTATTAATGCATTTATGGCCACTTTTTACTGACGACTTAGTCCAGAATCATTAATTTGGCACTCTCTGTAGTCTTGATCCTTTAATAGGTACTGGATAAAACCGCATCAAAATCGGTTTGGTTCAAACAAATAATGTTTTTTGCAATATATAAAGAACATAATATATACATAAGAAATGTACTATATATATGCGGTTAGATTTTTTATAGTTTCATAAAATCAATCAAATTTTTATAGTGAAATAGTCGACAAATCAATGATTTTTTTTAACCATTATAGTTGTTATCCTCACCTATGGACATTAAACGAAACACCAAGGCATAACAGCTGTCGAGCCGGACCAGTAAGAAGCAAAAAAAGAAAGAAAAAATTAAGACTTACCGAGATATCTTCAAGCGCCCCCTGCAGGTCAAACCCATTGGTCTTGGGGTCGAAGTATCGGTACTTCTTGTGCGGCAAGTTGAGGGTGTTGCAGATCTGAGGGTGGTTGCCCCACGTGGGGGACGGCATCCAGATCTCCTTGTTCTGCGCGTAGTGCTTCGTGATAAACTCCAGGCCTAGACGGAGAGCGCCGGTGCCGGAGAGTGTCTGGTGCAAATATATAAGTTACATTTCAATACGTGTATAATGCCAAAAACTCTGAATAGGAAAGTCAATCATCTTGAATTCAAAACTGTAGATTAAAGTACGGTTTGAAGACAAATCTAAATAATTAAATTTATTTATTCATTTATTTCCGCATTTTAGATTTTTTTATTTAACTTTACTTTTTATTTCAATGCATTTATATTTAACTTTAATATTTAATTTAACGTACTTTTTTAAGTTTTAAGTTCTAAGTTTAGGTTCGATCGATGTATGTAGGTAGGTACCTACATTGGCAGTTTCGTGAAAAGCCATACTGTCAGAACAAAATATAGAGTTTGTAGTTTTAACTCATGCTTGTACTAGTTTACTTGGCTTTCCATGAGTCCTGATAATATTTAACGGTGAAAGTTTTAAACTTGTACATCTTGGCAACTTTTTGTCTTGAAATGTTTTTGGTGAGATTCAGAAAAACTCTAAATCTACAACTATACAACATCACTTTATTAACCTATCAAACCACTCTAAATAACTCTATTAAGCAGGAATGAATGTAGGAAATTAGGACACGGAATTAGGACACTTTTTCTAAGAGCATTTCTTCGATGCAGCCACCGGTTACTGCACTGCGACCTCGTAACGAGATCAGCTTGAGAGCCCACTTAAGATAAGGGTAAGCTTCTATAGGTCTCATATTAAAGCAAAGTCTTTGAAATATCATTTTTAATTTTGAACATACATAAAAATCATTTGGAATTACGTATATTCATTCCTTTAATTCAATCATTCATCAATTCCATATTTAAAATATAACGTACAGTAGCATTCATAATTCATTTAAGTTATGATTATTAAGATTCAACTTAACGGTAAAGCAAATCAGTGTACACCTAAGTAAGAAATTTCATTGTTTCTAGAATTTTAAATCGATTAACGATAACATAGATTGAATAAAAAGTACATAATATGAAAACAAAAGACGCACGCTACACAGACATGCACATATAAAGCTAGTTTATCAACTTTATCTTCTTTACAACTATTTTATAATAATCTTAGGTACATTGATTATGATATAGATAAAGGGTAAACATGAATGACTAGCAGATATGAATATTATAAGAATCATATACTGAAATTTATACTATTGTTTCAATCCGCGACGATCTGCGTTACGTAATGGTCCTGGGTTTGATTCCCAGCAAGTCGGAAGTAGGTATGATTTATGTTCTCGGTCTGGATGTGTGTGTTGTGTTTGTGTGTTGTCCATACTATCCACGACATTCTCTGATCTTAATGAGGCGCTATGAATGTCTAGCGTTTATATTATTTTTTTATTTTTAACTTTAGCGGCCCACAGTAGGATACAGATCTCTCAGTAGGATACTGCTCAAGCTAGGTGTTATGACTCCGACGCGACGTGGCTTAACAAAAGCTATCATAAAAAAACCGTAACTACGGTACAAAGTGCACAGAAGAGTTCAAGAAAAAAATCGCGTCTGACGCAGTAACTGAGACCTAACCTGATCGCATTATCATAAACATAATACTATTCTATGACCATCTTAAAAAGTGTCTAATGCTAGACTATAACTGGGTAGACGTTTTAAGCTGCCTTCATCTTCTTGGTCCTTCGAGCCGGATCTTAATCAATGATACATCGTTAACTACAGTTTATTTCATCATCTGTGTCAACACTGACTGAGTGTGTGTGAGTGAGTGTGTGTGAGTGAGTGTGTGTATGCAATACAATTTTAAGTTGCCTCTACCAGTGTACTCTAAACGGCATTCAACCAGCTTGGACTAGTGCAGACTTATTCATAAAAGGGGTCCCTCAAAATGAACCGTCAATTGACAATTATGACAATTATTTATAGTACATTAAATCCTACGGGACATGTTGTTAAATCTTAAAATATGTTATACTATCTTACCTGTACAGTACAATTGGATTTGTTTTGAATGACCGGGCTATCGTCTCCGAAGGCGAGCTTGGCAACAGCATCTGTGTATGAGGCCTCACCGCCGATAGGGGCATACTCGTGGTTCAAGCCCTTTTTGTGAAGGATATCTTCAGCCTGTACACAAAAAAAGATAGTCAGGCTGTTTGTCGGCTATTTCCAATAAAAAACATTTATATGGCCCAATGCCCACCTAAGTAATATGACAGGAATATGATTTTTCACTATATTCTAGTAGCACTCTGAATGGCACATAAGTTGTGTCATACCATTCCACTTGAATAGGTGCTACTACATACAGATACATTAAATATTGGATCCGGGCCGGGCCTAACACACCTGTTAAAGGTATCACTTTCTCCACTAAACCGTCCACTGTCTTAATTAATATAATATACCACACCTTTGAGATATCATACATGCATTTTGCTTCATAGTTTTTTTAAGAAATTATATTTATTTATTTATTTATTTAACACTTTATTTATAATTTATTTCTTATTACAATATGCAATTAATTAACTTAGACAATAGGATTTATAAAGATTTTACTGACCTGGTGCAATTTACATTCCCAAAAATTACTTTAAAATGAAATTTTGAATAGTTTCTTTCATTGCAATTCATTACAAAATTTGTCATCAATCTTAAGTCCTTTCATTAGAAAAAAAAGTCTGCCGTTAACGTGAGAAATTATAACAATTAGCAAAACCAACCTTCTTGACTGAAGGCAATACAAAAGGTTTGCCTTCATCGTCTCTGTATGCTCCCACTCCAAGGTTGACCTTCTTGGGGTCTGTGTCTCGTTTGTATGCCTCTGTGATGCCCAGGATCACGTCAGGAGGTCCCATGGGTACATTGCTCCACCAAGTGCTGTCAGAAATATTTTTATTGGCTATAGAATAGTGACATGGTAAATTGTTGTTTTATCAATTAATAATGCAGTGATTTCAAAAGTTTCAGGTCTTTTACAGTATAATAATTATTATGGTATACTTTCTTGAGAATTTATTAATAATATAGTAGGTATATAGTAATATACATATATATTGTCAATTTAAAAGTAGCATAGAAAAAAAAGTAGGTAGGTATGATATTTTATTGTGAAAAAGCTACCTTTACCTTTTAATAAACTAATGTAATGCAATAAGCAATTATAAAATATGTAGTTATAAAATTTCCGTACTATAAAGTTAAGAATGCTAATAGAATGGAAAGCTAAAAAAGAGTAATCCTCCTTTCAATTTGACGATACTGTAGCCTTGTTGGTAACAACCCTGCTTGTGAAACAAGAAGTTCCAGGTGTGACTTCTAGTCTGAGCAGATATTTATGTGACTGAAAAATATTTGTTCTTGGATCATGGGTGTTATATTGATGCGTTGTGTTTTCCATGCCACTCACAGCACAGGTATTTAAGTGTGGGGTTATGAGTATGTTACCGTTTAAAAAATAATATGTATATCTTTTAGAATTCTCAGCTGTTTAATATAATTAACGGCCCTTTAATAATTTACCGTATTTATACATATCTTATTTTTAAATTTTAATATTAAAATATATTTTAGTACCTACTTAATACTTTTTTGCTTCATTATGACATTAATTAAATTGATACAATCCTATAAGCATTCTAAACTAAGACAAAATGGAATATTTTTGATTAGATAAATAAATATAATATTCATTAAAAGTTAGCTTGACAACGGAAAGCCGGCAACACGTGTTAATGCAGATTACGAAAATAAAATAGCAAATAGGTACATTTATTAGCAATACATCAGGATTAAAAAAATCTATTAAACACGTGCATGTGCAATAAAAGTAATACTTTTAAGCAATATTAAAGTGCTTTTGTTATTATACAAAAAGAGTTGTATACATGTGCAATTACAAGATACACTTGTCAAAAATTACGAAGATTACGTAAACGAGGTAAAAAGCCGGTACGCTACCTGCTAGCCCTCAGGGCTGAATTTCCGAGTACTGCTTCTACATTATTGTTTTTCAACACTTGAACTGATAGTTTCTTTAAGGCCTGGGCCATTTTAATTGTATAAATGCAACACTACACAGCTGACCACCAAAGGTTAAAAAGGTATGTAAGTTAATTGAGTGAATTAAACAAATGTACTAAATATGACTGACACACACAGTGCTGACTAAACTATAAAGGCTGAGGATCGTCCCTCCCCCTCTCTCACTAACTGATAAACAGAAAGAAATCATATGTCAGGGTGACCCGTCCTTAAAAAAAATTACCCATACAACAACATATAAACACTAAATATTTATTACCCTTAGCGTTTTACAACATATCAGGGAAATATGCCTACAATTCAATTAAACCGTTTCTGAGTCATCATTGGATTCCCCATATATTTTTTTCTCAGATTTAATTTCTTATATCTACAGTCATTAATCGAATTATATTTTTTAAGTACATATTTTAATAATTTTTCGGAATTAAACTCATGATTTGCTGCACGGAACTTAGTTTTATAATTATTAGAAACCCTTTATTGACCATTTTGTAATTGATACTGAACTAAATCATGTAATAAGATACGCTGAATTGTCAATTTATTATCATACCTCCTAAACAATAAACCATTTCTGTTCAGTTTTCTTACATAAGATAAAAGTTAAAAAAGTCGATTATAATACTCCCAATTTAAAGGTAATCAGTACGTAACGGGTAACATTTAAAAAAATACGTCAGATTTCTGCGCTATGCGTCACTGCTACAATGTCGTAGAAAGGTCAACTCAGCTGTTTTTTTGTCACGATGCGGCGACGCGACGCCGACGTGTTGTTTGTGAATGCGACCGTGCGACTCCCTCCCTGTATCACTCGATGATAAATTATGACGTGGTTAATAATTATCATAGATATCTTTATCTCGATACGATATCTTCATCATACTGACACGATGATACATTAAGTTAGAACATGTTAATCTCATAACATAATGTTAACATCTTTAATTCTTTATCATGTCTTTGAAGGATATCAACTTAATTTATTTCACTTGGTTACCGTCTTGCGTTGCGATTTGTCGTGTCGTTCGATGTTACTCGATGTAAAGTATGAAAACATCGATTTAATCCGATGTTTTTTTAATACGTGAACATTGAGTAAGCATCGATGTTTTTTATTCGATGCATCGAAGAGGCAACCCTAATCATAAAATCCGCCATTAGGCCATTAGGCTAATGTTGAAAAGTTTTTCCTTTTGGACATGAAATTCACTGCCGATGACCTTTTTTTTAGTCCCAATGCTACATAAACACATACATAACATACATAACGCTACATAAACATAAAAACAATCGATGTATATAAACATCGATGTATTTTTTGAAACATCGATATTACATCGATGCCACTATGCGATGCATTGCATCGAAAAAACCATCGATGTTTTTCTTCAATGTGCATCTCTATAACGTGTCCAGTCATGTCATGCCATGTATGTGTCATGTAGACGACAGATGTGCAGACTGCAGACGTGCACAGAGTACTTAAAAAGGGGAATTATTGCTACTTTTATTTCATTTTCACGATCACGTTGTGAAATTATTTATTTTTGTCACTGTTACATCACGCATGATAAATCACATAACCATAATTTTACATTGTGTTCAGTCTGTTACATGTCGCAGTGATAGTGAGTCTTGAGTTGATTTGATTCACGGTGTGGTCAGAGGTGCCGGCGAAAAAAATTTTGGAACGAAGTTCCTTATCGCGCGTTGTGAAAGGGGGCTAGACGGAAAAATACGACACTTTTCGATTCTTACGAATGACGACACTTTTTTTGAAGTGATTCAGAGAGTTTTACAGAGATGGCGCTACCTACATACCTACATACATACAATACTTAAATCGAAAGGAACTTCGTTCCATCCGGGTGTCCCTTGACACCTCTCATGTTTTATTTTTTTTATATGGAAAGAATAGTTGTAGAGTGTCAAAAACCTCATACGGAATTGAAATTAACACTTCAATTGAAATTAATACTTGAATTGAAATTAATACTTGTAGATGTAGAGCGTCCGCCGACCTTTTTTTTCGTCGTCACCTCTCGCAACAATATCACTGAGACATGTGCCTCTAATAAATATAGTGGTTATATTATTTATCGCACGATTTATCGCAGGTGATATAACAGTGACAATAAAAATAATTTCGCGACGCGAACGCAAAATAAAAGTAGCGATAATTCCCAATTCGCATTGCTACATGCCTACGATGATTCCATTTTATTAGAAAAAGAAAATCAAATCCTTACAGTTTTCTTCAACTAAATGTCCTTAATTTTAGTCTTCCAATGCAATGTGATCGTGATATCGTGTAACTTTTTCTCATTTTTTCGTAATAGCAACTTCAATGACTTTGAAGTTTGTCCAGTTTGAAAATAGAACCTCAAACCGGAATGTCAAAATTATTATGACGTTTTTCTTTTCGTACTGAGAAAGAAGTGACGAATAAGGTGTTTATTTTCGTGTTAAAACCATTTAATTCAGAAATATGGCCGCTGAAATAAAGCCTGCGCCTAGAACTCCGAACGATAGATTTTCTACAACAAAGAAGCCAGCACTTTTGAACAAATTAGAGGGTTGCACTGACGATGTAAATGCTGCCGTGGTGATTCCTGGCGAGGATGGAGTTATTAGTGTTTGTGATGATAAGTAAGTGATTTGCCTACCTTTTAGGCGTATTATTACTAGGATCATAATTCATATATGAAGAGTCTGCTTGTCATGTCGGACATAGACATGAATTTATTTTCGATTCTGTCGTGTCATACCACTCTTTTTCGACCGGTAATATTCAATATTACACTGCCCTGATGCGTGTTATAACGTCTACTTCAGTTAAAACTACTTACCATTTTTAATTAGTTAGAAATTGACCTGTACAAATATTTACAGTAGTGATGCTGTATTGTTATTACTTGGTCTAAATTAAGGCATATTATGTCGTCATTCAGGTATCACTGATTCATCAATTACCACTGCTACGATAAAACTTCTTGTTGCATTATTAAGGTATTTATAATAGGGTTATAAGTACCTTAATAGTGACTGTAATAAAACAATTAATATTATTTATTACAGTCACTCAGTTTTTAAGTACAATATAAGCCAATATGTATTCATACACAATTAATTCAATGCTAAAATATAACAAAAATTAGCATACGATGATAAATTATCTTTAGGGCATATTATTATTTCCATTTCCAGTTACTTTATTAGGAAACATTTTTCTACAAAACAATGTACTACAACACAATACAATGTTTTATTCACATTTTTGTATCTATGCATATGGTTATGATTTATTATGTTGAATTCTGTGCCTCAAAAAAAAGATTTCTTTTATTGTCTTGTTTGTTTACAGAACTGTACGGGTATGGTTAAAGCGTGACTCGGGCCAGTATTGGCCGAGTATTTGTCAGTACATGCCATCAGGCTGCACGTCAATGTTTTACACACCTGAGACTCGTCAGTTGTTTATTGGACAAGAAAATGGCACCATCTCCGAGTTCACATTGGCTCAAGACTGCAATAGGATAAATCCAGTGAGTATTGTTATTTTGAACTAGAGCTCTGCCTGTGGCATTGCCCTTGCTAGTTTATTACAGACCGTGGTGCTCCTATGTGCTAAATTTAAAGAAAGAAAGAAAGATAGAAATACTTTATGAAAATGATGAGGATCAGGATGGATTTCATGAAAATCCATTCAGTAGTTTTTCATGAATGAGTATCAAATATCCATATATCCAAATAAACTAACTTTCACATCTATAATTTATACTGATAGGCTGGAAAACCCCAAACTCCATACAAGACTATCCAATGACTATGTATCTCAAGGACATGTTTTAGTAACCAGTGCCGGCGCAAGAGCCACTGGCGCTCCAGGCAAGAATATTGTTGTGCTCACATAAGAAAATCAAAATCGAACTTTTTTTTTCCTTCTTTTTGCTCCTTACCTCAAATGTGGCGCCCCTCCAAATTTGGCGCCCTAGGCCGTCGCCCAACCTTGCCCCCCCCTAATGCCGGCTCTGTTAGTAACAACAGATTATGGTAGATAGTTTGTGCTTTTGTACTCCATCGTGATGTTAGATTTACTTTTACTTATATATCTGATAATACCAATGGATAAAAGCCTTCACACATATGTAATACAACTTGCCTTCAACCAAACTCTGACTCACAGTATAGAAAAGCCTTGAAATATAAAATCTGTATTATTTTCTTAGTATATAAAGTCATTAAGTAATTATACTTAAAAGTCATGTGGATTATCAAATAACATGAAAGACAGTAATATAAAATAATAATAATAATAATAATAATTTAGCCTTTTATTTACCGAACAGTTTAACATAACAGTCATAAGTTACTGAACTTTTTTTTTTTTTTAAAGAAAAAATTTAAACAAAAAAATTAAACTACTACATAAACTTTTTTTTTTTTTTTTTTTAAAGAATGTCCCTGTGCTCGGTGTGCCTTGTGGCAAAGGCCTCCTCCAACTCCTTCCACTGTTTCCTGTCAGCTGCAACTCTCATCCACTTTGGTCCTAGGGTTAGCTTCAGCTCATCCTCCCACCTCCTTATTTGGCGACCTCGACTTCTAGCACCATCTCTAGGATACCAGACTGTAACCTGTTTGCTCCACTTCTCAATTTTGCAGCGGAGCATATGCCCCGTCCACCTCCATTTGAACTGATCTATCCGTGCCAGAATATCAGTTAGTTTCGTTTTGCTTCTGATGTCTATGCTTCTGACTCTGTCCCTCAGGTTTAGACCTAACATGCTCCTTTCCATACCTTTCTGGCATCGTGCTAGTTTGTCCCTGTGATATCTTGTTAAGGCCCAGGTTTCACAGCCATATGTGATGCAGGGTAGGATGCAGGTGTCAAATGTTTTCTTCTTTATCTTTATACTGAATTCTTTGCTTTTCATGACTTCTTTCAGAGCCCAATATTTTTTCCACCCAGTCGAAATCCTTTTCTCTATTTCCTTCGACATTTGGTCATTTGGCGATATTATATTGCCCAGATATACGTATTCCTCCACATATTCGAGTTTCTGACCGTTGATGGTTATATCGACGGGTATTGAATTTGTCATCATTTTAGTCTTGGTCGAGTTCATCTCTAGACCTACTTCTCTACTTCTGTCTGCTAGGGCTTGTATCATTGATTTTAGTATTGATGGGTCCTCTTCCAATAGAACCAGGTCGTCTGCAAACCTTAGGTGATTTAATCGCGATCCGTTTATGTTTAGTCCCAAATGCTCCCATTCTAATTTTCTGAACATTTGTTCTAAGACTGCTGTAAACAGCTTTGGCGAGAGTGGGTCACCTTGCCTGACTCCCCTTTCAATTGGAAAAACTTTTCCCACCGATTCCAGCCTAACACTAGCTTTACTTTCGCTGTAGATGTTTTTGATGATGTTTACATAGGCATTTTGGATTCCCTGTTCTCTTAGGCTTTGCCATACATATTCATGTTTGAGGCTATCGAAAGCTTTGGAATAGTCTATAAAGGCCAGGTATATTGTTTTGTTGTATTCATTGTATTTCTGTATAAGCTGTTTGACAGTATGTATATGATCAATCGTACTAAAATTTTTCCTGAACCCTGCCTGTTCCACAGGTTGATTTTCTTCGAGCCTGATAGATATTCTGTCCAGAATGACTTTAGCGAAAACTTTGTATACGTTTGAAATGAGAGATATCGGCCTGTAATTTCCTATGTCTTCTTTTGAACCTTTTTTGTATAGAAGAATAATGTGTGATTCTGCCCATTGGTTTGGAATTATTCCCGTGTCTAAAATCTCATTGAAAACCTTTGTTAGTATTGGGCTTAGTTCTTTGATTGTCCCTCTCATTAGCTCGTTTGGGATTCTATCTGGACCAGGGGCTTTTTCCATCTTTTGGCTTTTTATAGCTTTTTCTACTTCTGATACTAATATTTCTGGTATGTCTTCCGCATCTTCGGTCTTTAACTTCTCTGTATGTTCTTTATCTGGTGACTGTACGTTTGGCTGATTCGAATATAGTAAGCGATAATAGTTTGTTGCTATATTTTGGATTTTATTTCTAGAAGTTGTTGATCGTTCTTTATCTCTTAACTTTGGTATCCATTCCTTCCCCTTTTCTCGTAGTTCCTTTAACGCTTTTCTTGTACCTCCCGTTCTGTTAATGTGATTCTCTAGTGTTTTGATTCTTCTAGTTTTCCTGTCTTTCCTCATATTTTCGCTAATCTGTTTGCTAAGGTTAGAAATTTCTTTTTGGTTTTCTTTCTTGTCTGTCTTTGCTAGCAAGTTTCTTCTGTCTTCGATTAGTTTTATAGTTTTTTCGCTTAAATAGGACTCTGTATTGTTTTTTGGTAGTATTCTTGCTTGTCGTTTGAGCTTGTTTTCTATTTTTATATATTTTTCATTTAGGCCTATATCTGAGGTAACAACTTCCATCAGGTCTTCTGTGGTGTCGTTTAGGTCCGTCTTTTTATTTGATGTTAGTAAATATTTTATGTGACTTACTTTTGGTCTAGGATTTTTTGGACCACTTTGTTTTAGACAGCTGCGCACCATACGATGGTTTGTGTTAAAATTAAGGTTTTTTATTATTTCTGTGTCACTAAATAATCTGCTTTTGTTGGTTATTATGTAGTCGATTTCATTTTTAACCTTTCCGTCTGGAGATATCCAAGTCCACTTGTTTTTAGGTTTTTTGCAAAACATGGAATTTAGAAGTGTTAGGTTTTGCTCGAGCAGAAATTCTACCAATTTTTCTCCATTTTTACTTCGTTTTCCACTTCCGTATTTTCCTATTATATGTTCCTCTCCATCTATTCGTGCGCCCACTTGAGCATTAAAGTCTCCCATAATTACCAAGTTGTTTCCTGAATATTTTTCGGTAACCTCTCTTAATTCTTCGTAAAATTTCTCTATGTCTGTTTTTGTTGCTTGTTCTGTCGGCGAGTAGACTTGGATTACTGTCCAGTTTTTCTTATGATTCGGTAGCTTAATGTGGATCGCCGCTATTCTGTCTGATATCCCTTCAAACCCAATGATATGGCTTTTGAGTCTTAGCTTTACCAAAAATCCGACTCCTCTCTGTCCAGCTACTTCTCCCTTATGATACATAATATAGTGGTTTCTCTCTTCTATTCCTTCTCCTATTCTGCGCATCTCACTTATGCCCAAGATGTCCCATTTAATGGTTTCGATAGCTAGTTCTAGCTCTTGCAGACTTTCGGATGTTCTCAAGGTGCGTGTGTTTAGTGTACACAGGTATAAACTACTTTGATTTTGTATCCCTCTTTTTGTATTTGATTTAGTTGGTAGATTTGTTGGAGGGTGGTGGTCTACTTCCCCCACGGTGACCAGCCGGCTTGGGGTGCAATTTTTTGAGGTTTTTCTTATGGTTGTTTTTGTCATTGTATGTTGGTTCCGGTCGGAGGGGGCCTTTACTTGTTTTTTGGCATCTCTGTCAACGAGGCAGATCTTTCCCGTGCCGTATATGTAAGTATGCTCGGTTTGATTACTTCCTTTGTAGGTAAGGTAAGAGATGTTTTTGCTTGTCCGGTATTATTTGAGTTTAACTTTTTCTGAGTTGAGGTGATTGGTGATCCCGATTTTTCCCTTTTTCTTTTTTCGCGGTAAGTGTTCATTGGTTTTTTCACAATTAACTTGTCATATTTTATAAACGCAATATTTCCGTTTTTTCTTTCTGTTTCCACCTTTGACTGTAATTTTTTTCGTATTTCAAGAACCTCTCTAGGGAAGTCCTCCTTTACATATATATTTGTGGGTAAGTTACGCTTGTTTCTCAGAATAAGATGTTTCTTCCAAGTTGTTGTTAAAGATATAATAACTGGACGGTTCTTATCTACTTGCGTTCCAATTCTTCTAATATTGCTTATTTCTTGGCTATTTAATTGTGTTCCTGATTCCTCTATAATTTCCTTTACTATATCCACTAGTTCTATTTCTGTCTTTCCCTTCTCTTCAATACCGAAAAGAACTAAATTGTTCTTTCGTTTTTCTTTTTCTAAAAGTGTTATTTTTTGTTCCAAATTTTTAACTTTCGTTTTGAGGTTATTATTTTCTTCAGTCAGTATTTTCATCTTTTCGTCTAATGCCTCCATAACATTTTTCGTTATTGCTGTCGTTAATGTTATTGTTTGTTCATTAAACTTTTCGTTTATTTTTGACAGTAAAATTTCCATTTGTTTTTCCATGTTTATGTTGGGTAATTTGATGTTGTATAATGGTGACACTTTTTTTTACGATGGTATCACTGTTATATCTCTTCAAAGGTCGGAGTCCAGTTAGACTATAAAGTTCTTGGTCGACCTCTCCTTCGACCGTTGTCTATGTCTATGGTTACCAGTGTCAGTGTCACTGTCAATTTGATTGGCACTATTGGCTGTTATATTGGCTATTAAATTTTCAGTTTCGAAGCTATCACTAAAACTTTATTTTGGAAAATCACACAATTATGTAGTTAGTTCACTGATACTTTTGCACGAACACTGTTTTGGTTTGATTGTCCAAATGTTTGAGCGTCGTGTATGTCCAATTTAACACTTTTTACACTGTAATTATAATAAAACCTGCAGCGATACTTCATACGCGTGTTTGCACTTTCGCCGCCGGAACCGGAAACCAATATATAAAATAGTATAGAATATAAAATAGTGTACCGTAATCCGCACTGGAGCAGCATGGTGGAGTATGCTCTAGGACTCCTCAAAAGGGGAGACCCGTGCCCAGTAGTGGGCCATTAATAAGTTGAAACCATTGTACCATTCAGCTTGAATTATTTTACACACTTTCCTGTTTATTGTAACATTGTTTTGAGAAGAAAATTTTTTATTGCCTTTAATTTTGCAAAACATGCAACAAAATTAACAATACACAAAAAAAATGCTCTCATTGATAATATTTCGATTTTCAATTTGAAAATTGTTTAAATTAAAATATTATAAATTATGTTCCACAAAACAGACTAGTACTATAATTGCACATAATTTTAGTTTTCAGTTCATTTGCATTTTATTTATTTAAAAAAAAACATTAATTTAATGGCCCAAGAAAGGCTAACCCATTGTGTGGTATTCTTTTCATTTAATACATAATACATGGTGCTGAACACATTACATACTTTAAGGATCATTTTTTATTATCTTTATGTACTGCGCCTTATTAACATAGATTAGTACAGCTGTGTCAGGGTCATTCACTTTACATGTTGCTAAATAGAACTGTATTTCTGTAGTAAACAAAACATAACAAAGAATATGTTGAATTTGTTTTATAAAACAATAATAAATTTTGTATTAATATTATATTAGTATACGGCATTTTGCTTTGGAAAACTTATGTCTAAGTTCCCCCCGCAGTTCATTGACCACATGTACTGATGACCCAAAGAAGACACCTGGCATCCACAGGTATCAGAAGGATTAGAATAGTGCAAGTTTAACGAGGACTGTGTCCAGCAGTGGACCTCCTAAGGCTGATACATAGATGGCTGATTACACAATGTTGAATTCCTTATGACGACCGTAATAGTTACTATGCCGGATTGTCGTTCTAAGGGTCCTGAGATTCCTGGACTCTATTCCCAGCGAGGCAGATATTTAAATCTTGAATTTGAATTTCTGTTCTCGATCTGGGTGTGTGTCTCTGTGTCTTGTCCATGGCATCCACGACACAGGGAATCCTAGTATGAAGCTATGAGTGTGTAGCGTTATTTATTATTATTATTTATTTGTATATTAACGAAGGCAGTGTTCACACAGAGCCGTGAGTACCTGGCGCACACGGCGCGCGTGACCGCGGTGGTGTTCAGCCTGGCGTGCGAGTGGGTGCTATCCGTGAGCCGGGACAAGCTGTTCTCGTATCACTGCAGCGAGACCGGCCGCCGGATCGGGGGCTACTCGTTCGAGGCCTGGTGCACAGCTTTGCAGTATCCTTTTGACGATTTTTGACGTGATAACGTCTATTAAAACGATGCCGGGTGCACGCACGAAAAAGTATGACTCATCTGTCGCGTACCGCGAGTGAGCGAACAATGGAGAAAGCGCCATCTATGAACAAAACTATGTACACAATTAAGTCAGAAAGGAACTTGCTGAAAAAATAGTTTAAGTAGTTCAGGAGTTCTAGATGGCGTTGTAGTATAAAGATAAAAGTTTCTAATTATAAGTTAATTTCCAGAGATAATATTATATTCGAGCACTATTTCATCAATTTTTTGTCATGACGTTGTCACGTTAAACTACCGTCCGTAAACCGACTTTACAGACAACCATTTTTTATACTTATTCTGTACTAAGAATACATGAAGTATTAGGGTTAATAAGCAGGTAGCAGTGACAGCTTATCGATTTCAATGTTGGTCTCCTAAACGCGGGAGCCTGAGCTCCTACACGCACCCCTATTTTTCAACAAGTTTTGTGCATATTTGAAGTTAATTATCACTTACTTTGGTGTAGAAAAATGTCGTAAGGAAATCTGCTTACCTAAGAGTTCTCTATAATGTTTTCTAAGGACGCTGTACTACGCAAGATAAGCAATTGAAGAATCTTTTACCTACTCTGCATTTATATTATGTGTTTGTTTAATTGGTTTTATTATTTTATGGTTTCATTATTTATATTTCAAAGATTTATTTTTATTTATATTACTTAATCGGCATACGAGCAAAAAGCATCCAATTGATTGTAAATGGTTCCCACAAGCCGAGATACATACAAATGAACGCGCTTTGTTGAACGCGCTGGCTCTTGATTGAACTGACTTTGGTCGTTCCCAATATTTTATAGTGACGTCGATTAATGTATATAATATACTTGTATTTTTTTAATAAACTTTGAAATCGGACAATGCTACAGGCAAATGAAACTCATGAAACTCAAAATATTTATTAAGATAATTATTATAAATTAATCCATATTATTTAAAGTTGTTATTAGGTAACAAAAAAAGTAACCGGAAAAAGTTTGCCTAATTTTTCAATTTCTGAGTTTGTAAAGTACAATATTTACCTTAAAACAAGACGGACCTTTACCTAGACCTTTAGGTACTTGAAATGAAAAAGGATATATTTATCTGAAAGTACTATAGAAAGGTTTAATTTGCAATAGCCACAGAGTATGTCATATTGTACCACAGACACGGGACAGTCTGTGACAAATTCATAGCATGTGTTCAATAATTTACGAGTATATCATACAAGTGATGTTAAAATTAACACTAACGAGCCTTAAATCTCAATTTTAACGCTTCATTACTCGAGTAATTGTGTCTGTCATCATGTCATCATGTAAATCTGGTGTAATCGTGAATGCAAGTGTTTCCTGAGCGGGCGCTAATCAGATTCGACTCGCAGTCGAAATACGCGTTCGTCGGCGACTACAGCGGTCAGATAACGATGCTGAAGCTAGATAACAACGGGGCTGCGCTGGTCACCACGCTCAAAGGACACACCGGGTATGCCATGATTTATGTTTGTACAATCTTAATATATATGTATATAAATTACGTGTCACGTTGTTTGTCCGCGATGGACTCCTAAACTACTTAGCCGATTTTAATCAAATTTTCACACCGTGTGCAGTTTGATCCAACTTGAAAGATAGGATAGCTTACATCTCAATTTATATTCGCAATATTATACATAATTTCCGCGTGCAAAGCTGCGGGCAACAGCTAGTCTTATATAAAACACAAAAAATGTTTGTACGGATGTCCTCTAAAGACTGAAACCATCCAACCGATATGCCTCAAAATGGTTTCATTTGAAAGGCAACAATCCGAAGGTGGTTTGAGAACACTTGAATTGAATTGAATTGGGCACATATTTTTTAGATTTTTCCCATACAAATTTTTCTAGCGTAGTAGCACATGCCGGGTATCAATTATTAGTATGATATAAAACACAAAAAATATTTGTGATGATGTCCTTATAGACGTTGAAACTATCTAACCGATGTGCCCCAAACTGGTTTCATTTGAAAGGCAAATAAGCGAATATGGTTTGAGACCACTAAAACAATGCATTAGGCATATTTTCGATTTTCGACTTTTCCCATACACATTTTTTTATTAGTAGCACACGTCGGGTATCCATTATTGATCTTTACACTAATACTAGGAAATCGCCCTCGCTTCGCTTCGTGAAAAATAGTAAAAAAAATATAGCCTATGTCACCCGGGGATAGTGTAACTTTCCAACAGTGAAAGTATTTTTCAAATCGGTTCGATAGTTTCGGAGCCTATTCAATGCAAACAATCCAATCTTTCCTCTTTATAATATTAGTGTAGATAATTGAGCGCGGTGTCATACTGTTTATCTGAAAAGTTATGTCGTTATTATCTTCATAATAATCTATCAAAACAAAACACGCAAACCTTATTAGTGTATCAACAGATTAATTTTCCAATTATTTTAAAGTTAGATAATTATTGATACTGGTAGCCCGACCTTACCTTACTTCACGGTAACGTCATTTAAAAATAAAATAATCTCTATTAATATTAATTGATAATATTAAATGCTTAATTAATTTGGTCTCAATGAAGAAACATCGGGAAAGTCGCCCAATCCGCATTTAACAAACGCCTTTCCCCCTCGCGTTGAGGGAGGAGAGACAATCAAGTGTCTTAAAATCTTGATTTTACGGTTACCTATTTTACTTTTAACCTTGCTTCGCTTCGGGAAAAATAGTAAAAAAATATAAGATAGCCTATGTCACCCGGGGATGGTGTAGCTTCCCAACAGTGAAAGAATTTTTAAAATCGATTCAGTAGTTTCGGAGCCTATTCAAAGCAAACAAACAATCAAATCTTTCCTCTTTATAATATTAGTATAGATTATATTATGTATTAAATATGATGATCGGAATAATAGAGAATAATATCCACATAATTAGTGTTGTCAATTTACAAAATTTTCAACATAGCCACGGTTCAACATAGCTCCAGTTGTATTGTGTTATACTTGTATATATTTGTTTATCATAAAAACATAATATACACATTAACAACTGATTAGAGCTACATACTTTTAAAGTATTGCTATTTTAAAACATTTTTAGGTAGGTATTACTGTTCATTAAATTAATTACTCCGTAATATGCCTTGGGGCTCTATAATTATGGTACTCTCGTTAATTATAATGTGAACGATATCGTATTGGATAAGGTGTACCGAATAATTAAATTTGTTATTCTCTCTTTACTGTGCTACCACAAAAGTAGAACGCTTCATTGAACTAAATGGCATATTGTTTAATTAAATTACAGATACCTTCTGTTCAGTTGAATTTTTGGCTAATTCGTCTGGTCGATTATCGGCTATATTTACATAAAAAAATGTACCGTCTTTGTTATCATCACAGTCTTGAGAGAGAGAGAGAGAGCATTGGCCTATAGAACTTCCCACACTAGAATTGGCAATTTGATCTGTTATCTATTAACAATGGAGTAGCGTGTGCTGTCGCCGCTTCAGGCCCACATTCAGACCGGTTCAACAGAGCTGTGACTCGGACAAAAAATACACTTTCGCTATTTGTCGAAAACTAATCATACTCAAATCATTTATGGCAGTAAGCTAGCTCTTCCCGTTACAGTAACTTTGAAGTTTTATGCTTTCACTTACCATATTATTATTATCTATCCATATCTATGTGGAATATAAAAAAAATTAATCCACTTGGAAAAGTTTTCTTTGTTTTTATGAAAATAAATGATGTTTAATTTAAACAAATAATGAAAATCGTTACTGCATACCTAACATTAATTTAAGTTCCTTTAAAAGTAGATATCCGATTTTTTTACAGGTACGGATACAAACAAATATTCCGTACATAGATCTAATCACTTGCACTTATACGCACACCTATAAAAATATTTTTCTTTTAATTTTCAGGTCTGTTCGTGTATTAAACTGGGCTCCATTACCTCAACTTTTGTTTAGCGGTTCGTTCGACCAAAGTATTATCGTTTGGGACATCGGCGGGCAGAAGGGAACAGCGTACGAGTTACAAGGACACAGGTAATTGGATAAATGATAAATATTTTTTGTTGTACACCACAATAAAATTAAATTAGAAATACAATTATAGTACACATGTTAAAGAAACGTTGCTTCAATGGGAGGCGTATTCTTGAGCGTATTGATAAGGAGTTATTGGTCGACCTGAGTGTTGTACTTAATTTCGTACGTAATTAATTAATTACATACAAGTTACAATTGTTCATAATTACGTAACTTTGTGGTAATCGTCGTACTCAATTTATAAGTTGATAATTTGGCAATCAATCATATTGTACACATCTATCCTTCTCCTTAATTTGCAACCCTTGATATTTTTTTTAAATGAAAAGTCAAGTACCTTGAAATAATATTAGACCAGAGACATAATTTCTAATTCAAATTTATAGACACGTATAATATAATCATTAATTAATTACCAATTAGGTCACAACACTGGCTGTATTCCTAAGTTCTGCAGTCAACTCGCGTGTCTAATGTACGTAAGGGTCCCGAGGGGGATGGGGGGGTAAAGAGGTGGTAAAGACATTCTTACGTAATATTTTACAAATATAAATACTAATAATAAAGACTAAAAATTTTGATTTGGTACGTCAAATTATGATTTTTAGCGCAAAGGATCTTTTTATAAAACCAGATAAAATCTTACGTAAGAAGGGGGAGGGGGAGTCCGAGAAATCTTATGTGGCCTTACATAGGCGTATGGAGGGTCAAAATGACAAAAAAATTCTTACGTAATTATTGAATGGCCCTAATCCACCTGTCACTCTTCAGCAACAAAGTGACGGGTCTCTGGTACATCGGCGGATGCGCGCGGCTGGTCTCGTGCGGTGAGGACGGCGCGCTGGGCGTGTGGGAGATGGGGGTGAAGCGACGGGAGACGCCCGCGTGGCGCGAGTCTGACTTGTGCCAGCTGTGCCGCGCGCCTTTCATATGGAATGTGCGCGCTATGATGGAGAAGAAGCAGCTTGGTTAGTAGATTTTTGCTGTATTGGGGCGGCTTAGAATACTAACCCCAATCTCACAGTCCCACGGTGGGATGGGTGTCGTAAGAGGTGACTAAATCTGGCCCGCTGGTGGTAGGGCTCCTCGGAGAGATTATATTGGTAATATTGATTTTAATTGTCAATTAATACTACTATTATATCTTCGGGGTTCTTATGAGGTTCGCCTGGATAGCTACCATCCTCGAGCATGAGTCAGCCGCCAAATGACTCGTCGTGTTCCGGCTGGGGGCTTGAGAGCCAGTTCTTTCTTTCTTAAAAAAAAAACGTTAGTAGATACGCACAGAAGGATAACTCTGTACAAACGCGAGCAACGCATACATAACACAGGTCAAGGACACGAAAAACGTGGTTGATTTATTTTTCAAATCCGATAACGATAACGGTGTAAATATTCTGATGGTACAGATAATATTTATACTTAATTCAATAAGCAGCTTGCATACAATTGTCAAATGAAGCGCCATAGGCCTAAGAAAGGCACATTCCGCCACATCCATTAACATATCAACGCACATGTAGCAGAGACATATTATGTACAAGACATGTGTATGTGTGTGTGTGTGCGTGCGTGCAGGTCTCCGGCAGCACCACTGCCGCTGGTGCGGCGCGGCGGTGTGCGGCGCGTGCTCCCCGCACCGCCTGCCGCTGCCCGTCATGGGCTTCGAGTTCCCGCAGCGCGTCTGCACCGCCTGCTACGACACGCTGCGCCACGAGCCGTGAGTATACACTGTACACACCACAATATACACTACACACTACACACCCAGAGCACAGGACACTACACACTATACATTACACATCCAAAGCATGAAAGACGAAGAAAAAATGTGAATAGGCTCTTACCACAGAATACATAATAGTAGTGGTGGGCGATCATGAATGATTTACATAATCGAAACATTCACTAATTACTTATACTGATAATCGATTGTTGATTAGTAACTAATTTTATTTTCATAATCGGATAACGTTACTAATTTGTATTACTAATCTTAGATATATAAATTAGTTAGATATTAGAAATCCGCCAACGAAGACAGCGAATTAGTAGAGATACAGATTAGTAACGGTTATAATCGAGATATCTCGAGACATCTTCATAATCGAATGATTCCATTAGTATATCTCATAATCGCCCACCATCACATAATAGTACCTATTGATTGGTATACAAGATTCACTCCACAAAATCATTTAAATAAATAGCGACTCTTGCTCCGACACAATAAAGTGTAATTCAGGTCGCACAGCACTAATCGTCAAGAGACGTTGAGATCTAGACGTTGTCTCTCTTCTAATCATAACTCTTATCCTTTCTGACAACGTCAGGGTTGACTTCTTTTTTTGTGATGACATGTGATGTGTGATATTATAGGTTACGAAAGTATGACATGGCGTGGCAGGCCTTCTGTAATTGGCCCGACACGTCGAACGCGGCACGTACTTGTAACATCATACCAATTTCGTTTAGAAAAGTATTACTAGATTATTAGATTGGTTTCAAATCTTCCTAATCACATGTTTGACAGTATACCTAAGTATTAAGGATGGATGAGATCTGTAAATTATGTTTAGGCTTTGTTCAGACTTTAAATTATCCGAACAAAATTTATAGTCCCTAATCAACCTCAACATTAGCCGTTTTAAATGACTTTTTAATATTTTCGTATTAACCAAGTGTCAGTCATCTAGTACATTTGACTGTTGTCTGAGCAAAGACCTAAGTTTGTTCACCCTAAACGTATACAATCACCCCCAGCCGTGAGTCTCTGGCGTCGTTCCACGACATGAAGCACGCGGTGGCCTCGCTGTTCGTGGACGAGGCCACGGGCCGGATGTGCACCGCCGGCAAGGACCGGGTTATCAAGGTAGGAGTTTGACACTATTTTGGAACTTGCGACCGATTTGAAAGAAAAGAAAGAAAGAAACATTTTCGCCATGGAAAATAACATGGTACAAGGTTATAACAGAGGTGTAAGAAGAAGTACTACTTAATCTATTCAATTATCTATCTATATTCAAATTCAAATATTTTATTCAAAATTGCTTTGGTTTACAAACATTTTCGAGCGACTCCAATGCTTCAACAAGGCCCTACTACTATGAGAGGGTCCGGGAGAAGAAGCAGCAAGAAACTACTGAGGTGTTTTATTTCTTCTCACGGTTAAAGAATCATAAATAAATTTGTTATGACTTGACGATTATTTATAGATGGAATATTAAGAACGGTCCTTCACTAAGTTTGTGTGAGTTATCCTACCTAATAAAATTTCATTTCTAAATGTCTTATCCTTGGTTTGAATTCTGTCACGGTAACAATGGTTGACATAATTATTATAATCTGTCGAAATTAAGTGCTAATAAATTCTGAACTTTACTTTAGAAACATTAATTTGAGAGATAATATAACACGATATATCACTTGTTTGTTTGATAGTAGAAATCTTAAAATCAAATGCATTTCCTTTTGTTTTAATGCATGGTATCAGGTAAGCAACGTATAATCCATAACCAGCGACGTTGCTTTGACGATCTGGCTCGAAGGACCAAGTTATAATAGATCATGGCTCACAGCGATGCGATGCGACCCGAAGATGCTTGTAGAGGCCAGCAAGGCGGTGCAGCTTGAAGTTACTTAACTCCACTATTTCATATTCCTAGAACTATGTAGATTTGAATACAGTCAATAAGGTCCAATTTTATGCGCTTTGCCCGTTAATGCTGCCAGTGACATATAGGTACCGTGGCATTGCGCTGCGTCTCGCTAATAAAAATAAAAATAATAAGGTCTATATTTTATAGCCGTCGTGTCTCGTTGTAAATTGACCCTTAATTACATGAAAATTTGAGTTTAATTATACTCTCCAGGTATGGGACATCAGCGTGCTACTAGCGCCCGCGCCCAAGCCCGGCACTAGCGACCAGTAGCACACAAAAATCAACCCTCCATCAACGGCATGCGGTCAGTATTCGCCAGCATACATCCTCCACCAATGGCATACGGTCGGTATACGCCGGTATACACTTCACAAGCATTCATACATTGGATCGAAGTTACATGTAAAGGGAATTGTCGTTTAACTAGAATGTATACGAACGTATCGATTACGTTAAAACAGCGTTGTTAAAGACATGTTAACGAATAACAAGTTGAGATCTTCGGCAGTCGTCTCTATGATATAAATACGCTGGGTACACTGAAACACTTATTGGCTGATTTGAAATGAGACAACCGTTTTTTCTTCGATTGATTCGACCGGACTTGTATAATGTATAATTACTAAACTTGTTTGAATGCTGTTGGCAACCATGAGGTAATCCTGGAAAAATTTAGTGGACATTAAATCTTGAGTTCCACTTTATAGACACTTAATTTTGTCATTTCTAGTGTGACAACACAAGAAGCGCCCACCATCTGGAATTTTCATGGAGCTAAATTTTTGACAGCCTACTTTGTCATCACTGTCCTTTGGTGTTACATCTCAATTCTCCCCATCCTATGGGCTTAACGACAAAAAGACGCAAATGAACTCCCATTAAAATGTATGAGGATAATGTTTGTGTATTTATATTATAGAGAAGAGTGGTGTTCGGTCACTGTGATCTTTAGGCCAAGTAGTCCTAGCGAGACTCTAGTCGGGCCAGTCCGAGTGACTTCCCACGACGTATTTCAACACGAATTTTGTAGAAAATCGTGGATAGTTGATGTTATTAATATATTTCTAATTATTTCCTGTTCGTAAAGTATATTTAATGTTAATGGTCCAACGAATGTTTTCATTAAGATTTATTTTTTCAGCTATTCTTAGACTAAGACTGAATCTTTAAGAGTATAAATTATAAAGGGGAGCTCGTCAAATGTTCGCGTGTTTAACTTAATGAGTAGGTGTTATAGCGGACTTTGATAGACGTCATTCATCCAAGTAGGTACTTTTGTTTAATAGTCGCCTATTGTACGGATAATAGCAGTTCAATATTGGAGTGATTTGAATTAGTTGTGTTGTATTTTAGAAAAAAAAACCATCTGTTAAAAGAACATAATCCACTTCATTACATTAGATATCATTTAATTAGAAGTTAATATGAGTGTGGTGCGGTTACAAGAAATAAGATATTTACAATGGTGTTCATTGAAATTGTCTATGGTATAAACAATTGTATATGTATCAAAATAGATATTAAATGGCTGTTTGATAACAAGATGCTTGCTAGTTAAAACATGTTTTTGCATGGATAGCATTCAGATATGAGTTTGTTCATTGCGTTCCTTTATTTTCGCCAGATGACTTTTCGGTAAAAAAATAACACTGCGTGGGGCACCTGTGTACTATATAATTTTTGATAGAGCAGCTGACAATCATATATCCCTTATATATCATACTGTACATGTGTACAAATGTTACATTGTGTAAGTGTAAAAATGCCCCAAATATTCATACATTGCTGAAATGACGTTAATTAGTGCACAGTATGAACTAAAATACTAATTGAAGTTGTTATGTTGTAATTAGTTTAAACTGTATTTTGTTTCACCTTTTGGTTATACTATGGCTACACTACACTAGGTTGATTCTACAACCTAAACAGAAATCTATCGGTCGGAAAAAAATACTATACATTATCCGCCTTGCTAATAAAATTATTCTATAATTTATGGTAGTGCGTGTTCCATCACTTTCATTCTAACGTCAACTGTCATAAGAAAGAAAGAGACAGAGCTGCTGTGAGTTTTGGATACACTTGGTTCCACCTAAAATTGATAAGTACGGGGGTTAATGACATACGCTCCAACTCAGAGTCACTAACAGTTACTTTAACCGCTCCTTAGTCAATCAAGTTAGTTAATCACCATACAAATTCTGTACTAAGGAGCGATTTAAGTAACCGTTAGTGACTCTGAGTTGGGGCGTTAATCATTTACTTTATGGAGTGTAAGTAGTGGGCTTGCAGTTTAGTTATATCTTCGAGTTCATCACTATCATGGGTGAACGCTGAACAGTGCTAAAGACAATATTATACACATTTGTATTACGACTATTATAATCGTAGTATCTGCCAGTTAGGTGTTGTGTGGAAGATTTTATAGTTTAGCTTCGCGTCAGCTGAATAATATTGGATTGTTTATAAAGATTTTCAATATTTTTGTAACAAACCTAATCGCACTTATTTATTTATAAGTAAATTTTATTGCATTCAATATTTCATTAACATTGATGTTCAATATTTTTCGAGAATTTTGTGTATAGATAATTTTATTTCGGACAAAATGTCTGCCTTCATATTATATTTAAGAATTTTTGAAACGAGATTATTTTATTGTTTGAAGAATGGTATGTAACATTATTGTTTCAGTATGATTTATGATAAATAGAGCCAGGTTAGAAAAGCTATTATAGTTTTAGTTTTTCGAAACATTGTCGGCTTATAAAAGTAATAATTTTATACAGAATATTTTAAAATCTAAATTTTCACTGCATGTTTGCGTCCTACTTTAAACTTGGCTAACTTCAAAGTACCTTTATCTTTTTAAGATGTAAAATATCGATGGACTTTTCATTATTTGAAACTGATTTTCGGTGCGGACCAATTGAATTTATTGTAATGAATTGAAATTAACAATCGAATTAATTGAAAATAAACATTCAAAATTATATACGAATAGAATCTTAACAGGTTGCTCGATTGCTGAAGTTAATGTCTCTATGATAGACGACTGATTATCACACGGGTACTAATAAAGTTTCGAAGCTAATGAATATCGCAACTAAATAAAAAAATGCATTTAAGATTAACTGCAGTCGGCTAGTGTAAAAGAAATCTGATTAATATTTTATAGATATTAGAATTTATTGATTGATATGGCTACATGATGAATAGGTACAATAATAATATACATGGAAGTAATATGTGAAAACTACCTATGTCTCTGTGTCAAAATACCTTATTTTAAGTAGATGCTGAGGACGTCTCTGTAATTTACAAAATACAACATCTTTGTTAAAATAGATGATTATTTGGTATCAGTGTTCAACATAAAACAATATAAATCGTAATGGGTAATTTGTGCGATGTGAAATACCCATGCACATAAAGCTTACGAACAAATCAAATATATGAAAATTATTCCTTTGTATTGTATTACATATTGTATTGTGTAGTTTTCTTCTTGTACTTTTAATAGATACTTTAATTATTTTTTGTCCAAATATTACATAATCATTATGTACCTTAGTCTATGACTAAGAATTAATTTAGATCGTTTCGATTGTCGATTACTTTAGGTATATCATTCATTGTGCTACTTATCCTAGTTTTATTTTAATTATTTATAATATTTTGTATTTAATAATTCATGATAACGTGTTAACTACGTTTTGTTATCGAGGTTTGGATAAATATATTTTAAATAAAAGGCTTTTATGTTAAATCATATAAATAAATATTTTCTTATTCACGAAGCTTGTGTTTGTAAAGTAACACTGTATTATATAGTCACTGTAATTAATAGATATGTTAAATCTATATATACCTAGGTCGCTTAAAGTTTTTATGCCAATAAAATAATGAGTATACATACTGGTGTATTATTCAACTACGATTACATTGCAATGGAGGTAGATGCCGTAGATGGAATCAATCAAAAATCAATCTTATTAAAAGGATAAATTAGATTTACTATGTTTTGAACTATGAATATCGGTTAACGAAGTATAGTTATTTAGAATAGTAATTGGTATAATTTGAAGTAATTATTTTACAAGTTTATTATGTGGATTCAGAAGGAACTTATTTCAGCAAGAAGTTTAACAAAACGAAGCTATTTATTTCTATGTTGGTTTTGTTTTTTAAACTGATTCCGAAGATATCAAATAGATATCCAAGTACATTGAATAATTTCCCTTTCGAAATACTAGGGTAGTAAATGAAATACTACATCACCGAAGGTAATTATTGCAAAATAATTTTAGTTCGGTTAGGACATACACCATACATGCTCACTGGAGGAAACACTATTTCATAGTTAAGATGCGTAACATAAAAACTTCAACACTCCTCGATGACGATATGTCGATCACAGCCTTGTATCAGGTACACTCGGGTCGCTTCCACAGCGGGGGAGGGCGGAGCCAGCGGGGGGCGGGGGGGCGTTCACCCCGGGCACGAGTACTGGTCCTTGGGCACGCACACCTGTCCGTTGAACACCTGTCCCGCGGGACAGGTCAGATGCGTCCGCTGTCCCGTGACGCAGAAGTAGTACCGCTTGCACTCCGTCCCCTGTTGGAGGAAGAAGCCGTCCCGCTCGCACCGCTTCCCGCCGTGCTCCAGGAGGTCCTTTCGCGGTGCGCCGCATTCGTGAGCGTGGTCCACGCACGAGTGCCCGTCGAAGATCTTCCCGCCGAGACACGATAGTGTCGCTATACGGTCTCCGCCCTCGCAGTAGAAGTATCTGGAAACAGTAACGTTAATCAGCTGATGACACCGCTGACTGAAAGCAATGTTCGTTGTGAGACGTTAGGCCTAATCAGGAGAATCTTGTGTTTTTCATGAGCTACGCCACGGATAGTGAAACCATTTTAGATAAAAAATCATGCCTATCTATATTTTAGCTGGATTTAGTTTTTCTCTCACCATGTGAGAAATAAAGGCCATAGTTCGCATTCATAGTTTTTAAACTAAGTGAATATTAGCAGACACAAATTTAAAATTTTAGGATTTTTCCTTTATCTCTTTCTTGCCCTGCAAAGCATCTGATGCATTTGGTGTTGGTATTTAAGGTTCATGGGTGACAATTATTTAGCTGGCGGGTATTAAAAATGAACAACTATACATATATCAGTATAACTGTATATCAAGTGGTGATATGTTGGGGGGCATTTCAAGAATAAACCCTTCTAACTTTGTCATGTACCTTGGAAAATATAATTCACTCCTAAAATCCTCACCAAGAAGTCCCCTGTGTCCCCGCTAATGGAGATTTATAAATTTTACCGAGAATCCCTTTATCGATCAAATGCTTTTGACTTACCTATGGCAGTTAGATTCCAATTCAGCGTGGTAGCCGTCGGCCAGCCCCTGGCACGAGTAGTCCTCCACGGGGCACACGCCGGGCCGCGCCAGGACGCACGCCTCGCCGTCGAAGGCGCGCCCCGCGGGGCACGCGTACACCGCCTTCTCCCCGTCCACGCACGCGTAATACCCGCGACACCCGCTGTCCGGCGCGCGGTACCTCCCGTCCGGCCGCCCGTAGCACGAGTCCCGCGCCAGGCTCGGGCACAGGTAGCTCGCCGCGGGCGCGCACCGCACGCCGTCGAACACCTCCCCCGCCGGGCACGCCAGCAGCGTGCGCAGCGGACCCTCGCAGTGGAAGTATCTGGTGCAGTTCGACTCCAGGTCCTGGTACATGCCGCTGGGCATCCCCCGGCAGTCCTCCGACATCTCCGGGCCGCGGCAGTAGAACTCGCGGTCCGGCACGCACAGCGTCCCGTCGAACACGCGGCCGGGCGGGCAGCCGCCGCGCGCCACCACCCGCTCGCGCCGGCACTCGAACCACGAGGAGCAGCCGCGCCAGTCCCGGTGCGGCCCGTCCGCCCGGTTGAAGCAGGGGCTACGCGCGGGCGGCGGGCAGCGCACGCTCGACGCCGGCTCGCACCCACCGCCGGAGAATAGCAGGCCCGGCTCGCACACCCCGCGTCGGATCACGCGACGTGCCTCGCACACGAAGTACTCCCGGCAGCCGGTCGAGCGGTCGGCGTAGGCGCCGTCGGCCGCCCGCTGGCAGAGCGACGAGCAGGCCTCGTCGGAGCAGAAGTCGGCGTCCCCGGCGGGCAGGGAGACGGCGGCGGACCGCGGGGGAGGACAGGCGGCCGTGCAGGCCCCGCCGGAGCACGAGGTCACGCCGCGCAGGTCCGCCCCGCGGCAGTGCAGCCGGCGGCGACATTCGTGGGAGGTGTCCGGGTACTCGCCGTCCGGGAGGCCAGCGCACACGGGCTCGTAGCAGGTGCCGGCGCCGCGCGAGCACGCCTGGCGGTCTAGGTCGAACCAGGAGCCCGAGGGGCAGGCGTGGTCGACGGCGGTGCCGTTCTCGCAGCGGTAGTAGTGGCGGCAGGCGGCGCCCGGCGTGGCGTACGCGAGCGTGTCGTCCGGCGCGCACGTCCTGCGGGTGCACGCGTGTCGCCCGCGCGGCACGCACGCGCCCGCCACCTCGCTGAAGACGCGGCCCGGCCCGCACATGTAGCGCCCTCTCGCCGTCCCTCCAACGCATCGCACGTATTCCCGACAGTCGGACTCGTAATCGGCAAACAAGCCATCTCTTGCGCATGAAATTTCCTCGCCTCCTGCAATAAAGACATAATAATATAATAATAATATAATTACTTAGTGCCTGTAATTTCTGAACAAAAAAATTTTTGTAGTCAAATTGGTATATTATCGTTACTTAAATTAAGACGGAGCGGTTCATTCATCGTTTAAGTTAAAAGAATATCTTAAATTGTAATTAAGATTCGAGTCGAATAGGAGGAATAATTCGTGCATTAATAATTTGCAAATCGACGTCGATATTTGTTAATGGAAGACGGATGCGGTCGACGTGTGTCGCAACTCGCATCACTCGCAGAGCGCATCGCGGTACTCACCGGCGGGCGCGAGGAACAGCAGAGCGGCGCCGGCGGCGGCCAGCAGCAGGCGCGAGGCAGGCGCGCGCGCAGACATGTCGGCTGCGACTGAGCCACTGAGCCCGCGAGCCGCTCGGCCGGTACGAGAGCCGCGGCCCGCGACTACGAGACGAGACTCGGCGCGAGCGTGACGCGGCACCCGCGGACAGGGTTCCTTGACATTCGCACGCCCCCGCCGTAATGCGATCCCTGCTGCGGCCCGGATGCAGCCTCCGAGTTAGGAATCTAGACACGCCTTGTTTTGATGAACGCCCGCTGTTGAGTGAAAACGACCGCCGATGTAGCGCGGCCGTGAACTTTGTCATCTTCTTACGTAAGCGCGGCGAGAAAATAGGGTCAGTTCGTCAGTTACGATAGGCATGGCATGGTTCATGGCAGGAGGATGTAACATCATTCCTGGACGCGACTCTTAGTAATCGTATTGGTAGTACATATGTACTACCTTTACCTAAGCGAGATAGATAGCTATCTCGCTTAAGGTAACGTTATTTATAACATGTATAACATAAAGCTTAATTAAGCTAAGTGTAAAATTAGTTTGTTTAAATCGATTTTAGATAAGTGGCATAGTTGAGTCACAGGTAGCAGCCACAATGCCCACAATGCGGCTGTACCCGCAGATAATTGATACTCATCTACGTTCACAAGGCTTCTATTTATTTTTATCTCGAGGATCGCTCGCCTGGCATTCCGTCATCGGATCCGTGGGAAACGAATGTAAAAAATGAAAAGGCTGGGCATGTCGAATCATGATATGTACAGGTACTTGGTACTGAGGCAGAATCTCCGAGAATCCGCATTAGCCATGCGAGGTACGCGCTCTAGTCTTAACTACTACCCATTGACACGCATCAGATAATAAATACATATTATGTGCCATTTATAGCTTATATTAACATATAATATGTAATATCAACTCGTGCAAGGCATTTGTCATTGAATGAGATCCTTGTAGCGATGCATCGTCATTGTTTGTTCATATTGTTCGCAGATGAACTGATCTTATCACATGTTATGATGATGAAACTCAAAAAAAATACCGAGCGAGAAGGTTACAAAAGTGAAGAGCAAAAGCAGAAAATGCTTAAGGCGATCTTATTGCCGAATAGCGATTTCTTTTAGACAACCTTACATAAATTACCGTTGTCAAAAGCATGGAATATGGAAGGATAAAAATAAAATAAAAAAACGAAGAGAGATTTGGCGTGAAGGAATCAGGAAGAGAGTTCCAGAAACGTGCAGCATTACCTAACTGTAGATTTTTGGTAATGCTAATGAGTGAACAACAAAGAAAATTAAAATATCTCAAAAAAATGAATTTAAAAAACTTTTTAAAAACAAGGTTTATTTAACAAACAATATTGGAACGAAGTTCCTTATCGCGCGTTATGAAAGGGGGCTTTTTCAGGAAATTTTCAGGAAAAGGAAAGGAAAGAAGGAAATTTTTCTTACGAAAAGTTGGTACGATACTTTTTGAAGTGATTCAGAGAGGTTTACAGAGATGGCGCTGTACAACTTTCTGAATCACTCTTCGTTCCATCCGGGTGTCCCTTGACACCTCTCAAGTTTTTTTTTTAGTTGTACTTGGTCGGTGTACGGTCGGGGGTACGCGGTCGGGTGCGCGACGAAAAAAAATTCATCCCCATGTAACCTAACCAGGTAAACCTGTATGGGAGGTGCCCTAAAAAAATATTTTCCAATATTTTATTCTACGATTTTGGAGTTTTAATCAATACAATTCATGCCAAATTACAGCTTTCTGGCACTAAGAGTCTAGGCGCTATGCTTCGGACAGATGGACGGACAAGCCGAAACTATAAGAGTTCCGATTTTTCTACGGAACCCTAAAACACCTTTGATAACGGAGAGAAATTTATTCCTACTTACAATAAGAATTTTGAAATTTTCTTCTAAGTGGGTGAAATAGGGGGATAATTAATTTTTGATGTTAAAACTATCAACAGTTCTTTGTTGATTCATTGAACATTTCTGCGAAGCGAATAACAGGCCATGAATGACAAATGAGTTTTTTCCACGTGTTATTTATTAAACCTGAAAAAAATTGATTTGATTTAAGTCTTGTATCTAATTAATTGTTAATATCTTAAATGGTGGTAGGTACCAACTTTTTCCTTTTATGTACCAATAACGTTTCTAAGTAACGAAAGCCTCAAGGTCAAAGTTAGTCAACGTTCTTTTGTTTTTTAATTAATTAGTCAGACAGTTCAATTAAATTAAATTGTAATCGCCAATTAACATTAGGTACTTACATACTAAGTATACCTATGTATGTAGATAAAAGTAATGAAATCTTGAAGTTATTTTTATTTTTTATTAAATAAATGCTATACTAAGTTTATTACTACTACTTAATTCTATACTAAGTTTATTATATATTTTAAAATATAAGGAATGTACACAATTACACATAATATTACCTACTTCCTTCATTGCTTGGCAATGCGTTGCAACGGGTCGTTAATATCTGGTATTAAGGTAATGGAGGACTGTATGAACAGAAGTGATCACTCACTCAACATATTAAGCAAACCGACGGTCGTTCATTTTAACATTAGAAATATATTGTAAATATTATGTTCTTAATGTAAAAAAATACTATCTCCTAGAGTCTCCTACGTAGGAATCTCATCTCCTATCGGTGGAATTGTTACATGAACGGCAAACAATAACATCAAATATATATGAGATGCACTTATTGTTGACCACATTGCATGGATCATAATTTCTTTTCGCTCATACGGACTTTATAGGACGTCGAAGCCCCTCTTTAAAGGTACCTAGGGTCCACTTTGAGTATCAATGACAGACTTTTGAAGCTCAAAGTCGACGTGTCATATAAAATAAGACATAATTTATTATCCGTTAATAATATTATATTAAATTCCGATGTGAACAATGATATTAAACTATAGATACGTTATGCCCTTACAAATCAACCAAAAAATCTGTTCCGACCGAGCTACAACACACACACGTTTATCTTTTGTTTCACTACATCAATCACTATTACATTGGTAAATTATGTAAAAGGGATGGCACTACTAAATAAAACCATAATAGTGAAAAAACTGTCTGAATTAAAATCGCTACACTTGTCTAAATTCGACTGACATAATTTCAGCGCCATCTTGGCATATCTTGTATATATAATATCATTGGATGTGAATCCAAAGGAATGCGAATATTGTGACGTGTCTCACGTATCCCCGCGGGGGGCGCTCCTAATTGTTATCGATTAACGACGATCATTATCTCGCATCGATCAACTAGGCCCCCGCTCCCCTTCTTCGCCCCCGGCCCCCCGCTGCTCGTAGTTCCGCATCTATTTGGGCTCATTTTTATTGGCACATGCGAGAACTATCCGCACATGTTGTAACCACATTCAACAGAAAATAAAAAAAAAACTAATTTGATCTATTGTCCAATTTTTCCATTACAATTTTTTTTTTACAACATATGTAAGATATTGAATAAAATGTCGTAAGTGCACTGATAATCCATATTGTATAAAATATTCTGCATTGGATACAATAAAACGGGCAAGTGCGTGTCAGGCCACGCGCAATGTAGGGTACCGAAGTAGTAAGTTTATCGACTATTACTCATTAACTACTTATGCTAACATAGCCGTGATAGTTTTCCTTGAAATTTCATCATATAACCTATTGTATTTTTTTTTACTTGTTTAACTCCTACCGTTTAGCCAGCAGAGGGGAGACACTTCACTCTGACCAAAATTGGCACTTTAAAGCCAAATATGTATTTTGCAAACGGACCCCTAATTAGAAAAATGGTCTTAGAAGACTCATAATATTTTTGGAAGATCTTTTCAACGAAACCCCACACTATAGGCTACGCGACGAATAAAAAATTCATCTTCACGTTAAAATACCTGTAGGGGAGGTACACTGAAAAAAAATGTTTTTTGATATTTTATTCTACGATACTGGAGTGTTAATAAATATGTATATCCATCCTGTTAATGGTCGCTGGGCTCTATACCATCCAGTATAATCCCGGCGGCTACTGCATGCTGGATTGCACTTGGATAGCTCCCCTTTTAAAATTGGCTGTTATGTTTTTTGGAAGTATTTTCGTTGCAACGTCGGAGAGCCTGAAATGATTCGTAGAACCTGAAATAATGTCCCCCGTCGTTTTGGGTGGCAACGCATTGTTGATCGTTGTTGCCTTTGGTATCCAAGGGCCATGGTGAGTACATATCCCACCAAAAACATAAATGTAAAAAAGGAGAGCCAAGTTCAATACAAAAATTATGCTTGGCTGTGGGCTTCGCCGCAAAAAGAGTGGAGATCTAAATGAGTGCCAAGTTCTATGCAAAATCTAAATAATATTTACTTATAGGAACAAAATAACATTATGAACAAGTATTAAACTCTATTTCTTTGCTTTATTGGATACCTATAACAATTGCTTATTTAAAAAAGTGAGATCTTAAAGTAGGTTAGATTTGACTTGGCCAGTTTTCATTACATCAGTCATAAAAGTCAATCTGATAAAAACTGGCCAAGTCAAATCTAACCTACTTTAAGATCTCACTTTTTTAAATAAGCAATTGTTATAGGTATCCAATAAAGCAAAGAAATAGAGTTTAATACTTGTTCATAATGTTATTTTGTTCCTATAAGTAAATATTATTTAGATTTTGCATAGAACTTGGCACTCATTTAGATCTCCACTCTTTTTGCGGCGAAGCCCACAGCCAAGCATAATTTTTGTATTGAACTTGGCTCTCCTTTTTTACATTTATGTTTTTGGTGGGATATCATTACTTTTTGTAAAGAAAAATATACCCTGTTCACAAATCTTAGAGACTAAATTGACGTTTCATGGGTGGAAACGCGTAAAATTACGGGTGGGGCTGCGGTGCGGTCTACAACACTTATGTTCGAATATCTATTTGGCGGACACTAGCGCCATTGATTAGGGTGGCATAACTCAGCAAACTTCACTCCGGTTACAACAGCCATGTTCATATACACAATAAAGGTCGTACTGAAAATCAACAGCCGTGGTTACCCTTTTTTTCCCCGGGGGGGAAAATGCATTACGCATACCACCCGGACGCAGGGGGTTCCCGAGTGGTTATGTGGGACTCCCGTATAGGCTAATGACACCCACGGTATACCCACTAAAAAATCCCCCCATCTTCCTTCTCGCCGCCTTGTGACGGGGTTACGGGAACGCTTTCGCACACATCCGCGACCACGCCAGCGGCAGCCGCCCACAAGCAGCTCCATCGCGAAAGCCCTCCACGATGGGCGCACCAGATGGTAAGGTACGCCTCCCCCCTCGGCCTCCACCAGTACTGTAGCAGGTTCCCCCCGAGTCTGCTACTAGGAGGCCGTGGATACCAGATAACTGGTACCCGGTGGAAGATTAGGTCTGTGGTTCTTCCACCGACCACACCTCGGCCGCAGAGGATAGGGCAAGCGGCGCATCGTAATACCGACATGCCTCTTCTTTTGCGACCCCATCAGTGCCGTTTCGGCGGAACAGCCCCGCCAGCACGCAAGGGGTAGGGCGAGTGGCGCACCGTAATACCAATACGCCTCTCCCCCTGCGATCCCTCCACGGCCGCAGAAGATAGTGAGAACGGCGCACCGTAATACCGGCACTCCTCTTCTTCTGCGGTCCCACCTCCACACGCATCCGCAGCGAACTTGTTCAGCCCGCTGGGAGCGCCCTCCTCGGGCCAACCGGCGGACCAACCTGGCCGGCTCTGGTTGCCTCTTAGCTTCACCGTGGGTGACCAGTCCACGGTTACTAAGCCCCCTGCCACGACAAGGCGGGTAACCTCCGGGGGGGAGCCCGCGGCATATGCTGAGTGCGTACCTTTTTTGTTGAGCAGTGCTGCAGCAGATTATGTCGATTTTATAACTTATAATATTTTGTAAATGATTTATTTAGTGTAAATTTTATAACTTGTTGCAGTGCTTAGCAAAATAAATAATTTCTTTCTTTCTTTCATATATCTATTTGTCACACACCAGCGCCATTTAGAAATGGCCATTATTGGAACCTCTATTTTTTGTAAACAGCTGGAAACTTTTTCAACTTTCCCTTCATAATTATGAGATGGCCCTCGTTCTACCTCAATATTCCATGCGCTGAAGTATGTCATATTGAGCCCCGCGTGCACAGAGGCCTTAGTGCGAGTTTTACGTGACATAACGGGCTCACAATGTTGGCTAAGGTTTGTATGGGACCGAAGCTTTTCTTTTCACTGCCGCTAGATGGCTCTGCTTCGGTCTCTTACAAATTTTGTATGGGGACACCACTTATTTTTCGACTTTTTTTAATTTTTTGATTTTTTCCTACGCTTACACACAATTACCGAGCTGGATTCCAAATTTCATCCTTCTAGGTTATCTGGAAGTAGGTTAGATTTAGGTACTATATGTCAGTCAGTCAGTGCTAAAATTTACGACTTTTTGACCTTCATATCTTTGTAACCGTTTGAGCTAGCTTCATGAAATTTGGTCTTCTACAAGTCCATATGGATATAATTAAACACACGTAGTTTTATGTGTTTAAGTTAAAGAGTTTTTGAGTTATAAAAGGGTCAAAAGTGGCACCAAGTGGTTCGTGTAATATTACACTCGGCGCTGGCTAGCCAGTTCCTTTGCTTGAACTTGGCTTGACACGCTGCCGCGTGTCTAGATCAGGTGGTTCGTCTACTCTCACTCTACTTTGTCTTTTACTATGCTATTTACTAACATTGTATTACAAACACTGGCCCTTAGACCCATATACCCTATTCTTTTTAAATAGATCCGCTTATTTTTTTTAACAAATATTTCTAACATAGACCCAAATAGGTCCTGTTAGGCACCTAACTTTATTTCGTATTTTTAAGGAAAATATGTAAATTTAACGTCACGCCATACAAGTACATCGTAAATTATTAGGTTACGCAATCATTTCGTAACAACGCGACAACAATAAATAATTATGTTGAATTTATTTTTAACATTCATTTTTAAGACCAGCTGTTTTATAGATACGGGTTTATTTCTGTTCAAATGTATATTTTTAAATAAGCCGTAGAAGAGATCATTGATTAGTTTGTTTATTTATTTTATTTTGTTTACTTTAGTTGCAAGTATATTTTGGACCAAAAATATTGTACGTTAGTATCTTAGGTTAGTATATTAGTTCATTGGCTCATTTGGATTTGTCAACCAATCCAAGTCATTTAAAGTCAGTAAGGAGAATTTTATTATCCGTTGGCAAAATGAAGCACATTATATTGAGCCACTTCCGGGTCGATTAGTTAGCAATTTATCATTGTAGAGACACTGTTATTACACAAGTCTGTGTGGTAGAGCTTATTGTAGAGAAAGACAATAGTTTTTCCAATGTCAAACTAGAAACTTCCGTTTGGAAATAGATACCGTATCCTGTTGTGTATTCTACAAATCCTACAATAGATACGACAAAAGGTAAGTTGTTGGTAGTACCCAGTGCCGGATTTATATTTTTATGAGTGTAGGCCAATTTATTTTCGTCGCCCCATGTACCTTTCTAAAATAATAATTTTCCATTCATAGTAAGGAAGGCATTGAATTAGTCACTAAGAAAGTGCGTAAAAAAACAAAAATTATAATTTTTTGCGAAACTTTTTAATAGAAAAATCATCTATAATATATTATCTTCTGAAATCTGCCGCCCTTAGGCCGTGGAGTATACGGCCTATTGACAAATCCAGGACTGGTAGTACCTACGTAAGTAACCAACTACCCTCGTATCGCCCATAGATATCATTAATACCATAATTTTATTGCCTAAAAAGAATGCCAGTTGTTTTGAAACTATTGATTTTCCATGAATTCTGAATGTATCTTCAGGACGTTAGCATCATTTGTTAACACACAATTTATTATGAGGGAAATACTTTGTTGACAGATCTGCGAAACTTGTGGTAAAACAAGGTTATTTAAATGCGAAATAACAAAAAAATATTCTCGTCATTTCATTCGTCACTACATTTGCGGTATTCCACGGTGGCTCTTAACCATTTAACTACCTTAATGACTTTTCCACCGCAATGATTACACATGGAGTGGAAGTAGCAAAAACATGACGTGCTTACATACAATTTGACCAAAGTAAGCGGATTTGCTGGGATTTGGGATTCCCCAATCTTTGGTGTTTTCTTTATAGTAATTGCAATGCTTAATATGTTATAGTAAATTGGCGAAATGGCGTCATCGACGTTGACGTTGAACTCGAGTGCTTGAAATTTAGTTCCTGTAAAATTTAAGCCCAAAACTGATAAACAGTTGATTAAGTAGGGTGATAGCCAAGAAGCTTATGGTACCTAATTTGCAAGGACACGATTCGCAGATTTACCTAGGTCTTGGAGACGGATCACGAGATATTAGATAAATATCTGCGCCCTATCATTGATCTAAGACTCTAGGTTACACACCGATTCCCTATGAATAGCTAACGCGCCAACACAGAGTCACTAATGGTTTCCTAAATCGCTCCTTAGTACAGAATTTGTATGGTGATTCTTTACTAAGGAGCGATTAAAGTAATCGTTAGTGACACTGAGTTGAGGCATACCTACGTCTTAAAATCAAGCCTATGATATGGCGAAGATATTCATCCAATGTTACGTGGTACGTCTTTAGGTAACTCTTCGAAACGTATCCCCCAGATTACTATAAGCTAAGGTAGTACCAGTCAGGATCTTAATTAAGGTGGTACGTCCAGTCGTTGAGCTGACTAACACAGACTTGCGTTGACCGTTTAATTTTTAGCAGACCTTACCACGAGGATGTATAAATGAACTCAAGGATGAATAGAGTTCATCAAACAGATAAAAATGTGATAAATTATTATTAAATTATTACATTCCTGAAATTTTTAGGGGTCATGTTACATCTCATAATTAATGCACAGCATCCGGTTATCACTTTCAGTGCGATAAAATTTTAATAAGATATCGATAAAATGTATCTACTTATGAACCTGCCTACGATTTTCTGCGTCTGTCATGAATGCTTACTGATTCTAATGGCTTCTATAATATTTTATTATCGTCTTTATATCCTAAATTTATCGATTTTTTGTTACACGCGGACGATCCGTGTGGCGCAATGGTTACCATGCCGGATCGCCGCGCCAAGGTTCTGGGTTCGATTCCTCGCGAGGCGGAAAGAATGATGAGTTTGAATTTCTGTTCGTGGTTTGGACGTTTGTTTGTTGTCTTTGTGTGTTGTCCATGGCACCCACGACAAGGAATCCTAGTGTAGGGCTATGAGTGTGAAGCGTTATAAATACAGACGATTAGGTTACTGGATAAGAAGTGAATATAAATGAATTTATGACTCTGCGAACCTCTCCCTTTCCCTTTACCTGTGTTATACATAGAAATAAACCTTCCTCGTGAATTATTCTGTCTATTGATAGAAACCGCATTAAAATCAACTGCTTAGTTTAAAAAATCTAAGCGTGTAGACAGACATGGGAAGCGACTTCATTTTATACTAAGTATGTAAAGATAAGTGTAAACTTATGGTTGTTTATGCTTATTTATGGTCATGGTCATGGACTCATGGTGACCGGATCATAAGCAATCATCGCAACTTTATACAAGGTCATTAAACTCACGTAACACGACGCCCGCTATTAGTCCTATATGTAGTTTTTTTTGCCATAAAACACCACAGTTGTAACTACCGTTCTAATTTACATCATATGTTGGTTGATACTTGATAGTGTAAGGTTTAAGTACGAGTAGGTACCACTTATATTGTGTCTCGCATACCTAGTGCTATTCTTTGTTCCTACAACAATGCGAAATCTAGATGAAAGCTTGATAGACAATGTTTTTGAAGAGAGTGTATGGAAGTTGGATTCTATTTCTCCTCTTTCTAGGCCAGCACTGGATCGGTGGTGCCTTTAGCATTACTGATGTTCAGCTGGGTCGCCTATGGCTATTGTTTGGTTGCATTTTACTTAGGTATGTAAATAAAAAGTTAAATGAATACGATTATTATTAAGAAGATAGCATACAGCTGACATAGCGCCAAGAAATCCACATAGGACCACAAAAATTACACATTCGAAAATAACTAATAAGTAAACCCATTATATTATTACTATAATATTATAGTACCTATTACTTGTAGGTATACTTATTTAGGATCTTACTATTATAGAACTAGGTATGTAGATACTAGAAAAGAGCTAATGTAATCTTCAAACAGCAGAAGAATAAAACAAAATCAAATTATCCCTTCGACTTCGACTTCTCAGTTTTCAAAATTTGAGAAAAAAAAACAGATTTGCGTTTTTATAACTTTCTTATAACAATAATTGTTCATTTAAGACTATGTAAATTTCTATGGAATTACCACACAAAACAGTTCCATCTTGTTCCTGTTCTGACCGTATTGTGATAAAAAATATTAAAATTAGATCCTTAACTAAAGTACCTAAATCATGTCTTGAAGAGTATAAGTATGTAGTCCCGAAAGGATAACTAATTATTATATAATAGAAAGATCTGGCGTTAGCAATACCTACCTAACATTGTTCATTGCATGTATAAATAAATAGCAATGCCGTACTTTGAACTTATAAGTCACAGTTAATGTAAAATCGCGGATGTATCTTTTTGTTCGCATTCTCAACTCATAAATATTGATGGTTCGCAGTGCCTTGTTTTGGCTCCTCTACAGTTCAACTGATCCGGGTGTAACGTTCAAATCGGAATCTGTTACTTACGATGTGTTTTATACCGTACCGTCTGCGGAAAATTCATCGAATTACAATTCGCTGAATACAAAACGAGTGTAATGTAAACCCGCGTAGGCACTGCGGAGGGGCGAGACGGCTAGCGAGCTGAGGAGCAGGTGGTGAGCATTAAAAGCATCTGCTTATCGTCGCAGATGCTCGCGTGGGACCGCCGAAGCCGTGAATGAGACGGTGCTTGCTGCATACTACATATTATGTCTTAGTGCTGCCTTTCAAGGATGTGCGACGTTTGAAATAATAAAAAATATTTATTAATCATCATATGAAATTTATATCATTCGAAACGACGAAATGCGATTCGACGATTTGTTATTCGATGGATTGGTGATTCGACGAATTGGCATTCGATGAATTGTTTTCGACGAATTGTAATTCGACGAATTGAATTGGCTGAATTGTAATTCGGTTAATTGTTTTCGAGGTATTTTCCACAAATCGTTTAATACATGTGTTTCTACTCTGCTACATGTTCTGCCATTTTGTTGACTTGGTATGTCAATGTACCTGCGCTATTGCATTGCAAAAATCTCAAATATTCGCAAGGAATTTTAGGTGCTCTTTGTCTTCAGTTTATTGTTATTTAGGAAAAATATAATTAACAGTGAATTACGACAAAATATAAAAAGACTAAAGAAAGATCATGAATGAAAAAGGAAGAATAATAAAGTACAATGATAGACATGGCTAAGGGTTAAAAATGAACGGTAAAAAATGAGATATGAACGATAATTAGATGAAAGAGAAGACAACAGTGGAGTGCTAGGTACGGATGTTATTAAGGCGTACTCAATACTATTCGAATCGGAGGCGATTGATCGAGGGATTCTTATGCCATCTTATGGCCTCCAATATGACTAAACAAAGCTAACACAAACACGAATATGCCTTCTTAGGCACGAGAGTGCACAAATTTTACCAGGTCCTGTCATACAACTACCAACCTAGCCAGCAGTTGCTTAACTAAGTCGACCACATATCACAAGCTGACGGGCGATGAGCGCTTCTTTACAAGTACTGAAAACAAACCGTCGTCAATAACATTAGCAGTAAAAATATCAATAATAGAATCTTAATTAAACTTTAATACACTGTACGATATTAGTCTGCGTGGAACAAACGATAAAGGAACTGTATTGTAAAATAAACATGTGAGTCACGCAAACATAAAAAAATGAATGTCTGCGTGGTAAATTATAAATTAACGGGCAATAATAATCGGCAATCAGAGCGTGGTATTTAGACGAGAGAATTGCCTGAACTTGCCATTTCCGTCTGACGACTGAAGACCTAATCCGGTTATAAATATTCAGCTTTATTCTAGTCGTTTAATCCAGTATTTGAGGAAGCTCTACTAAATATACTGGGGCTCTGTAGTTAGGTTTGAGTTCCAATAATTGTTATTGATAGGCCTCTTTAGTTAAGTCGTCACTAGAGAAAAATTTCGGGTTAAACCAGTTAAGCGCGATTTTTTATCCCCGAAAACCATTTTGAAACCCATTTGGAACATTTTGGCACGTAGTCAGTGGAGTCAGATTTTGGTATGCTGTCTGAACGCATAAACATAGTAGGTACTGATAATATGTGTAATATTTTTATTAATTAGTAGGAAATCGCTCTCACTTCGCTTCGGGAAAAATAGTAAAAAAAGAGAGGTGTCAAGGGACACCCAGATGGAACGAAGTTCCTTTCGATTTAAGTATTGTTTTTTGAAGTGATTCAGAAAGTTTTACAGAGAGAAAACTCTCTGAATCACTTCAAAAAGTATCGTGGCAAATTTTCGTAAGAAAATTTTCCGTCTAGCCCCCTTTCATAACGCGCGATAAGGAACTTCGTTCCAATAATATAGCCTATGTCACCCGAGGATAGTGTAGCTTCCCAACAGTGAAAGAATTTTTCAAATCGGTTCGGTAGTTTCGGAGCCTATTCATTGCAAACAAACAATCAACTCTTTCCTCTTTATAATATTAGTATACGTGCATACGTAGATTACGTGCATATTATTATCAGCATTAACAGGTTCACAGTCCACAGACCACATATGGTCTGTGGACAGAAAGCACTACCAGTTCACAGACCACATGTGGTCTGTTCGTTCATACAATTTTCAGGGTGTTTAGAACAGTGAACGTGGTGAGAATGGTATCTTTTTGACGTGGACTTGACAGGACATATCGTATAGAGTACAAAAAGTGCTGGGACATAGAGAACAAGATGTGCTATTTTATTGATATCGCGATTTGAAAAAAAGTCTAATTTCGAAAGCAAAAAATAAACCTATATTACTAAAAACCTACATTTACTGCTTTTTTACATATTTTTAGTTGACAAAAAAAGGATAAGTAAAATAATTGAAAAAGAAAACATTTATTGAAAAAAAAGAAATCGACAAAAATATCACATGTTCACATGAGCTGTTTTGAAATATTGAAAACAATACGGTTTGGTACAAATGCTGCATATTTGTGAAATTCTTTTGGCTTTATTAGTGGCAGCTGCTGCTATTCCACCTTTTCGACGAAGCTCATCACAGCACACTGTACACCTACGTCTCTTGACGAAATGCTGCGCTCTTGACGTGGACGGCGCGTAGCTACAGTCGGTACAGCCGGTGTCTGGTAAACGTTTATATCCAAAAGAATTTTCAAAATACTCAATTGGGCTTGTAATAGTGTACATTTATTCTGCTGGTTTAGTTTATTGAATAAATAAACTGTACTTATGACACCCACCCCAAACAGAACATCGACAGTAACTTTTTTGTACAACGTCAAGGTTTTGCGAATTAGCGAATAGTAGCTAGCTAACTCGTCAGAAAGCTCGATACCTTTCTTTCGATTTTTGTATTCCAATATCATATATCACGTATGTCATTGAAAAAATTATGGAGGGTAGTCGTTACTTGTCTGACAAAAATAAAAATATGCACAGACCACATATGGTCTGCGGACTCACGAGACAATTTATGGTCATTTTTGTTCTAGAGAGTCCACAGACCACATGTGGTATGCTTTAAAAAATCTATTTTTCACAAGTGTATATATCAAGTGTATATATTTATATCAACATTATTCGTTTACCTATAACCTTTAGATACCGAATTTCACAAAAACATAACTGGACGTATGAGCAATTTCCCCTCCAAAACTTGGACTGTGAACCTGTTAATACTTTCTTATTGTCACAGATAGAGTCATACTTGGCCAAAATAGATAAGTCGTGTGTAGGGAACGCCTTGACCGCCGAGATAGGGACCTTGGCACGACTTACCAGCAACAGTTATATCCGAGTGACCTACAATCTAGAATTCTAGATAGAGGTGGACTTAGCTAATTCCCGGAACGTTTACAAATAAACAAACTGCCACGTGCATTAAAACAACAAGACGCACATACATAGGTGTTAAATGAGACTTCGTGTATCATCATTAGTATGAGCATGCGAGGCGTACCTACTAGCCGGAACTCATATCGAATGAGAAATCGCTAGTATGAGTACGGGGAGTCATTAGCGAAGTATTTCTGCCGCTCCACTCGCATAGGTTCATTGCCATTGATATCAATCCTTGTTAGATAACCGAGCGCATGCAAGAAAGTTCACATCCGTTTACAACTGTACTATGTATGTACCCAATATACGTGACTCGGTATTTGAACTATTCGATACTAATGTCACTATTCGAGATGGTTACCGATTGCCGAGTCGAACATTTCAATTCTAGTGTGAATAATTGAATTGATTGGGGTATGAACTTTGAACATGTCTAATAATGTTGTTTGAAACGATGTTTCAAAAATTGTAACTAATCTTTAGCAATATTTTTAGACGGTTATGATGCAATAAATAATGTTATTCCTGATCTAATCTAAATTAAATTAAAATAATGAAAAAAATAACTTGTATCTTTCCACATGCACGGGTTGAAAAGGTCCTTTTTTCAATCATTATCATTCATTGGGCCCAGGACAGTTGGCTTCCAATATCTTAGGTGATCTTGATGTCACACAATGTATTAATCTAGATGCAATATACATGTCATCCCACTTACGAAATGCACCACCTGGTTGTTGTGGGCCGGACGTACAAAATATATGCAAAAATATTCAACTATTTTTTCTCAAACACATATAATAAGTTATAATACGATTAGGAATATTTAATTCTGCAACGTTCAACGTTCTGTTTGATAATGTGATAGATACACATATTTTAATTGAGTGATTTTAATGTTAATTTTAGTTTTATTAAACGCATCATATAGGATCATATCATACAGACCGCAGAGTGTGATAATTCGATTGTCTTCTGAGTCTAAGGACCGCGTGATTGCTACTTGCTACAGGAATCTATAATAAAACGACTCAATTCTAAAAATTTTACATGAATAACATAAACATTATTGTATTTAATTAAAACAAAACCTATTACAACATGTTAATGACGTATAATATAAATTGAACAAATCCGTAAATTCTATGTAATACATACCACATATCTGTGTGTGCATAAATAATAATTATGGTATTATGTGTGCGTCGCAGTAACAAGTTCGCTCTTGAGTCTTGACTCTGTTGTAACCTCAACCCGCTTATCCTCCTCGCAATACCACTTCATCGTGCAATATTTATTGCATAAATCTGCATAACGACCATAACTTTTCGTGACTAATCGCGGTGGGCGAGTACGAATTTTACTTCATAACTGTGACCTTTCGACGGACACTCCAAGGCCTTCTTAGAGACAAACAGTCTGCTGTGGAGTCGTCTCCGGGTCTTCTTTTTATTCAAGTCTGGGTCTCATGACATGATTCGTGTCGTGAAGCGTTTTTGGTGCATGGGTGAGGCCAAATGAGCATTTTTTGTGAGCTGTCAGTCGCGAAAAATGAGTACACTGGCATTCGGTTTCATACTAGAAAGTGCTGTTTGTACCATACGGCGACGCAAAATGTTGACGTTTAGTATGAAACCGACTCAGTTTACGGGTCACGCAATTCAAAAAATACGCTTGTTTGGCGTCACCCTTAATGTACAAAAAACTCCCATAGAAAAATAGGGCCAAGTAAAGATTTGGCGTTATGAAAATTATAAAGGCATGACTTTCAGACTTTTTTTTGGTTTCTAAAATATTTTAAATAACATTCGGTTTAGTCAACATTTATGTCCCACCAAAACATTGGTTATCGTAGGGGATTTATCAATAGTGAGAGTCAGTCCCGGATTTGTCAATAGGCCATATAGGCCGCGGCCTAGGGGCAACAGCGTCCTAGGGGCGGCAGATTTCAGAAGATGATAATATAGATGGTTTTGCTATTAAAAAGTGCCATAAAAACTTGTAATTCTTGTTTTTTATGAACTTTCTTAGTGACTAATTCAGTGCCTTCCTTACTATGAATGGAAAATTATTATTTTAGTAAGGTACATGGGGCGGCGGAGATAAATTTGTATCTGGCACAGGTGAGAGTAACGCTTTATAAAGAAAAATGGATCAAGATCTTTCTATTTAGCTTACTAAATAAGGGGATACAATGATTTATCAATTACTTAGTACCTACTTGAGCTTTGTAAATGCAAGATTTACTCAAATGAAATCTGATTTTTCGTCAAGTAAGTACCTCCACATGAACAGTGGAGAAACTACTTGACTTAATGTATGAAATGTAATTTATGTTCGTCAATATAAAGTTTTTCAAGATATCGATAAAATCACCGATGATATATTTAGAATTGTAATTTGTATTATATTTAAATAAGATACGGCGTTAGCGATGGTCCCATCTCATAGGTAGGTATTATTAATATAAGGATCTTATAAAAATAATCATGCTATTATTCGTTTCCACGACACGTTCTTGCGGATGTAAATACTCAGTTACAAAACAAACACTACGCTGCATTACAAAATAGAGAGACAATTTTGTGGCTGCGTCAATGAATCCCAATCGAGCTTTGAAGTATAATGTCATAGAACAGACATCTCGAACAAAATGTGTGTCCCGCCCGGGAGGTTCGATTTTCAAAATTCTCCTTTCAAAACATTTCAAAATTTCTCCTTTCAAAATCGAACGAATTCATTGAAGATTCAAGCCACGTAGCGCCAATGCATTGGGACATACATGGTATTCGCGGTGTCGGTTCTATACGCTAGTAATAATACTTACTTCAATGTAATCGAGCTTTTATGTTGAAACACATAAAAGCGTCGAATTATAGAAACAGGATTTACGTTCTACCGAAACAAAGATGCAAGACCCATTCGTACAGACGTAAACGTATAATGGGCCTATTAGTGACCTATAATTGACTTTATGACCATATTTTTGTCAAGCTGTGGCGCTTAAAAGAAAATGCGATGGGAGAAAGAGAGATATTGCTGAGAAGAAAAGTATAACGTTAATTACGATTTAATTGACTTTGAATAGAGCTATTACTATAGGCCAGTAGATATTATTAATGAAAAAGATAAAAAAAAACTAAATTATACAGTTCAAAATCCGAAACTTAATAGGTATAACGACAAAGATTAAAATGCACATTACCTCAATTTTAATTTAGATGTAAATTGTGAAAAATACCGGTCTGATTTCCTTAACGATATCATTAATTCCATGAATGTTTGTAAACATAATATATGTAATATTTTTGACGTAATCATTGAAATGGGGCGGTCGCATCCTGTTACGTTGTCAATATTAACCTCGATTTGTCGTAAGTGAGACTCTAGATAAATCTTTTGTAAACGCTCAAGCCAAATGCTGCCTTAAAATGTAGAGGAAAGACATTAAATAATATAATTTCCACCCATTTTGAAGGTGGCGGATGGCGTGAACGCTTACAGAAAAGAGTTGTGTAGAGACTCAGTTACGACATTTCAGTACTTAAATCGTCATTTGTTTGTCTTATGATAACTGACGGAATGGCCTGTCCGCGTGAATCTGTAAATGTTCATCCGAAAAAATGACTGCAATGACCACTTCTTTAATATCAACTAAGGACACATTTTAATGAGTTTATTATCAATTATGAGTAAATTGAATAGTTACATACATTTGCCCCAGATGCAACCTATTTTCTCTTAGTTTGTACTCTTCCTTGTTCCTTAAGCTTGAATCAACATTGTCTATTGAAACATTACTGTATTTCTATTTGTTTTATTACATACGTAGACATTTCTAGTGTGTAACAAAATATAAATCTTTATAAAACGTTAAACAAACATTAAGTGTACAAAACCCCAAGGCGAAACAGATTAGTGGACTTAAAACTGAGACTACATTGTTGATGTTGGTGAAGGCATATGACTTATGACCATGTTCATAATATCACATGAATATTAATGGCAATTAAATCACTTCACACCGCTCAATAACGAAGAGTCGCGTGCGTACTCTAACATGAATGGACGGTTTACGACAGGAACATCGCTAGAGGCTAACTACTTAGATTATATTGTATTTTACGGACAGCCAAAAATACAAATATCACCTTGTATAAACTAAGTTATCATTGGTTAATGGTTATGAACACGTCCAGCCTCCGACGAGTCAACAAAGCATTGCTGCCCCTAATGTAGAACTCCTGCCTTCCTGAAATATTTATTAAGAGGCCGTCCAAATTACCCCACAATTAAAAAAAAATCTACTGCTTGCTTTAAATACTTGAATGCAACATTGTAAAAGGAATAAATCTTAACTCCAAGCCACGTTCAATATTTTAATGATGAATAGACAACACAAATTAATTCCACGCTTTTGTAATTACGTCCACGTGTATAAATGATTCTGTTTTGGATTAAAATCTAAAACATATATGTCTATTTCATGATCTGAAGTGCTTATAGTGAGACTACATTGTAATGTAGTATCGTTCATATAATTATATATAATACATTAACCAACCGTGTCATAGAGCAAAAAATATTGGACGATTACGTCGACCCGGTGAGAATATTTTGTTTTACGTATTTGCTTCGTATACCGGATGTAAACAAGATTTGTAAATAATGGAATACATGTTTATTTTATTAATACTGAAGTGCGAAATTTCCCAAATTGGGTTGCGTGTTAGGTTAGATCATTCGGTACACTTCACCGAAATAAATTAAAAGAAATAAACGCTTCCACTCATTTAAACTAGAATTCCTTGTTTTGCGGATGTCATTTATTGTATGTAGGGGAAGGGGGGGCATAACGGGGACGTTAAGGGAAATAGCCAATAACAGAATAAACAAAATATATTAAGTAATTATTATAATCATAGCACTTTGGTTACATATTAGGGTTATCATTTGGCATAGAATTTGGCGAAGTAACTAATCAATTATTGCTTAAATTTTAATTTTACGAAACCCTCATGAAAACCCCATTGTGCCCCGTGGTAGGGGCAGTATGGGGTACATGGTTATTTTATTCACAATATGTGCAGATGTGAATTTCTTCTGGGTTCTCGTCGTCAATACCAGCACAGGCTGTATGACACCATCGTCTGTACAGCTGGCAGGCCACCCAAACCTCCGCAGACTTTAAATATGTATGTTTCTCATCAAGGCAATACAGGCATAAAGTATCCTCGTCTACGTTTTGTACAATGTATGTATTGCCTCTCGAACTTGTCTTTTTGTACGTTCGTACCATATTTAATACCTAAAACAAAATTAAAATTCCAATATCAAACATTCACATCATTCCTTTAGGCCACCATACATAATAGGGGTACCCCGTCATGCCCCCATTGGTAACATTATGTGAAATAAGTGACAAAAAAAACAAATCTATAGTTAGAGTGATTTTGTTTAAAACATATCAATAAATAATATCTCTACAAAAACACAACAAATAAACAATAATAGTAATGAAAACACTTAGCTTTTTAAATGTGTTTCCGTATTCACTCAAAATTAGATGAAATCACATCAAAAAATATTTATTTTCGTAAAAACCAAACGACTGCAGACTAGTCGCCGGTCACTGTCGGATTAAATACTGATACAAAATGGTCATTTATTAGTGAAAACAACAAACGTGTAGTGTGCATCGTTACTTGTTTTTTTGGGTGACCCCGTTATGCCCCCCCTTCCCTTACATTGTACATTGTACGTGGGACATAAAAAATTACGTGTCTTATTATTAGAGTTTAACTCCTTTAGAATCGATTTTCATATTTAAACCCGGGGTATGAAAATTTATGAAAAGTAACATAATTCTTTCTCCGTTACGTTATGCATTATGTGTTAGTTTTGTAATTCGTACCACAGAATGTAGATGGCGTTGATACTGATCAGTAGATTCTGATTTGACAATCGCAAACTAGAGGGCGTTGTAATAATCTTTTTACCGATTTGACAATTGCAAACTAGATGGCGTTAAACTCCAGTCGTGCATCGGAGCTGACACATACACTTTTTATGAGTCAAAAACAAATATGTATCTCATTGTCTTCCTGCACTTTCCTGCATTTCATAATTTTATTTCGGGTTACATCACATGTACATTGACAACCTTATCTTTTCACATGTCCTCGTTAGTAAAAAGTCAATGAACTAATACACAAAAAATACATAAAAATCATCCCGATCGGAAATCGAACCAGAAACCCTTGCTCAGTAGAAACTTAGAAAGTGTTATTAGTTAGATATTAGGTTGTCTAAATGCCTGAAACCTTGGCCTATAATTAAAATTCATAAAAACTCCTAAATATGGCTAAACCTGTAAAAATATTTCGGACGTATACTGTAGACTTAGAGTTTAGATTGAAGTGTGTGTTTCACCTCGGGAATTTAGTGATTGTCACAATAAGGCACCAAGAATTCTTATTTAATACGCCCAAGAGTATTTAATGGGCTTGTATGATTTCCCTCTTAAAAAAAGAAACATCTACGATGACCTGATAACTAAAAAGATAAATTTGTATGGGCTTAATATAGGAATAATGTGGCTTAAAAAGGTCAGTGTCAGAATGGGAGAACAAGACTTTGAGATGACACGACCCAATCATTGTGTGAAATGTATAATTAAGCAAAAACTAATCCTGTAAGCCCTACAGAGATAACCCTGACTGACTGATGTCCTGGATTACAGGTACGTAAAAGCGGAGCGTGTTTTTAGAGTTTCTAAGTAAAATCCTGTGATCATCGGGTAATTTCTAAAAAAGTCAGAGGTCCTGGGATATGATAGAGATATTATGAGTTTTCACGAAAAACTTGTCTTTTATTTGAGCGAATACTGTTTCAAATCCTATACGAGGCTCCTAGATTTGTTCAGTAAACGCGTATGTGCCTATGTGTATTTTTAAGGCTTTATAGGTGACTACGTCGCCATCTTGCGTGAGATGGTTGCATTATATCTGTAATCAATGCGCAAAGACGAGAGATTAGTGTGCTTAGTGCTACAAGGTGATAGCAAGGTATCATAACATACTCACCCACCATGTCATTTTATGAACTTATGAATCCACTCTAAATGACGTATCTTTGTATCTGAATATAATAAAAATACCTACATTAAGGTGGTTTACCTCTGTTGTTTAAAGTTAACATCAGTAATTTAAGTCCGGTGTCCGTATTTTTGTTACTTCACGTCTCGATCGTTCATCAACAGATGGCGTAGTAAAAGTCGGTAAAGCAGAATAAGGCTTTAGCGTTGCCTATACGTGTGAAAACTCTGCAATTTTTCACAGATAAGTTTATTTATTTTCAATATTTTTCCGTGTAGTTGTGATGGTTATGACCGCGCAATTATTTGTTGTATCTGTTTAATCTTTGTTACGTGTACGTTTGGAGTGAGAGGTTGTGTTTACTTCAGCGGCGCACGGCGTCGGTAAAACAGGTATCGCGGTCCGGTGGGCGAGCGGGCCGAGCGGGCCGAGCGGCGACACGCAAGCGCTACAGGTAGGTTAACATTCACGCTCCGTCGCATTTGGTGGTCCTGTGGGCTGTGGCCTGTGCGCACTCGACGCGACCCTACCGCCACACACATACCGTACGCGATCGACGAAATGTTCGAGGATCTGTGACCGGTGACCGTGTGAGTGATCAAACCCAGTGTCTGGTGTTGCAGCGAGTGATTGTGATATGACGAGGTCGAGCGCGGGCGCTTGATCGTGCCACTCAGCAGCTCACCTTAACGGTAAATTTTGTAGCTGACTACGCCCCTTGTTTACTCTCCGGTCAGGTGACTAAAACCGCTTTTATCTAGAAGATTCAGGACTCGAGCAGTGAGCGATATCGTGCACATTGTTCCACATTTTTACGGTGCAACTCACGAGGTGCCTTCCACGTAGCCCCTTATGGTGTTTACCCGTGAATTATGACACCAATAGGACGATGCTCTCATCGAAATTGAACATCGAACATCTCGTAACTCGTAAGTCAATACGTGTGTATATGTGATGTAGCAAAGAAAGTCGGGGAGTTCTGTGAAGTTACGATGCTTTACTCGGCCAACGAAATTTACCGTTGGAGAAGAAAGTTTAGAGAACACACATGTGTTTAAAATTGTTAACGCTTTAAATTTCACTCACCCGACAATCTTATTGGAGGAGTAAAATATTTTAACCTGTTTTGCTACATAATACTTTACTCGCAATGTAAAAAGACCTGCTATAATTAAATGCCTTGGATTTCTTGAGAACCTATCACGTGCCATTACCTGTACTTACATTAATAAAAACATCATTACAAAGGGTATCTTCGTCATTAATTTTCAACCCGCATAATTATATGCAATCTGTTGACACTGCGTCGATGCATGATAAATAATTATAATAAATTCCTAACGTCGCTCCGTTGCCTAGTGAGAACAATGATATCCCAATTTCCCAATTCCCATAGAAAGTTGTAAACAACAGGCCCTCTAGCGATATTGCTTATTCATATCCATGGAGACGTGCGTGCATAGCATGTCGTGATTAAATCAATAGTTTATAATTTCAAGGGCCCAAACGGCGTGGTAATCATTTCTGATTGTTTGGAATTAGACCTACTCTTCTGGGGTTATTATACATAAATTAGCGCTTTATTGTAAAAAAATTAATTTGACCTGATTCGGCGATGACCAAAATTCGATCCCACCTGGTAATGATTTAGTAAGAAGTCCAACTGGTAATGATTTAGTGAAAATGTCAGAAATGTGCATAAATTTGGACTAAGGTATTAATATTTCAACTGCAATGCAAATTAAGGGTCTTTAATTTACAAACAATATGTTTACTTGCCCCGTGTACCAGACAATTTTTATAAACTCTCAAATATTTTAAATTAGGAATTCTTTCTGAAGACATGATATCACAACCACTTATCGCTTACCCACTGTTTCTTTCTCCATCCACACGTCCAACTTAAAATACACGGATGAGACTAATTGGCGCTACTTTGACTAGTTCTAGGCCATTTGAATGACACTTGTTGTCCGTTATCGATCGTCATCACTTCTCATGTGGGGACCTGATCACAATTCATGGATCTGTCTACAAACTATGCACCCTGATAAATATCGGTCATTACCATAATGTCCATATCCATCTATTTCATCTACGGAAATTATAATAATAATTGGCACAACAATAATCTGTATAACTAATGGGAATAGAACAAACAAATCACCTCCTTTGGGTTTATTTATGAGATCGGTAATATACCACCAACTGCCACCAAGCTTGTCATCACTAACAACAAACATTCGAATATGGCCACAAAAATATTCGGCTTCATTCTTCATTAAAACTAGTTTTATCCATGTTTGTTTTTGTCAACAATATCAGCAAGCACCATTAGAGATAAGATTACATTAAGATGTCATAAGCTTGATGAGTTGATACCAATCTTTTAACTACTTATATCCCAAAGGAATGGTTTTAATGTAATTAGCCGGTAAACAAGCTAATGACTGACGATCCACCGATGATAGTAAACGGTCACCAAAAGAGAGAGAGAAAGAAAGATAAAACATCAAGAAAGATAAATCAGGAACACGACGAGTTGTAACACGGCTGATTTAACCGAGAGGGTAATGATAGTTCATGTGGATGTAACCTTAATTAGTAGCAGATTTATGTATTCATAACAGATTATTATTATTATTATTTAGAGCATGAAGATATTCGTAACATAACAAAAATAACTAAGAGAAATAAAATGTAAGTGATGTTTTAAGACTACTACTAAGAGACATTTTGGCGTAGTCAGTAATAACAGGAAAATAATAGCCGAATCTTAGAATTCGTGAATCCAGAAAATCTCTGAGGCTTGAGAATTTCCACTTCGAATTACGTAATACAATCTTCTTTTTCTTAGCGTTTATGAGTATAAAGATTAAAATTACGATGCCTTTTACTTGAAACCAATTTGCCTTTTACAATTCAGTTCACACAAAAATCTTTTAAATACCAAAAATTTTAACTCCCATACAAAAGACATCAACGAAATGAATCCTTCGTATTGATATCGTCGTCGTCCTTATCCCATTTCTTATACTTAAAACATATTTTTAACCACAAGTATGGTACAAGTACTACTAATAGTTACTTGTAATAGTTACAATAATAGTTATAATAGCCACTAGTAATAGTTATTACCATTATTATTTCTCCAGGGCTTCGCCTGGTGGTAGCTATCCCACCCTCGAGCATGAGTCAGCCGCCAAACGACTCATCGTGTTCCGGCTGGGAGCTTGAGAGCCAGTTCTTTCTTTCTTTTTCTTCTTTATTTCTTGGCTGGCAACGCATCAGTGATGCCTTGGGTGTTGCTTCATGGGCGGCTATAGCCACTTACCATCAGGTGGATCGTCAGCTCGTTTGCCGGCTATTTCCATAAAAAAAAGTAACGAAGTTTTTTCGTGTCATTACTACGAAACAAGGATTTTACTTATTTCCAAGCTATATCTTTATACTAGCTGTGCCTCGCAGTTGCACCCGCGTAAATTTATGGAAAAAACTAACTAATAAAATATATGATGTTATATATCCTATAACCTTTCTCGATAAATGGACTATCAGACACAAAAAGAATTTTTCAATTCGAACCAGTAGTTCCTGAGATTAGCGCGTTCAACCAAACAAATTCTTCAGCTTTATAATATTAGTATTAGCCGCGCCATTAAAGAAACGAATCTAAAATGGCAAAAATTATCATTCCCTTCACTCGCACGTTATTCCTGTCTTTAGCGTGCGAGTGAGGGGGAATGATAATTTTCGCCATTTTAGGTTTGTTTCTTTAATGGCGCAGCTTAAGGTAAAGCTTATTGGAAAAGTTGGATTGGATACTAAGTAGTTCTTGGATCATTAAGTACTGAAGATGAACCTGTCTTAAATCCTGTATTCTTGTGTGAAGCTAACCACATCTGCGCTGATTATCGGCTGCACTTCTAAGTTACCTGTTTCTCTTTGTATCGCTCCTGCAAGTTATTATACGAGTAATATATCAAGTTACGCGGAGGTTAGCACGATACGAGTGTAGGTTAGCCAGTTGAATATTTATGTTCTGTTATGTAAGCTAAGTTACTGTTCGACTTGAAGATGAATGAACCTGCGACCTTCGGTTCAAAGGTCGGAATACAAAGGAGCTAATTAAATTAGAATGATGTAACGTAAGCATTACATACAATGTAGTTTTTACGAGTAGCCGTCATACTCGTTAGTCCGCTTCGCTCGATGTGACATGATTGATTCCAAGCATACCTATAAACCAGCGTAATTATCAATAATAAGATAAAAATATGAACATGGTCATAATAGGCAAAGTTAGTTAAGAGCAAAAAGATGACAGTCATATAAAGACACAGAATGGCAGACCCATGAGAAATGAAAATTAGAAATTCTATTCTGATCCTCCTATTTATAAAATGACAATCCAGCCAATAATTTTCCTCGCAAAAGTTACAAAATTGAATAAAATAATCTGAAATTTTAACAAAAAAAAAACCGACTTCAAATGAAGTACATCCATTCCAATAAGAAAAGAATCATCGAAATCGGTTGGCGTGATATTGAGTTATTCGACCATTTGTCGCGCATATACTTAATGCTTTAAGACTTATATGCTTTTCTCATAGACGCCATTGTCAGATCCCGCTCAAATTTAAGTGGAATCACATGACAAGCACCAGCTTTCGATTAGAAAAAGAATCATCAAAATCAGTGCACCCAGTCGAAAGTACTGAGGTAACAAACATAAAATACAGTCGAATTGAGAACCTCCTCCTTTTTTTGAAGTCGGTTAAAAAATAGAGGACTCTTTAGGCTTCGTAAACACATCATAGTATACGCATAATCCCTGCTGAACGTGAGAAATACGAGTAAATACACGCTTCGGCTGTACAAGACTATAGAAAAAGGTCATGTTTAAATAAATACACATACATTTTTACGACCATGATTGGCATATTGACCTGTGCCGGTTGAAGTCAAGTTGGATACAAGTTTTAAAGTATCGTGTACAGGAAAATTGACATGAGAAACTAGTGAATACTCGCCCATTGACTGAACACAAAATATTATTGAAAATATAATAAGTGAATGGTTTACGGACATTGTATCGAATAGCGTCCATTATCCACATTCATGTCTTTTGTGCACAAATTATACTTATTTTAAAATAACAGAACTACTTACAATATTTACGTAACTACTTAACTACTTACAATATTTACGTAACTTGGTAGTTGTTATTCCTCCTTTCCCACATTATTTTTCCTTTTCATTATAATTACGTCAATAGATGACGAAATTTTGACGAAGTTTATAAACTTATGCAAATTAAATATGAGTACGTATTGGATTCATAAGGTAGTTTTTTTTTTTATTTAGCATCTCGCGTAAACTTAAAACATAATCTTCGTATCTATTTGCATGTTAATTTTTTACCTTCTTTAGCTACAAGTACCTTACAATACCTGTTGAAGTTAATAAAAACATACATTACACATTTTATAAAGCTATCACAAGAACCTAGCGATCTTATCGCGAATCCGAGTCAGTGTTTAAAAGAATGCACATCCAATCGAAGTCAATTTTTATAATTATACATTGTCAAAGACGAGATAATTTAAGACTGCCATTTTTATATCGCTGATCAGACATTGCATTCATATTTCAAAGAATACTAAGAGTTAATGAATGAATGGAAGGCGATGAGAATCATGTAATTGCGTTTCGATTTAATGGTATTCAACTTTCACTGAAAGAGGGTCGCATCCGCACGCGAGGTCAAAATATGCATTGGTCGATCGGTGCTGTGCCTGCATTGCGACTCGCGACTGTGGGGCTACGTGACTTGAAAACCATTCAAGTTCATGGACGTCTTCAGTCGCCGAGGCCAGTTTCAATTGTTTGAAAATGAAAGCGAACTGTTAGCTATTAAGGCTTCGTTCTCAACATTTTTGTCACTGGAAATCGTCGTTCATATCGGTTATTCCTTATCTAATGTCTATTCATAATCTATGGTTAAATAAATAGGTATACTTATTTGTCACATCGTAAGAGAATTTTCTTAAATTTTTTAATGTTTAGAAATATCTTAACTATACTCGTAATCTTTTCAATAGAAGATTTCGCCAGTTACTGCGGTTTGATGCGATTCTGGTACTTACTTATCAATAGTTCAGTGCCTAGATCTCAGATCTGAAAATTGATAGAAAAAGGTACTTTAATTCACGCTATTACCATAATTTCAAGTTTGGATTATTATAGTGTAGACGAGTATTTAAATGACAAAGACGCATGGAAATGACCAGCTCGCAACCAGTTCCGCTCAGAATAGTAAATACTTTTGTATTATTATCTTTTTTTTGTAATATTTTTTTAAAAGATGTGCTGCGGAGTTTCTTTAGGCTTTTCTTCTCCTCCACGACAAAGCACCTTACGAAAAGCCAAAAAATGACGTGCATAAGTGTATCAGTGATACCTATATGAATAAAATATTTTGACTTTGACTTTGACTCTGACTTTGACTTTAAATAATAGAATTTCTTAATAATAAAATAGATAAACTTAAAATTTAAAAAACCGGCCTGCTATCAAAAAAGCTATGATTTTTTGAAATCCTTATGGTGAGTTCTTTAATTTGATACCCATATTGCATTATTCGATATATTTTTATTTTTTGATACTTCAAACAATGGCATTCACAGGGACTCTATTTTTTTTATTTCACTTATCTAAGAACACTTGGGTTATCAAGCCGAATCTAACGATATCCTAATTGTACAAATTCGTTCAGCGGTTTGGAAGATATGAGGTAATAGAATATTACATACATACATACATACAAGATACACGCGAAAAACATAACCCTTCCTGGCAGTCGGGTAATAAACGTACTTACCTTACCTAGCTATACTTCTATACTCGTAATTCTTGACAAAAAAATAACCGACTTCAAAATAACTCGAAAACTACTTGTCAGATCTCGCTCAAATTTAAGTGGAACCACATGACAAATACCAGCTTTCGATTAAAAAAAGAATCATCAAAATCGGTTCATCCAGTCGAAAGTTCTGAGGTAACAAACATAGACAAAACATACAGTCTAATTGAATACCTCCTTTTTTGAAGTCGGAAAAAAAGAACCTGTCCATTGTTTACTATTTCAATGTAGTATTTTACTCATTCTGTAATACGACCGTGGTGTTCTCCGGGAAGCCGTACACGTGTAGACTCGTATAGAATCAATACAAATTTGTATGATGTCATTGATGTCACAGTATTAAATACGACACCTTATTCGTATTACAGTACAATAAAATGAAAACAAACTAGTGAAGCCGTCGGTGTCAAATTGCATTTGGGTTCGCCACAAACAGTTATCATATTTTGCCAGTTACTGGAAAAGCGTGTTGATGTACTAGCAAGTCTCTAAACAACTTAAGTTACGTGGACAATGCTGGACCCTATTTACGATTAAGTTGGTAACTGTAAGTAATACTTAAAGGATAAGGATTATTTTTCCCGAAGCGAAGCGGGGGAGAGTTTGCTACTCAAACACTAACATAGAAAAGAACCTACTTTTATGTTTTGACAAAATATAAGTCAACTAAATTGTCGCATTCAAGGAAATGCTCTTATCTAATTAGAACAGAGTTACGTAATGTCAGGCAATTTTCGCCTTTCTGTAAATGTCACACTGTTTATAATTGCATTGCTATCACAGCATGTTATCGTGTGATACGTAGACGTATATTACATGTAGATGACGCATGCAGCGACATTCTTGACAGATTAACAAGTCCCTGACTCCACGCGATCGGGCTCATAATTGTGTCCTTTAGTTCATTATTTTCTTGCTCCACAGCCTATAAAAAGTACCTATCTATTAAAAGCATATTGAAATAATAATTTTGCTATACAAGTATGAGATTGATTTTTTGTATGGATACCCTAGAAACAGGTTATTTATTACTGAGAAAAAGTTAAATTCTGTTAAAATTATTTTGCCCACAATGTCATTGATACATTTCTGGCTGAGTTTTTTTTTGTAGCCCAATTGATTAATAGTTAATATACAATGATTTCTGTAACTATTTTTCTCAGTACATATTTATTTACACACTACTTAGTAATGTAATATTCAAAGTTAATACACAAAGCAGTACATCTGGATATTAACTGTTATAATTATATTAGTAAGATAACAAAGGTGTAAACCGTAGAGTGGACGAAATATAAAGGTTTTATATTATTACAATAATTTCATTTTACAATGAAAAAGGTAAGAATAAAAAAGCGTTCGTAGAATGTACAAACAAAATGCAAGTATACCGGAGAAAACAATTGACCTGTAGAGTTAATAGCAGGTATCTGTAGCATTCGGAAAGGTCAGGTCCGGTATAGTCAAAATGGCGCCATTAGGATTCCCTATTGAGAGAGATAGTAGCTTCAAATGATAATAAATAGATTAGTAGTAAAATACGACCCACTTTTAAAACCACTACTAGTAACAGTTATAGCAGTGATAGCCGACAGGTTTGAGCGGTCTCCCGAAAGGATTTAAATTTTCAAAAAAGTTTGTGCGTATTAGAAGTTAATTTAAATATTTTATCACTTGTTTCGTTAAAGGAATATCGTAAACCAAGACACCTAAGAATTCTCTCAAATATTCTTAAAAATTTGTGAATATTCGCAATCCGCACCTGGCCAGTGAAGTGGACGATAGCCTGTAGGGGCTGTAGATTGTATATCTCATAATCTCATGTTTTGAGAGGAGACCCGAGCCCAGTTGTGGGCTGGTCATAACCCAACCACAGCCCATAAGCTATGATAATCTTTAAATATATAAAATTCTCGTGTCACAATGTTAGTTACCATACTCCTTCGAAACGGCTCGACTGATTTTTATGAAATTTTATATGCATATTCACTTATTCAGTAGGTTTGAGAATCGGCTGCTATCTATTTTTCATACCCCTAAGTGATAAGGGTTGTCCACCCCTAACATTTTTATTTTTTGGACATAATTTTTCATTTTTATTTTTTTATAATGTGGCATTAAAAAATACATACAACCCTAAATTTTCACCCTTCTATCACCAACCTCTATTTTGTAATAGTCATTTTAGTAATTTAATAATTTTTCATCCCGCTCGATAACTAATCAATTATTAGGCGATACGAAGTTCGCCCGGTCAGCTAGTAACGATATATTTATGGCCTGCACTGCAATTGATTTTATCAGTACGATTTCACGACTACGGCTGTTATTCTTTGTCGCAGACCTTTACGTGCCTAATTTAAAGTCAGATCGTATTCAACATGCGTAGCCGCGTTAAGTAATTAGGTGCATATTATGATTAACTTTCTACATATGAACATTATTATGTTGCCCTGCCATTGCAACTGTTAGCTCATTTTAAATCCCTTGTGTAGTGATCCGTGTTCAATTAGGTACCTCTTAGAAGCTTGGGGTTCAATTGTACTATAAATTTCTTATATTTAGCTCATTTTATACTTTTAGAAATAGGCTTTACCTATTAGAAATTGAAACGTTTAAAGAAATAAAAAAATTGTTATCGCCAAATCCGCAGGTACAGTTACTTTACCCATGGTATAATATTTGTACCGTGGTTTACCTAAGATAAAAGTATATGTAGCAATGGTATTGTATGTCTAAAATATCTTTGATAACTATGCAGCGAAGCATATTTGTTACAGATAAAAAAAGTTTAATACATTCGACTCCACTTCTATTATTAGTATTTCATAGATCGCGTAGGGATAACTTTCATTACTCACATCGAACACTGATACTTTCTGTAATATACCTGTCACCTATATGTCGCACGGACATAAAAACGTGTTCACACACAACAACTTTTACTTAATGTACTATTGTTAAAAAGAAATTATGACGCACTAAACACTGAATGTCTGTATTAGCGCGCCGTGGTGGCGTAAATTTTGTATTAACCAGTTTTAAGTTACAATTGTGCGTAAAATTTTATTTATTTATAAACGAAAGCAAAGCGTGTGGATATAATAATAAATCTTTATTTCAGATGTCAGAGATCCATAGATTGTTAGTGTGTTAGTAACAATTGTGCTTAATAATAGGTTAGCGTTGTTATAGCAATTATTTATTTATTTAATTTATGTGTGTATGCGCCAAAAGAATACCGAGAAGTTTTTAGGGGAGTAAAAATACGATATTAGGACATGACTTTATCTGATACATGCGGTCAATCGACGATGCCCACTATTGTATTCTTAACCAGCTTTGTAGTTTTGGATCCTATTTACTTAGTCATGCCTAACTTTCTACGTTTGCAACCTCGTGCTAACCGCTCTTTGTTTTCACTTCTGAATCAACATTCAAGATGAAACTCAAATCGGCAAACTTAGAAAGCTTTGTTATGTATTTGGTTCGAAATCAGAAAGTGGATTACTTAAATCTGCAATAAAAAAACAAGTGAATTAAAACATTCGAGTCGTAAATCCTATAATTGTATATTAAGCAAATTGAAGTTACGTAAATTTAAAATTCCTTTTACTAGTTGTTAAGACATTTATTGCGGAATGAACTATCATATGTCTATTAAATAGTCAATAGGTACTACTTTATAATCTAAAAATTTGGTAAATGTCAATCTGCCTGATAAAACAACACGCAATATCTGCGTAATTGATTTAACATGACACTTTGCAACACCTTTAATTACGACATAGTGATAAACTAGTTAGCTATACAAAGTTGTAGAAAGTTTTGACTAAACGCGATGAATTAAACTGTTATTTTATTTCCTTGACATTGTTAATATATATCATATTCGGTTCGCTCTTATGTATTACGGTCTAAGGGCTTCGATCGCATCGCAAACGATAAAACTTTAAATGTTGACAAGCCATACACCAATATAACAGTCGGTTGGGCAATCCTATTTCCTGTAAGGCTGGAGGCATGCAGGAAATGTCCATCCTCGTTCATCGACATCGACGGTTCTGTTGAATTAGGGCTGTAAGTGCTACCAAGTAAATTATCGATTAAGCAAAATCGTAAAATTCAGGTTTTTTTTATAACTGTAAAGGGGGTAGTGTTGAATTAGATAAATTCATAAAAAAAATCAGGAAAATATATACCTAATTAAACGGCTTAGAGGTGATAGTTGTTAGTCCCTAGTAGTCGCCTTTCCCATGTTAATGGAATATGGAAAAAAGGCTAATCGGGATTTCCACAAACAAAAAAGTTTCCTGGTTTCTAATGGATCCTTTTTAAAAACCCATCTGAATGGATCCAGATTCACGCACGAAAACCTCAATGAATGGCATTTGACAACCCTAGATAAAACACGTTTTTCCGTAATCGTAATAAATTTTGTAATAGTAGGTATTAAGTATTTAGCTGGGTTGCCGGTCATACAGTGTCGATAAATACCAAGTTGAGAAATTAAACTAGAAAAACGCCAAACCTGCTACAACATATTCTAGGAATCGTTGTGCAAGTAGCTTATGGTATTACTTTACTACATAGATAAGGTAATTAAGTACATGTAACATATCGTGTTCGTTTATTGAGTCAGCGACTCTGTGACTTTAATTAAAATATTATTCAAATAAACAATAATTACACTAAAATATGATGATATCAACTGAACTACTCTACTGGTTTAAACCAATTCTACTTCTCATAACAAGAGAGATCCCCGTTATTTCTTGGTCGACTACCCTTCGATAATATACGTATACATGATGTTTATAGCTGCAGCAACTTGTATTAATGTAGTGTCGAATGAGTCTACCCATTATGGGGTCTAAGGTCTTAATAATAATCAAATCATAGATGTGTCTGAACTCTGAAGTATTAGGATGACGGTGATAATCCCACGGGTGATTCGGCTCGCTTGTTAATTGATATACAACAACCTTATCATCTCGTGCCGCGACACTTGTACGATGACGGTGCTTTTATGAGGCGGCTCGATTATTGAGTATTGACATACAATCTCATTATCTCCTGGTAGCTAGATGGTAGGAGCCGGTGCCGTGATACTCGTGACATAGGAAGCCAGTCCTCGCTCCACCGAGCACTCCGGCCACCCATGACCGCAGGTGGTTGACGGGACTGGCCGCTGCCGGGTCACGGACCGTGCGTGAGTAAACAGTAATCATGATAAACTTGTTATACTCTGCGGCTTGTGTTCTGACTACTATTGTCTATAGAATAGATAATTTACCCCCAAATTCTTCAACCTATCTACGAGTATTTACGGATATTGAGACGCCTTTAACTGGAAACGAAAAAAAATAAGAAAACGTTTTTACACTGCACCAAGAATTTTGTGACTGAACTCTTTTTTTAAGAGTTTTTCCATCTGGAGTCAATCTGGAGCATAAGGCCATGCTTACCATAAAAATGCATTATCATCGAATCCAAACGAAACTTTTAGGAAATTATTTTTCAAATTTAATTTTACTTAATCCGAAAAAATTAACATAGGTATACAAACATAGCAAATTATGCTTGTAAAAATCATAACCCGTACTAACATTGAAACAGGAAAAACGATGATACAAAAAGTTTTCCAATTAAGGAAATAGTTTTTCCAATGCATTGTAGGTACATAGTTATTGTTGCATGACGGGTTTAATTGAGTCCTCGACACGAATTACAAAGATTACCTCGCGAACATCGCCGTGTCAACCTCAATGCAATCTAACATTGCCCGTAAAACGGTTAAGATAACGAGATAAGTAACGGTGTAATGAATACAATCTTCGACATACGAGTCTTACTCGTCTCCTCTGTTTCAATAAAACAGGTACTCATAGCTACAGTAAGCGCTCATTATGGTTCCGCAGTGCTCATAACTCGATAGTTGAAGTACCTAAGCGACCGAGTTAGGCAAATGGGCACGAGCAGCATCGTCATTTGGATGGATGACTAGTCTGACCACTTGTGGCATCCATACTTAAGAGGTCGCATACTTCGGAGGGCACGTTTCCTCTAGTTCCCAGGTAAACATCTTGTTATTTGCGGGAACCGTTTTTCGGATATTATGCTGTTTATTGGAAATTTGGAACATACACTTACACGTGCATCATTTATGCAGATCCCGTTGTTTGGAGTCAATAATAAGTAACTATGTCACAAGATTGTCTGATTGGATAGATGTTACAAACAGAAAGCAAACTACTAGGTATATGTGAACATGCTAGTGCGATTTGCGGGTTCCCGGAAAAAGTTGTTTGTCGAGTTTTGCAAAAAAATATCTAATAAATAGGCATTAAGTCCGCCCATTGTGATCTAGTTTTTTAGTTTAACAATAAAGCAAAGCAAAGCAACAACCCATAATTGTCCCACTGCTGGGCTCGGGGTCTCCTCTCATAATGTGAGGGGTACAGGCCATAGTCTACCACGCTGGCCAAGTGCGAATTGGTAGACTTCACACACCTTTGAGAACATTATGGAGAATTCTCAGGTGTGCAGGTTTCCTCACGATGTTTTCCTTCATCGAAGCAAGTGATAAATTAACTTGTAATGCGCACATAATATTTGAAAATTAGAGGTGCGTGCCAGGATTTGAACCCGGGCCCCCGCGTTCAGGAGACCAACGTTCTAACCACTAGGCTATCACAACAATAAAGAGTTTAACAATAAAGACTGAAATAAATAAATAAATAAATGAAATTACTTAAAAACCAATCCAAATGTATAGAGTTACTAACAAGTAGACAAAAATTATTTTGGGTGTCGAACAATCGCCTAAACAAATATTTATCGTGGTAATAGTCCGTGTTAGCGAATGCCGACACGGTAAGCCCATGGCAGCTAGTAACAAGGTAAATCGTATGCACAGAACACTATTACTGGTCGTATGACTTACCTTAGTAGGTGTATACCTACTATGACAGAGTTAGTTCCTCGCTCCGTTACATAGCGGCCGGACAGTCTGTCGAGTTTGTGTAAAGTAAACGTGACTTGCACGCACCCGTATTACGGCATTTGTACTACTCGTACAATACTTTTACTACCATAATAATATATCTAGGCTACAACATGGTACAAACATGAAACATCTGCGGATGAATTTACTTTCCAAAATAAAACAAAGCCAGTGTTTGACTACGAATTTGTCATGCGGTGGGTTTCCAAATCCGATTCACCTATATAAATATAACAATATTTTAAATTCAACGTCTGCTCAAGATTTTTGTATTTTATAATTTGTATTTTGCGGTTTGCGCGACAATATTTTAAATTCATATTTTATTAAATCAAATACTTAGCTAGATTGCGATATACTCGTACATATTTTCCATCGTACTTCAATGATCAAAGAATATATTTTTAATTTTATTCACTTGGATACGTCAAGCAGTTAAAAAGATAAATGAATTCACTTGCGGCACTTGAGGTAAGAGACTACTTTTTTAAACGCTTTTATTTAGCTTCACTTCGGAGCATCAAAGCATCAAAGCATCAAAGCATCAAAGCATCAAAGCATCAAAGCATCAAATCTTGTAACGTTAATTTGAATGACTTCCCTTTAATGAAAATTGATGAAATTTGGCAGACATGTGTATTTCCGATGACAATACACGAAAATCATATTTTAAACTAATTTTCATTGTTTATTTGTTGTTAAATTAAAAAAAACGATTTTCAGACTTTAGACGCATAATTCTCTATGTTCTATTTTACGTAGAGACTTGAAATTTTCACAACTTGTAGCTAATTTTATAAACTAAACATTATTGAAATAAAAGCGTTTAAAAAAAAAAATTTTTTTAGGATTCAACTTATTTAAAGTCAGAACCACTTGTTTAAATATCGTACTACTTCAATGTTCGCGGCATTTTTTCACATCAAAACGAATAAATTGCGAGTGCGGACAACTGAAATGGTCAGCGGTCCAATGGGATTTTCATAACAATATTCGTTATTTTTTAGTATACAATATATCATCATAATATATCAATACAATATCATTCCCTTTTATTTTGTACATTCATACTAGACGAATGAATGCGACCAATATCTTTCTTCATAAACTCAAAATAATTGTTTCTTCTGCGACTACTAGCCAGTGTCTTAATTTAAAGTAAAAAATTATCGTCACACAACTAGCGTGCGAGTATCAGTATGTATCGCAAATCGCAACTGCGTCATGCTACGTGCGTCGTGCGCGTGCCAGCGAGCCAGCGTGCTCGCGGGACTCGGAGATGAACGGCCTCTAGATAAAAGGCATCCGGTGCGTTTAGTTTTGTTCGCTAGGACCTAAGGCCTTTTACACATTACTCCTATGTGTTTATTATGTCAAATAAATGAAATAAATATTTTTATTTATTTTTAATCAAAATTATTTAATTATGTTGCAAAGGTGATTTTCGTAACTTTTTAGATTTAGAAGATAGAGATGAAAATGAGTGAAGAATGAAAAACACTTTATTGCACTCAAAAAAAATATGGTACAAATGGCGGGCTTAATGCTAACACAGCATTTTCTTCCAACCAACCAGCGGCGATGAGGAAACATGGGGGTAGTGCTAGGTTTATGATTATGGAATGAGTTCATTATATAAATCATAAGAGAGATAATCAGGAGAGATCATTATATAAATCCAGAAGGGTATGAGAAAAATATCTGTAATCACCCGAAGGAGGGTTATTTTTATAGGGTCATAGAACAGACATCTCAAACAAAATGTGTGTCCCGCCCGGGAAGTTCGATTTTCAAAATTGAGTCTCTGTTCTCCTTTCAGAATCGAACGAATCCATTGAAGATTGAAGCCACGTGGCGCCATTGCATTGGGACGTACATGCTGTTCACGGTGTCGGTTCTATACTCTAGTAATAACACTTCAATGGGTGTACAATGAATCAATGACAAGAAACATGTACAATAACAGCTGGCTGGTACATTCCGTACAATACTTTTTTAGTCAACTTCTCACATTGAAACTTCTTTTATGTATAGTAGGAGATACGGGTCTCCATCTTAACGTGAACGCTCGGAGGCATACAACCTACCTACCTCCAATCTAGTGGTATTTGGGAGAAGTTAAAGTTTAAAAACGCCTTCGACCAGTGATTTCTTCGTCGATGCAGGAGCCTAATCACGAAATATGGTCACTCATCGGAAACTCGCGTCATTCATCGAACTTCCGACACGGCCGCGCCACGCCCACTGAAATCATTGTATCACTCGCGATCGTTACCATCCTATTAGCGTTTCGTCATGGTATTTAGTTTAAGGTTGCGTCTCTTTATGTAAGTCACGTAGCGATTAGGGCAGAAAGCAAGCGACTTTTTGTAGTTTTGTTCACGGGTCGTTTGCCCGCTGCGTGAATGTTTAATGCGCTTCTCCCGTGCGATATGACAACAAAATTGCGTAAATGGCTCGATGATTATGTTTATATAGCATTGTTGTTACAATTTTGGTAGTTATTGATGCCAAATTTGCTTGAACCGCGAAAGCAACTACAATAAAGTGTACGAATAGTAAAAATAAAAAATCTTACTCTATAGTATTCTATAAAGTGAAAATAAAATAAATAATTACTAAATATCTGTATTGCAGATGTTATTATGGTATGGTAAATGGTAGTAGATAGGTATATTTATACAAGTTTCTTAATTTTATATTTCGTCCACGGAATGTAGCCCGTACGCCTGATAGATGCGGCCGTATTCCGTAAGATCTGTGATAGGAAACAAAATATTTGCTTTGCTGATCAAATAACTAGATTAGAATAGCTGTTTGGCGTGGAGGTTATTCGCTGCCTTGCGTCAAAAATCAACCTCAGAATTAACCAATGTGTCCCTCCCACTTAATGGTATGTAAAGCTAAGAAGGCTTTCCTCAAGAAGGTAAAGGGGAGGAGGTCATTGCAAGTGAAAACATCACAACAAGCATTCTCTGTCAGTCAAGCTTTGTTTAATCAATTCCAGCGACACGAAAAAGGCACGTCATTATTAAGTCCCTTGACATTTTGTTAAAATTATTTCCCCGGTGGCATTTATGCAGATTGTTCTTGTGTTCTGTTTAACACAGCGACGACAGCACTGGTGCAGAACGAGCCTCAAATTGGCATTGTTATTCAAATATTCGTAATAGTGGTCGCATTGTCGGGAATAAGTCTTAAATCATTGGGAGTTGTTGCCTGTTCCACAAACCAAACAATCGAACATTAACACCTGCGTTCAGCGTTCACTTTTAACTGCAGCTGACAGTAGGGTTGCTACTTAGTTATTTTGACAGTAATTGGCGTTCCTTTTCCAAATCTAGGTTGATTGACCTAGCATACGTATATACTGTAAATAGCTGTATCTACCTAAATTTTCCTACTGTATCGACAAAATATTTAATAGTATTTAGCAATTTTAATGTGTATTACACAAGTTTACAACAAAATACGACATGGTATGTGTTGTACGTGGTAATTGATCAAAACTATTTGAAAAAATTGTTTTACTACATATCGACGCTTGAAAATGACATTGACTAAGCGACATTGAGCTAACTTTACAGGAGAGCAGTTAAGGGTGATTTTCCACCAGAGATGTGCTATGTTACGTTGCTATGGATGCGTTTGATATCCACCAATCATATTCATTGGTGGAAATCAACAATTTATTGAACCAAACATATTTATTGGCTATCACATCTTCGCAGCATAGCTGCATAGCACATCTCTGGTGGAAAAGCACCCTTTAAGTTGGAATTTTAGAAAAGTTGTTGTATATACAACAACTTTTCTATACAATATAGATGATAAAATAAGGATTTCAAAACATTAAGGCTGCGGGCACGGGATTTGCGGCGGGCGGCGCGATGGCGGTTGCGGGGCGGCGCGATTTGAAGCGATGGAATCAACAGTATGGCGTACTATGGGACCGGGCACGAGACCCGCGATTTCGAGCGGCGCGATGCGCGATGCACGGGCGGTGCGAAGCGATGCGCGGCGGCGCGGAAGAGATGGGAACAAACTAGATTGATAGTACTAGAATTGTATTGAATTATAATTTTAAAATAATGGAAATTTATAATGAAGAACTTATTTCGTGTATTTCATCAAAATCTGCTATATGGGATAGTGAAAACTTGCACCATATAAATATTCTCCAAAATATAATCAAAATGTACTCATTCTCGTATAGTTTTAATATTTTTCGAATGAAAACTTAGTTATAAAGAGTAGAAAATTCTCCTAAATTACTTCCTTTTTTTATTGGATGAACACCATTTCTTGGAAATAATTCATCAAGAATAACTCATCAGGATACTAGGCTCCAATAATTCTCTTCAACGTAAACTCATATTTTTCACAACCGAATAGATGAAACATGTACCTTCATCTGTATGAAAACCAAGCGTCACTTTTTTCCGAAAGTCACTTTACGCCATCGCTTCAACAATAAAAGTATAAATAAACAGATTATAATATTATCATTCTTCACAACACTACTTTAGCGCGATTGACCGACCGTTTTTTCGTGCCCCGCAAGACACCGCTGCTAATCGCGCCGCGCCGCGCCGCGCCGCAACCGCCATCGCGCCGCTCGTCGCAGATCTCGTGCCCGCAGCCTTAGAATAACGTCGGTAGGAGAATTACAAAAAAATATGAATTTTTAAAAGGAGTAGACGTCCAAGAAGACAGACGGGTTATTGCGCTGCACCGCTGCAGCTAGAAACTGCTGAAAATTGGAAAAATAACTCATGAGTTTTTTTATCTATCAAATGATTCCCTGAAGTTACGAGCATCGAAGACTGTAAAAGTTCTGTATAACTGTTTTTATAAAACTAATTTACAGATATATTAATTCCAAAGTAATCAAGAGTTTGTCACAGTATTTATGGCCAGACTAGATATATGTAGGTAGGTACATACTTTGTTAAGGTATTATTAAAATAAATTGTAATAATTAGCTACATAAAAATAGTGATGACCAGCCCTAATTCGAATCCTTTTTTCACTTTTATTCAAGATGTTTTGCCATTGTATACAGTGGTTATTCAGGGTTAAATGTTATGTTTATTTCTTGACGTAAACGAACCAAACAACCAGTAGAGCGTTAACTGGCTACAGTTGTACTCCACGAAATGCAAATAATATTTTAGATTGGACATTTATGTGATACAAAGGCACATTAGTAGATGTATCTAATACTTTTATTATATAACTTTATGTTAGTTATAACTTTTCGCCAATTGCTATATAACTTAACTAGGAAATCGCCCTCGCTTCGCTTCGGGAAAAATAGTAAAAAAAAATATATAATATAGCCTATGTCACCCGGGGATAGTGTAGCTTCTCAACAGTGAAAGAATTTTTCAAATCGGTTCGGTAGTTTCGGAGCCTATTCAATGCAAACAAACAATCAAATCTTTTCTCTTTATAATATTATATAGTATAGATGAAGCTCTATAGCCCGGTGGAAAGAGTAGTTGTGTGTGTGACCGCTAGTGGCAATTTTTTTTCTGTAACTACACAACAAAATATCTATACTAAAACTGAAAATAAATTAGTATTTTAGTAGTCAATTTGTGTTGTAGTCATCGCCACAAACGTAGGAAACCCAGCGTATATGTAGACATTAAATTGTTCTACGAATAGAATTTGCTTAGAGATAAGTAAGTATAAGTAGTTATAAGAGGTATTTACTAGGTAATAATATCGTCAGAAAGTCATAAATGTGACGGGACAATCCTTCACTTAACTTACGCAATATATTATGACACTGAGACCACGCCAACATAAATTTCATAAGATATTACCTACATACAAAAATTAATTATTATTGCCACTTTCACTTCATTAATTACAAGACATTACGTCCTTTTCTCTGAATGTTGAGCTTTAGTTAGTAAATTGTCGACGGAACAGAGACATTTGCAAAACATTTTCTGCTATCTCTGAACTGAAAAGTAAAGACACAAATGACATGATCGTCCATCCGTCCGTCCGTCTGTCCGAAGCAAAGCGCCGAGACCCTTAGTGTTAGAAAGCTGTAATTTGGCATAGATATACAAAATTATTAAAACTAAAAAATTGCAAAATAAAATATTGGAAAACATTTTTTTTCAGGGTACCTCCCCTACAAGTAACATGAGAATGATTTTTTTATTCATCGCTTACCCTTTAATAAATATCATGGGTCTTCTTATACCATTTTTGGATTTAGGGGACCGTTTGCGAAATATTTGGTTTTAAAGTGCTAATTTTGGTTAGAGTCAAAGATATTATATATTAAGAAGAGGCAGATACGTTATAACCGCGCGCGTTGTGTGACTCAAAAAGTTCCCAATTGGGAACTCTTGTGATTAGTCTGCGTCGAGCGCAATCACGAGCGTGGCGCATCGTAGGTTCATACGTCCTTACGAAAATAAATCAAAATGCCATCGTGTGTGTTTCGAAAGTGCACCAATTATGACTCCAAGGTCAACAAAACACAAGGAATCTCATACCACATTTGAGTACGCTATTTTATTACGTATTTTAGTACGCTATTATTGAGTATTTAGTCTATTTCAATTATTTTTCTAAACAATCTAATAACTCATGCAAAGACGCCATATTCAGATGAAGAAAGAGATAGCGATCTAGTTTTGACGCGAGAGCGATAAAGACCGTAGCCTATATAGATTGACGCGAGCGACTAACACTAGCTGTCTTTTTCACTATTATGGTTTTAGTAATGCCATCCTTTTTACATAATTTGCCAATGTACTAGTGATTGGTGTAGGCAAACAAAAGATAAACGTGTGTGTGTTATAGCTCGCTCGGAACAGATTTTTCGGTCGATTTGTAAGGGCATAACGTATCTGTATTTATAACATCTTTGGTTAGAGTCAAGTGTACCACCCTCCTGCCGGCTAAACGGTTGGAGTTGGACAAGTGAAAAAATCTTCAAATAGGTTATATGATGAATTTACAAGAAAAAATATCACGGCTATGTTAACATAAGTAATTAATGAGCAATAGTCGATAAACTTACTACACGCACTTGCCCGGATTTTTTAGAATAACTCCATAACGATTCGAAAAGACCCCCAGAGGTGGACTGAAATGTAAAATTATAAATAAAATGTATACAAATTTTTGAAAACAATAACGATTGGTAGATATTTGTGTACGTTTTTTCAATAAATTACCTAAGTCAATACATGATTTGCCTATCCAAATGTTTAAGAGATACTGTGAAATCTCAGCTAGTAGGCAAAGGATACTATTGTATAAATGAATATATTAATGATAAAGACGCCTGGAAATTAGTGCCGCATCCAGTTCCGCGCAGGTTAAAATATATGTATGTAACTTTTCATTATTTTAAAAGATGTGAAGAGGAGTTTCTTTACGGCTTTTCTTCTCCTCCATGACTAAGCACCCTTCCGAAAAGCTGGTAGATTAAAAAAATGACGTGCATAAGTGTATCAGTGATACCTATATGATTTTGATTTTGACACAATGTGATCGAGCTGGAAGGTTGCCTTTGTGTTATGAAACAATAATGCCACAATATCATCTCTTGGGGCTATGAAGTCTCAATAACAAAGAACTCATTAAAGAACAATGAGGGAGCGTTGCAAAATGTCAGAATTTTTCGCACTGAGTTCGGAATGACACGACCACACACTGGTCCATTATTAATGAATTTCGTTGATCCTTATTGATTGAAACACATCCTTTATCACCCCTTTCGATAGTGTCGTTAATAGGGATCGAATTATAGGAAGTGACATGCGGCAAACTGAAAAAAATGTTGGATTTTAATAATGCCTATGTTAAAACAGCCCGGAATGTAATTCTGCACTTCTAAATTATCCATTTGAAATAATGTGCGTAGGTAATAATAGGCTAATAGCAATTAATTATCACTTGATTCAGTGATAGAAAACCTGCACACCTGAGAATTCGCCATGAAAGGTTCTTAACGGTGTATAGGTCTGATGTTGGCCTGGCGGATTATGGCTTAAACCCACAGACAGGTTTATCTATATCTGTGCCTAAACCACTCTCATTGCGAGTGAGACCAGCTAGAGCCGGATGTGAAGAGTCTAAAGACTAGCTCTTATTCTGCTTATTCATAAAAACAAACAGAGTTAAAGAAGGCTTATAATGTGTTTGTTTTTTCATTCTTAAAGATAAGCAATAGCAATAATGCAACAGCTAAGAAAGGTTTATTAAGCATTTATTACTTATCTATACCTACTAATATAATAAAGAGGAAAGATTTGATTGTTTGCATTGAATAGGCTCCGAAACTACTGAACCGATTTGAAAAATTCTTGCACTGTTGGGAAGCTACACAATCGATGGGTGACATAGGCTATATTATATTTTCAAAAAAAATAGGTATCCTTAATAAAACTCCAATAATGTAACCCAAGGTGTATAAAAATAAGAAAACCGAAGCAAAGCGAGGGTTTATTATAAATACATTTTACGAACCTAGCAGTACTTAAAAGTTGTTTTTAATAATTCGCAGTTTATTTATTTATTTATTTATTTATTTACTATAATTAAAACGGTAACAACCAATTATATTAATTATAAACTTAATATACCAATCTTATTTATTTATTTATTTATTTATTCAAATGAACGCCAACATAGTGAACACCAGTACAATGTAAATAAAATAATCATTTATGTAGCTAGTCTGTCAAGTGCCACCACAATTACAGGCGAAGACTGCATGCATATTATTAAAGAGTCAACATCCAACAAAAAGTAATAGAACAAGAAAAGTGGTTGTATCAATTATAAGTTAGTATCAAAGTAACATAAACAGCAATTGTATAATGTAAATTCATAGTAAAAATTGTTATAAAGTCAACATGTCACAGTTAAAATTATGAAAATAATCATTAAAAATTGTATAAAATTCAGCATTAAAATATAAAATAAATCACAATCAGTAAATACATTATGATAAAAAATGAAATAAATACATTATGGTCTCAATAAAATAGAACATTATAGAATTAACAAAATCAAAAAGTCAACATTAAAAAATAAATTACAATAAATTAAATAAATCACAATTAAAAAATAATTCGAATTGCATGTTACAAAATATCAATTTCCTAGGCTAAGTTTTAGTAGCTTAGTCCTGAGCAGACTGATACCAATACTTACATAATATACAAACTTAATACCTATACAAATCTTAATATACCAATTACATTAATTATAAACAACACACTTATACTTTTTTTATAATACAATACGGTTTAAGTTGATTGGCAAATGGTTTTGTTGCAGAAGGGGCCGGTGAGCACATGTCGGCGTCATCATGGTGATCGTTACCAGAGTGAGTAATACTAACTATTAACTATCTCTACGCGGATACATGGCGGATACACGGCGGATACACGGTGGCTGGTGACGCGTGAACACTTACCATTATTATACTAGTAGGGTTACTAATATCATACAATAGCCAATACTTTGTTATTTATTTGTGTTTGTCAGGCGCTTCATAAAGATGTTATAGATTACGCGCAAAGGTTTTTTAGAGTTTAGACAGAATCGACATTTTTTTATCTTTTAAGTATGTACATCTTATCATCTGTACATTCTGTAATATCTCACTACGATGTGGGTTAAGAATTTGCCTAACTTTACAGGATAATAAATTAACAAACAGGGAAAAAATACCAAGTGTCGAGTGTTGAATTTTTCAAGTGTGCATGGATGGCCAAATCCGATACTACGAGGAATAACAAAAAATGCTCAAAGAAGTCTTGGGGCCGATTTTGATGAAAACTAAAACTGCAACAATGTAGTTTTTATACGGAAGAATATAAACGCGTATAAACAAAATTTTGATATTAATAATCGCCATACGAAAAGAATGCATCAATTAGTTACGCCTTCGTTCCGCCTAAGTAAAGTGCAGCGATCTTTCATAGGGCTTGGTATACATTTCTATAATAAAATTCCAAAATTAATACGTGACTTGCCAATAGAAACTTTCAAAAAACGCGTAAAGACACAATTGTTAGGCAAGGGATATTATAGTGTAGACGAGTATTTAAATGACAAAGACGCATGGAAATGACCAGCTCTGCAACCAGTTCCGCTCAGAATATAAATACTTTTGTATTATTATCTTTTTTTGTAATATTTTTTTAAAAGATGTGCTGAGGAGTTTCTTTAGGCTTTTCTTCTCCTCCACGACAAAGCACCTTCCGAAAAGCCAAAAAAATGACGTGCATAAGTGTATCAGTGATACCTATATGAATAAAATATTTTGACTTTGACTTTGACTTTGCATCATTACATTTTTGAAAAATCAATATTTCTAGCCAGGAATCGAACCCGATGATTTTGAAAAAAAATCGCACTCCGCATTATTACACTATTCGATAGTTTCGCTAACAGAGATCGAATTCCGTGAAATAATAATATTCCAAAATATATTTTTTATATTATTATTGACAGCATATCATACAAATGACATGACTAATTTTTTTTTATTGACTACTGATGATATTTAAATTAATTAGTGCTTATTATTATTGAATTTTGTTTAATGATTAATATTTTGATTGCTGACTGAGTGTATTGTATTTAAAATTGTAATGTAAATTTCAACATAATTAGGCACACTAACGAATTAGGAATACCTGTAATGTTAGTTTTTAAGCCTGTGGATTAAATAAATAAATAAATAATGACATACGAAAAAGCAATATTTCAGGGCAGGAATCGAACCAGAATTTAATCCTTGTTAATAACACTATCGAATGGTGTATTAATACAGGTTGAGATTTTTTCAAAACCAACGGGTTCGATTCCTGGCTAGGAATATTAATTTTTCAAAAATCTAATGATGCAGAATCGTTTCACCATTTTTCGCTACTCCTCATAGTTTAGAATTAGGCCCATCCACGCACACTTGAAAAATTCACCCTGTACATATTAAAACAAATACGCATAAGAAAACTTAGTACTTAATAAGTATTTAAAATATTAACAAAAGAAAAAAATATTCCAACCTGAGATTTTAGCAAAAGTGAAATCGAAACGTATTTATATTATATACGCAATCTGTGCTGCAGGTGATAACTACGAGTAAGTACGCCAACATTAATTACTGCGGTGCGGTAAATCTAGCGAACGTCCTAGAGATCGCGCCGCGATTTGCAAGTGCATAATAAATAAGCAGGCCCTCACAAGTTCAAAGTTCAAGGCTTCGGCGGCGCACTTATCGCTTCGTACGATTTGCATCGTTTAATAACAGATTGTTGTCAAGTTTATTATAAATACCAAAAAAGATTAGTTAACTTATTTTATTTTTTTCTATTCCTCGGTAGCAATATATATCGGGAATGTAATTGTTTATGTAAATTCGAAAAAAATGTGATCACGGTTAAATTTTTGAAAAACGAATCATCAAATTTTTTTTGCTTTAAAATTATATCTATAAGTTGGAATCAAAATATTTATTTTATTTAGGCTGCTCCTCTGTATGTACCTATTTGTATGTCGAAACATAATCTTGTTGTACGTTCACAGATTTCAATGATTCAAACATCGATTTAAAAGAAATAACAAGGGTACTTGGCGAAGTTTACATCCTGGTTAGTTCCTCAAGTTGATTAGTGAAGTGTTTCGAATTTATTCAAGTTTTCAAACAACATTTTGCTATGTAGTTTGAGTGGTCTAAACGGCCATCTTCATAACCAAAATCCAGTTAAATTTTTGTTATAAAATTTAATGATATTTTTGTTTAAAATCTTGAATTTTCAACTACATGATAAATCCAGTTCACAAGCAAATAGGCGATTCTTCAGTTTATAGGGCCACAAATCGCAAATAGGAGTACAATCAATAAATAAATAACATTTGCAAAGTTGGCCTAGGTCATGGTTACGACCATGTCTACAATACCAGAATATATCAGAATATATTATTAGATCATTTGATTGTTATAAATATGCATGAGACCATAACAATGAAAATATTATACGCTGCACCGCGGCGCCCCAGTATTGATCTTTTGCACGTTTGCTTCCAGAATCCTTTTGTATTGCGTAAAAAAAGTTGAAGCACGCGAGTTAATACCATTTTGTCAGTTATCGCGAGAAGTTGGTATACCATCTGTCTTTAAGTAGGACTTCCATTTGCGTGATCAGATTGCTTTGATATAATTTAACACCATATTATTACCCTTGCCTAATTCTACATCTGTAATTGTACTTCCTCAATAGTACCTATTATGGAATGGAAGAATATTTTTGAAATGGAGTTCCAATTATTTTGGAATGATATTTTTGGAATTGAGTTCAGACTGGAAGTCAGAGCAGAGCGATTTACAATTTAAGCGGTATATCTAGTCGAGTTCCGATCATTGCGTTTAGCAACACATTCCGTCAGTCTGTCTCAGAATCTAGCTCTGTGCCGGGCCCGAGGGCGTTCACCTTGCCCGTATATTACACCTTACACGCAGTCATAGTCGTATGTATACGATAGTGGAAAGAAAATTAATATTTTTTTTCGGAAAAAAATAATCTGGTCATCAGTGTAGTCTAGATTTTTTTACATTTTGTAGAGCTATGTTAAAACCGATAAAACATAGACAGTAGAATTAGGATGATGACCAGAATTTAATGCAACAACATTTAAATTCGCATTTAAATGTTGTTGCATTAAATACTGGTGGCGATTTTGTAAAATCTGTATTAAACAGAACAACGGAAGAAGAACAAAAATATTCCAATTTCAATGGTTTGGAGATTTCTAGATTGTAGTAGGGAAGCCCAATATTATGCTAAATGTCGATTTATTCGCACGGCGCGGCGCGGGCGTCGTCCTAGGGACAATTCATTAAAGAAACTAGAAAGAAAAAAAGATTATTAAGATGTATTATTTTTCAACGATGGAGGAACGACTACAGGTTTTCCAAAATAAATAAGTGAAATGAAAAAAAATTTTTTTTTTTAAACGCTTTTATTTCAATAATGTTTAGTTTATAAAATTAGCTACAAGTTGTGAAAATTTCAAGTCTCTACGTAAAATAGAACATAGAGAATTATGCGTCTAAAGTCTGAAAATCGTTTTTTTTAATTTAACAACAAATAAACAATGAAAATTAGTTTAAAATATGATTTTCGTGTATTGTCATCGGAAATACACATGTCTGCCAAATTTCATCAATTTTCATTAAAGGGAAGTCATTCAAATTAACGTTACAAGATTTGATGCTCCGAAGTGAAAGTAAATAAAAGCGTTTAAAAAAATGGTCCCACGGACATTCAAAGGTAATGTTGAGTAAACCCTAAAGAAGGTCAAATAAAAAAACGATTTAGTAGTGACGCAAAAAGCTCGATGCGACTGTTTGAAAATTTGAAAAAATTATTATGTCCTAGTCATACTGATTCTGAATCTAATGATAATTTAATGGATTTTTTTAATCAGACGGATAAAGAATATGCGCAAATAAAATATACAAAAATAACATGAAATAAAGAAGATTTCTTGTAATTAAGTTCATCTAGTTCATTGAAGGAGTAATATTCGAATGTTTTCTTTTTTCAATGCACAATCAAGTTTTAGAGTCCCCACACTAGAGGTTTAGTTGAAATGATTTTTCTTCGCTTAATTATCACACGGCTGCAAATTACTGGTACTTATGAGAGATAAAATAATGGTAGTGGAAGCCTCGCGATTTAGTCAATGCCTAATTCAATAGCCAGGGTCCAAAGCGAAAGTGACCACACCCGCACACAATGGACTCGTTGTTTTAAGGCGTGGGAGAATATCTAGGAGCGATTTCACAGCATTGCTTACGTAGTATCTCATAAAGACGTTATAGCAAACTAAATTATACATGGACGTGATTGGGATAAATTACTTAACTATTATCAACACTGTCTACGCGATTATTGAAACCTTTTGTAACTTGTTCTGGTGAAATGGCACCTGAATAATCAATTTGCATTTTATTGAAATTTCGACAAACTAAATTGTGTGGCAGTAAAAAAGTAGAACTTATATCCAGATTAGCGCCACCAGTTCACCTTCATGCACAACTTTATTCCAAAACAAAGGAAATAATAACCAAACATTCAGACATCCCACGCAAGTGTCGAAATCCTTTGCCAAATAGATAAATATGGAAAAGACATGTTCGCAGTGGCCTTTGGGATACTGGTTTCTTGCACAGTGCTCAAATAGATTGAAAATAACCGGGCAAGTACGTGTCAAGCAACGCGCAATGTACGGTTCCGAAGTAATAAGTTTATCGACTCATTAACTTCTTAAACTAACAGTCGTGATAGTTTTCCTTGTAAACTCATCATATAAACTATTTTTGAGAATTTTTTCACTTGTACAATTCCAATCGTTTAGCTGGCAGAGGAGGACACTGGACTCTAACCAAAATATTTCGCATTTAAATATACTTTAAAGCTAAATATTTCGCATTCGAACCCCTAAATCCAAAAATTGTGATTGGGGTATCCATAATATTTGTTTTGCAAGACCTTTTCAACAATACCCCACACTATGGAGTACGCAAAAAAAAAATCATCCTCACGTTACCTGTAGAGGAGGTACCCTGAAAAATATATTTTTTCAATATTTTGTTCTACGATTTTGGATTTTTAATAAATATGTATATCCAGTCCAAATTACAGCTTTCTGGCACTCAGGGTCTCGACGCTTTGCTTCGGCCAGACGGACGGACGGACAGACAGACAAGTCACTATAAGGGTTCCGATTTAACTTCGGAACTCTAAAAATATGATTTTTATCTATTTATTTTTAAAATCACTCAGCTTGATGTCGCATTAAAAAAAGTTTCCCGGCCGTGGAAATGTGTCATCTATGCATGTATTTTGCTTTGCTTTACTTTTGTTTAATACAATTTTACATAACAAATTATACCTATCTATTTGATAAAAAGATAGATCTATTTGCGTTAGGTCACACTGCAAACGTTTGTAAATTGGTAATTTGTGTCTCACGATTTGCAATACGCTAGCCGTGTTTAGCGCACGGCCGCACTGTTTATTTGCACGTCGCGTCGTGCAATATCACTGCCGGTATTACCACTATCTATATGGTAATATGGTAGTTAAATAAAACATATTTACGATTGGTGTCGTCATACTGTTATCGTAAAAATCCTGATTGACATTGATTGTATTAGAAAGTTTTTGTTTTATTAATAGGTACTATAAGTGTAGAAAACTTTACTTAGGTATAACATGCTAATAACAAACAAATGGCGATGTGTCTGTACAAAAATACTAGGTATACAATGGATCTTTTATATTCCATTCAGTGTCTTAGGTTAAAATATATAGTTTTGACATTATCCTTCAGTATTATGAACGTTGAGACGTTTCTAGACAAAAAATCTAGAAACAATAGTTTTGTTTGGTGGGATCTAAAGTTGATGAGCAAATAATAACAATAACAACCATTGAAGTACTTCAATGATAACAACAGAGTACTTTATTTAATTAAGATTAACTTTTGCCAGTTAGACCTCCAGGAGCAGATACATCGCATCCAATTTTAATCCTTTAGAATTTATACTATTTACCTACACACAGACAGTCAGACAAACAAAAATTTTAAACCTATAGACAACCCTCATTTTCATATTTCTGAAATATCTGATTTTAATAAAGCATTGACTTTAATTTTTATAAAAATTACAAAATAATATAGAGACCTCAGAATACAGAGAGTCACCGGTACCTATGCAAATAGTTCTCGCCGAGAGACGTCGATAAAGATGTATTTATGTTTTTCTACGACTTTCTCTTACAATAGTAGTAGGTATGTAAATTGTTGTTATTTGGGAAATATAAAAATTAATAGCCGTAGGTACTACGTATATTATGGTATGTGAGTGTGAGTGACATGTAAGTTAAGTAAAGACTTAACAATTGTACATCTGTTAAGGATGCACCGGATGCCATCTTGTAGATATATTAAATAAGCTAAGTTTGCCACTTCCATATGACTTCCAAAAATGTTGAGGGTAGGTACTTACTAAGAATAGGTACCTACCTATTCCTAGTATTGAATGAATAGAGATATTGAAATCAGCAAAATGAACTCAGTTCAACCTCGACAAGACGCGGTCATGTATTGTGATAAGTTATCGATAGTGTGGTTCATACTCACGGGTCTTTTTTATATTAATTAATGAAATTATTTTGAGCCGGAACCCGAGAATGGCAATTAATGCACTTTTTGAGGTAATTTTTAAACATCATTGATTGTATTTCTTTATACTTATCGTATTTCTTATTTACTGTATTAATGTATAAATTAATTTTATACTACTTATGTACTTACAAATCAATGCTTATACGCTGAATCTTAAAGCTGTTCCTTTAGTTTTTATATCTGTATGTCAGTAGGTTTATGCACTTAAATTAAACTCCACATATTTAATAATACAAAAATCGATGTTTGTGGGCCATTTACAAAATGGAATTTAGTTCACAAAGTACTTAAATACTACGTATTTAACTCAATCGGCCAATAAGCTTATCTCTATTTTAGTAAGTAGAGTAATTTATAAATTTCAAGCTAAAAAGTGACATAAGATATAGGTACATGGTCATTTATATATAGACATTGATGTAGATATGTACCATGTTGGATGTAACATAATATTTTTTAAATTAATAAATAATATAAAAATCATGCTAAGTATTCCTTCTCTCCTATTAAGTACATTACATTTCACTGTAATCACGACGCGGATAAAGCAAGCGTCTCATGTGTAAATTATTTTAATAAACCTGAATTAATATTAGAAAGGTTAAATGCGACATTTATCTGTACCTACCCGGAAAGACACCGGCATACTTTCACGGAGCCAGATAACGATATTGACAGCCGAATACTGCAGCGTATGCGACAACCTTCACTCATCGTTCGAATAACACTTTCTATTATGTGAATAATTTAATAATACATATTGGAACCAGCGTGTGTCTTGTTTTGAACTTGCACCTGGTCTATGATTTATTTATCTAATCATCTGACGATCTCCCTTACATAAATTATTATACCAAATAATAAGTAGGTATGTGGCTGTAACGTTTCTACGAGGAATTAAAGAATTTTATGATACTAGAGCTAGAAAATTATTTCGTTAAATGTTGTTATTTAAATTTGCCATAAACTTATTTGTTCCATATCATTTCATACATTTCTATCTGTATTAGTTAGCATGTGTCTCTAGCGACTCTAGCCATTTTATTTGTAAGAAGTACGTACCTTGCAGTACCGAGTTCATCATCCAAGCGGTCCGCCATTTTATCCTAATACAAAAGTACTTTCCTACTATAACACCGTCTGAAGTTCTTCAACGACCACATTGACACCAGTAACAATTAAGCGATATTAAAGATCCTATCCATCAATTTCCAGGGTGATTACATATGGATCGAGCCGGTGTCGGGTCGGGAGTTCGACGTTGCCATAGGCGCGCGGGTTCTGGCCGCGGAAGGTCGTCGGATCCGTGTGCGAGACGACGACGGCCAGGAGCAATGGCTGCCACCAGAACGCCGCATCAAGGCCATGCACGCCACCTCTGTGCATGGCGTCGAGGACATGATCTCCCTCGGCGACCTCCATGAAGCGGGCATCTTGAGGAACCTCCTCATTCGGTACAACGACAACCTCATCTATGTAAGTTTTGTGGCTGGAATATGAATGTGATGGCGATTGAGATGAGTGGTTATCGCCGGGTAAGAAAGAAGTGGGAAAACTGCTTAATCGCAGGCTTTGTGCCACTGCAAGTGAAACTAACCGCAAAGGCATTACTGGCAAAGAAGAAGAGGGGAAATTACTTTTCAAAGGGGTTTTTCATTTTACGGTTGATACAGAGGGGTGGTAACTAGCTTAGTTTAAGATCCTATCACTTTGTAAGGTATCGCCGTGATTAATTAAGATGTTACAGAGCCTACCTTGTAATCTGCAATAGGTAGAAATAACGCCCCTCAAGGATGTAGCTTACATCACAAAATTAATGTCTAAATGTAATCAAAATATTTTTTTTAACTACTGAGGAAACATTGCTCCATTATTGGGTTATTATGGGGTTATTATTGGGTTATTTTATTTAATATTTAAGTTGTTTGTGACACCTTGTCATAAGAAATAAAATTTATTTAATGACGGCATCTTTTAAATTTCCATTTTAATTTAAACACTAAAATCTGGTTTGCTTTATAACTTTCTTATGCAGTAATAACAAATTATACTTTATCGTTAATAGAACAGCTGTTTCTGCTGTTTCTAAAGTAATAACCTAGACGTTATACATTTTAATACTAGATATTAATTATATTAAAATTGTCAAATATTTTTTCTCAAAGATTCATAAAGTCGTATGTATGTTCTCCTTTCAGACTTATACGGGTTCAATATTGGTGGCGGTGAATCCTTACCAAATACTACCAATTTACACAGGAGACCAAATTAAGTTATATAAGGAGCGAAAAATTGGGGAACTGCCACCACATATTTTCGCGATAGGAGACAATGCATACGCTCACATGCGACGTTACGGACAAGACCAGTGTATCGTGATCAGTGGAGAGTCAGGCGCAGGAAAGACGGAGTCAACCAAACTTATTTTACAATACCTTGCGGCTATAAGTGGCAAGCACTCGTGGATAGAACAACAGGTACCAAGTGCAGTTAGTTAGTTAGTTATATTTGTTTCCAAAAATTAGCACGCTAAAGATTTAATTTCTCCTTCTATTTCAGATCTTAGAAGCAAATCCAATCCTTGAAGCCTTTGGTAATGCAAAAACAGTTAGAAACGACAACTCTTCACGATTCGGCAAATACATCGACATTCATTTTAACAGCAGTGGGGTTATTGAGGGCGCTAAAATAGAACAATATTTATTAGAGAAATCTAGAATAGTGTCACAAGGCGCAGAAGAAAGGAATTATCACGTATTTTACTGCTTGCTGGCTGGTTTATCCAAAGACGAGAAAAAGAAATTGGAATTAGGAGAACCATCAGAATACAGATATTTATCTGCGGTATGTTTAGACACATTTTATATCCGAGTAATTGTAATTAAATTAAGTTGAACTAATAATTTTCTTTTTCAGGGTGGCAGCTTTTCATGTGAAGGCAGGGACGACGCTGCTGAGTTTGCAGACATTCGATCAGCTATGAAAGTTCTTTTATTCACCGAACCAGAAATCTGGGAAATACTTAAGTTGTTAGCAGCTGTATTGCATTGTGGAAATATAAAATACGAAGCAACCGTCGTCGACAATTTAGATGCTACAGAAATTATAGAACAGGCTAATGTGCGCCGAGTAGCAACGTTATTAGGCGTACCGATGCAATCACTTATCGATGCGCTAACAAGGAAAACGTTATTTGCTCATGGAGAAACTGTAGTATCAACACTTAGTAAAACTCAGTCAGTAGATATAAGAGATGCTTTCGTCAAAGGTATTTACGGTCGCCTTTTCGTTACTATCGTAAGGAAGATCAACGCTGCTATCTATAAACCAAAATCAACTACGCGAACAGCTATTGGCGTCCTCGATATATTTGGCTTTGAAAACTTCGATCAAAATAGCTTTGAACAATTTTGTATTAATTTCGCTAACGAGAATCTTCAACAATTCTTCGTTAGGCATATTTTTAAATTAGAACAAGAAGAATACAACCATGAAGGTATTAATTGGCAACATATTGAATTCGTTGACAATCAAGACGCCTTGGATTTAATTGCACTAAAACAGCTGAACATTATGGCTTTAATAGATGAAGAATCAAAGTTTCCAAAAGGCACAGATCAGACTATGTTAGCTAAGCTGCACAAAACTCATGGTTTTCACAGAAACTACCTCAAACCAAAGTCAGACATTAACACGAGCTTCGGCTTAAATCATTTTGCTGGAATTGTGTTTTACGATACTCGAGGATTTCTTGAAAAGAATAGAGATACATTTAGCGCTGATTTGCTACAGTTAATACATGTATCAACGAACAAATTCTTACAGCATATCTTCCAGGACGATATTATCATGGGATCGGAAACACGGAAACGAGCTCCTACTCTATCTACACAGTTCAAGAAGTCATTAGACTTGCTCATGAGAACGTTAGGAACATGTCAGCCATTTTTCATTAGATGTATAAAACCAAACGAATTCAAGAAACCTATGATGTTTGACCGGGGCCTCTGTTGTAGGCAACTCAGATACTCGGGGATGATGGAAACTATAAGGATTAGGAGAGCCGGATATCCGATTAGACACAGTTTCAAGGAATTCGTCGAAAGATATAGGTTTTTAATATCCGGAGTGCCACCAGCTCACAAGACAGATTGCCGGGCAGCCACAGCGAAAATATGTGCGACAGTTTTAGGTAAATCGGATTACCAGCTAGGTCATACCAAAGTGTTTTTGAAGGATGCCCATGACTTGTTCCTAGAGCAAGAGAGAGACAGAGTCCTAACCAGGAAAATTCTGATACTACAGAGGTCTATACGTGGATGGGTTTATCGCAGAAGGTTTTTGAAGATGCGAGCGGCTGCAATTCTTATACAACGGCACTGGCGAGGGAAGTTGCAGAGAGTTCGTTATAACAAGATGAAGGTGGGATACGCGAGGCTGCAGGCGTTGATTCGGGCGCGGGTTTTAGCACATCGATTTAGGCATCTACGAGGTCACATTGTTTCGTTACAAGTAAGTATTTGTTTGTTTAAATAAGGTATATTTTATTTTATAATAATTTATAGGATGTTTTAAACACCGTCACTATTATTATTTTTTTATTATTTTATTTAGAAGGATCACGCATGTGAACCGCTAATTACAATAATGAAGTTAATTGAAAATAAATTATTAGCATTCGTATTAATAGCAATGATTCGCAATATTTTTCCTCCTATGAAATGCAACATTCGCGCTAATATAAATAAATATAAAAATGTACATGTAACATAAACTTGCGTGCTATCAGGCAGCGGCACGTGCTTTTTTTGTACTTCTCGAGTTGCCAGATCGCCGGGAAATCCGATATTGTCTCGGAATTTCACCTCTTGTTCTGTAATTAATTAGTGTGATTAATTAGTGAATTAGTAAGGGCTTAGGCCCCCCAATTAGTACTCGTAGTAGATTGGTTAGCAAACTGCAATATCCTCGCTATTACGTACTAGTGCATCATAAACTGGGTTGTCACCAGGCAGCGGCGCGCGGCTACCTGGTCCGCCGGTCGTACGGGCACAAGATGTGGGCCATCGTGAAGATCCAGGCACACGTGCGGCGGCTGATCGCGCGGCGGCGCGTGCGGCGGCTGCAGCAGGACGCGCGCGCACACACCGAAGCGCTGCGCCTGCGCCGACAGGAGGAGCAGCGCCTGCAGCACCAGGGCAACTCGCGCGCTAAGGAGATCGCTGAGCAGAACTATCGGGTGAGTTTGTCATCGATACTGTTTAGGTTTAGTCTAGTGCGTTGAACGGAACTTTTAACTATATTTCGCATCTAAGATTTGTTTTCATTATTCTTACTTTGGGGGCGTCCATTAATTACGTGAGGCATCTAGGAGGGGGAGGGGGTTGAACCGAATCTTTTCTAATCTTACGTTGGGAAGAGGGGAGTCTCGGCAAATCTCACGTAATTTTTTTCGAAAGAAATAGTATACTCGTAAATTGAGTAATAAAGTGTTAAATCAAGTAAGACATGTTCTATCACTAAAATGTCAAATAGATACCACTGACAGGACCTTGCACATCTGAACCAAAGTGCACTAATGAAAATATAATAAGAAACTTATTTAGATTTTTTCGCCCAGTCTTTACCAAAATTACGTGAGATTAGGATGGTTGAGGGGGTTGAGCAAAATTTCACGACATCTCAGCCCAGGGGGCATAGGGGTTGAAAATTGCTAAAAACACCTCACGTAATTTCTGGACGATCAATATAGCAACAATTTCTACCAGAAAACGTAAGGCGAGAGGAAATTTCAAGGTGAGAGGAAAAAATTTCCATGTACCGCTAACTAGCTGACGATCGAGCACACAATTCACATGGTGTTAAATGGTCACCATCGGCCATGGAAATCAGTAACACGAACACAAGGCAAAAGGCAAAAAACTTATCGAAATGCCACTTTATACATAAAAAATTGGATAGTATAATATTTTTTATTGCAATTGAGTGCTAATCCAAAATCAAAATATCGTTGACAGGATGGGTATACTCGTAAACGCTGGGTATATTTTTTTACATTTAGTGTAATTACATTATAGAAATAAAAAAAAACAAACGCTCAACTTAACCTGTGCTGCACTATTATTCTGCATTTTTTTTTTTTGCCTATCAAGCGTTATTCTAATGTATCTACCTAAAACTCCAAGCTATTCGATAATTTCCATCGAAAAATCGAAAGATCATCGAATAGTAAATATCGAAAATTAATACTTTCATCACACAAAATTTAATTTTTTTTAATTAAATTTTTAATTGCTTTAAAAATATAATGAAAGCATATCATTTATCTGTTAAAGGTCTCGAGATTGCTTGAGATTGTATAGATTGGGGGAGATAGCGGCAATTATTTAGAGTACAAAGCCGAATCAAAATGTTATCTCGTTATCATTATTGATTATCATTACAACCTCACTCCTGAATTTTATAATAGATACTTCTGTATTCTATCTCAGTAATTCGAGTTAGTTCTAGAGTGTTTCCGTGTAGTGCGATGACTCGTTCAAAGCGGTTGTTACTTGGTAATCTCAGCTAGATCCCTAAAGGTAATAAGAAATTAACTGGTTCAACCATAATACCAACTTGGTGGATTTTCTTACTTTCCGTTTCTGGGTGTACCGCATATAATGTAAATTGAAATTAGACAAACACTACTAAAAAGTATTCAAATCTTAACGATTCCTTACATATTACCCAAATCCTATAATTATATTACATTGGTCATTAAAACTATGTTTATAGAATTAAATTTACATTAATTTAGAAAATTTTAAATTGCTTATTTATCGTAGCGCAGAGGGAAAGGGAGACATTTATATTTGGACCTTTGCGTCATTGTCACATTTTTTTAAATACCTACCAAAAAATTGCACAAAATATAATAAGGTATCTGAATGATAGGTCCTGAAGATACATTTGGTACTGAAAATGGGACAGTGCATACCTACATACGTGTTATATCATGGACGTTAACAAAATCAATCAAGCAAAAAGGACCAGGCGTTACGCAACGCTAGCGGGTACCAGTTACAGAATTGGATAACGCCCAACCCAGTTCCACCACCGTAACCCGAACCGTGTTCAAATCATACTACCTTCAACACTTGACTTAATCGCTCGCGTGCATTATTAGAAACATGGAAATTAACTAGCACAGTTAATTCAAGTTACAGTGAAAATGTGGTGCAACTGTGTAAACAGTAATTTTATCGTCGCGACATGTAACGTTAGTATCTAGCAGTATTTCTCTGACCATAACTGGTGGTAGTAGGTACTGGTCTAGCCTCGTCTAGTGATAAGAATTATGTTTACTAACTTTCCCTATTTAGTAATGCACGTCCATTGCATGTCAACTTTTCCTTTCGCATGTAAAACTGCAGGAAACTACAACACAGCTGAACACAAGATGACCGTGTTGTTACAATTTAGTTTCGCTTTTGTTTTATGTAGCAGACATTTTTCGATGTGCACAAAACTTAGATTGTTATTGCACAAAACTATGGAAAGCATAATTTTGTTACGATTCTGAGTAATTTGACATGTCGAGAATTATGATTGCACGGACACCTGAATATTATTTTGAATGGAAATGCAATTCATAGCACCTAATTAGTTATATGTTTGTGTAGTTCATAAAGATAACCTTGTTAATATCTTTATTTCAGGCCATAAGGTTTAAACGCATATAAAATAAAACGATCTATAAATAAACCTACTAAAATATTAATTTTAAGTCAAAATTACTTAACGACGGTAAAAGGAAGTATTAAATCTAATGCTATAAAACTAAGAAGCTATGTTTAACGGTCTGTACGGTGTTATATAAATACTTGTAAGACTCGTCTAACAGGAGCCGGCATCAACATTTTTGTGACAAGTGAAACAAAGATTTTAGAACCACTAGAACAATCCACGTATAACAAAGACATTAACAAACAACAAACATTACAATAGGAAACAATTGTGCGGCCGACCGATACAATTTATTGATTTATTATCGGATTGAACGGTCGTTGACACGTTAATAATTAATTTGACGCTTTGAATTAAAGATCGAGTTCGGAGCTATTGATTAGAAGTATGCCATAATTTGGAAGTTTTTGACAAGCTTATTTATTTCTTTGTACTAGGAGCGCATGTATGAATTGGAGAGGCGGGACGCTGAGCTAGCCCTCGAGGAGAAGCGGCAGTTGGAAGCCAAAAGGACCCTGTTGCAAGAGGCAGCTCGCAAGCAAGACGAGCCTGTGGACGACAGTAAGCTTGTCGAAGCAATGTTCGATTTCTTACCAGATTCGAGCAGCGAAGCACCAGCACCCAAAGACACTTCCATGTTCAGTGACTTACCGCAACTTCGAGCGGACCAACAAGAGGTAAGAAGCAACAATTTTTATTTATAAACAACGATGATAAATGAAGCTTTCATAAACTTAAACGGGATCATAATATTAAATTATGATGTTTTACAGATAGTTACTCCAATGCAAACAACGTCAGAAGATGAAGAGGATCTTTCAGAGTTTAAGTTCCAGAAGTTTGCCGCCACATATTTTCAGGGGAATGTTACGCATCAGTATTCAAGGAAACCGCTAAAGCATCCTCTCTTACCCCTGCATACTCAAGGAGATCAATTGGTAAGTGTCCTACTTCCAACCAAACAAAGAAAAATATACATAGGCATAATTTGATAAAATAACAATGGAAAAAGATAACCAATAGATTTAATCTTATGATTCGTTAGACTGATAAATCTGATAATTTTATTTTCAGGCGGCACAAGCTCTATGGGTAACGATACTGCGATTCACTGGGGACCTCCCCGAACCCCGCTATCATACGATGGACAGAGACAACACTTCCGTTATGTCCAAAGTTACAGCAACGTTAGGAAGAAACTTCATAAGGTCAAAAGAATTTCAAGAAGCACAAATGATGGGCGTTGACCCCGATGCCTATCTAAACAAACAGAAACCACGATCAATAAGGCACAAATTAGTCTCTTTGACGTTGAAAAGGAAAAACAAGCTTGGCGAAGACGTTCGAAGAAAATTGCAAGTACGTATTTAATTTATTAAATTGATTTAACAAAATCAAAAATGTACATTTAAACAATCGTTATTTTTTCGTTTTCCAGGATGAAGAATACACGGCAGATAGCTATCAATCCTGGCTCGAATCTCGACCTACGTCAAATCTGGAAAAACTTCATTTTATAATTGGCCACGGAATTCTGCGTGCTGAATTAAGAGATGAAATATACTGCCAGATTTGCAAACAATTAACTAACAATCCATCAAAATCTTCTCATGCACGAGGATGGATTTTACTCTCGTTGTGTGTCGGTTGCTTTGCTCCTAGTGAAAAGTTTGTAAACTATCTAAGAGCTTTTATTAGAGAGGGTCCTCCCGGTTATGCTCCGTACTGCGAAGATCGTCTGAAGAGGACATTTAATAATGGCACAAGAAATCAACCTCCATCATGGTTAGAGCTTCAAGCTACCAAATCCAAAAAACCGATCATGTTACCAATAACATTTATGGACGGCAATACTAAGACATTACTAGCAGATTCGGCAACGACTGCAAGAGAACTGTGTAATCAATTATCTGATAAGATTGGTTTACGAGATCAGTTCGGCTTTTCACTGTACATTGCGTTATTTGATAAAGTAAGCTCCCTTGGTAGCGGCGGGGACCACGTAATGGACGCTATATCTCAATGTGAACAATATGCCAAAGAACAAGGAGCTCAAGAAAGAAATGCACCCTGGAGATTATTCTTTAGGAAAGAAATATTCGCTCCTTGGCACGATCCAACTGAAGATCAGGTGGCAACGAATCTTATATATCAGCAAGTGGTTCGAGGTGTGAAGTTTGGTGAATACAGATGTGACAAAGAAGAAGACCTGGCCATGATTGCGGCTCAGCAGTATTACATCGAGTACGGTCAAGACATGAATACGGAAAGACTCTATACGCTGCTTCCGAATTACATACCAGATTACTGTTTGACTGGTGTCGAGAAGGCTGTAGACAGATGGGGAGCTCTCGTGGTGACAGCTTACAAAAAGAGTTATTACGTAAAAGAAAAGGTACCCGCTTATCGAGTGAAGGAAGATGTTGTGAGTTACGCGAAATTCAAGTGGCCTCTTTTATTCTCTCGATTCTACGAAGCCTACAGAAATTCTGGACCAAACTTACCTAAAAATGATGTGATCATCGCAGTAAATTGGACCGGTGTCTACGTTGTTGACGATCAAGAGCAAGTTCTTTTGGAATTGTCATTCCCTGAAATCACTACAGTTTCAAGTCAAAAAACTAATAAAGTGTTCACCCAAACCTTTAGTCTCTCCACGGTACGTGGCGAGGAGTTCACATTCCAGAGTCCAAATGCAGAGGACATCCGAGATTTAGTAGTTTACTTCCTAGAAGGTTTGAAGAAACGTTCCAAATATGTTATCGCGCTACAGGACTACAAGGCCCCGGGTGAAGGTTCGAGCTTTTTAACTTTCCAAAAGGGCGATTTGATTGTGTTAGAAGAAGATAGTACAGGTGAATCAGTGCTGAACAATGGTTGGTGTATCGGTCGTTGCGAAAGAACTGTTGAAAGAGGAGATTTTCCCGCGGAAACTGTATATGTGTTGCCAGCGTTGACAAAACCACCTCCGGATATCTTAGCCTTATTTTGCCAAGAAGGTGCTCAACATGGTCGACGGGCGCCGACAAATACCTTCAACGGAACAGAGCCAAGAGACAAACCTCACAACTTACTAGAATATGCTTTGGATCACTTTAGGTTGCCGCCAAAACGAACCGTGTCAAAAGCTCTAACTTTGTCGACGGCCAAGAGAGGAGGGTCCGAAGAACTGTGGCGACATTCGAGGGAACCTATAAAGCAGCCGTTGCTAAAGAAACTTCAAGCCAAGGAGGAGTTGGCAGAAGAGGCTTGCTTCGCGTTCACTGCTATCCTTAAATACATGGGTGATCTTCCTTCTAAACGTCCACGGATAGGAAACGAATATACGGATCACATTTTTGACGGTCCCTTAAAGCACGAGATATTAAGAGACGAAATATACTGCCAAATAATGAAGCAACTGACTGATAACAGGAATAGAATGTCTGAAGAGAGAGGCTGGGAGTTGATGTGGCTGGCCACGGGGCTCTTCGCATGCAGTCAGGGACTTCTTAGAGAGTTAACATTATTTCTTAGGACTAGGAGATATCCAATTGCTCAAGACTCACTCCAAAGACTTCAGAAGACTTTAAGAAACGGTCAACGAAAGTATCCACCACACCAGGTAGAGGTGGAAGCCATTCAGCACAAGACGACGCAGATATTCCATAAAGTGTACTTTCCCGACGACACGGATGAAGCGTTCGAGGTGGACTCCTCTACGAGAGCGAAAGACTTCTGTCAGAATATCGCGCAAAGACTGAATCTCAGATCTAGTGAAGGTTTTAGTTTGTTCGTTAAGATAGCTGATAAGGTTATTTCCGTACCGGAAGGGGATTTCTTCTTCGATTTCGTTCGGCATCTCACCGACTGGATCAAGAAAGCGAGACCCACCCGTGACGGCATCACCCCGCAGTTCACTTATCAGGTCAGTATTTTATTGTTCTATCAATAAAAAAACTTATATGCTGACTTCAATATCGCATAATGAAAATCTTACATATCGTCTTACAAATTAATTAAGACCAGGTTGGTGAACTTGCTACTTTCTGCAATTATTTTCCGTCACTTTTCAGCCAGCAAACGCGTTGATGACACCTCTCACGTAGACTTCGACGACGGTATCACTTAACATTGGAGCCCCGTCAACTCCCATATAAAGACGAACTCTTGAACATGGTCTTACACAGCTATCATATTACTGACCTTTCCTTCACGACCACCAGGTGTTCTTCATGAAGAAGCTGTGGACGAACACGGTGCCGGGCAAAGACCGCGCGGCCGACGTGATCTTCCACTTCCACCAGGAGCTACCCAAGCTGCTGCGCGGATACCACCGCTGCGGGCGCGAGGAGGCCGCGCGCCTGGCCGCGCTCGCCTACCGCGCGCGCTTCGGCGACAACAAACAGGAGTTGCAGGCTATACCGTGAGTTTTAACCATTCAGCTATTATTACTAGTGTCAGGCATGGCGCACTTCGCACTTTTGGTATGATGTTACAAGTATGTGCCGCGTTCGACGTGTCGGGCCAATTTCAGAAGGCCTGTTACGCCGTGTCATACATTCGTAATCTATCACACATGTCATCGTAAAAAAGGCAATCCTGACGTTGTCAGAGAGGATAAGAGTTATGATTAGAAAGAGAGGCACCGTCTAGATGTCAACGTATGTTAACGATTAGAGCTGAGCCTCAATTACACTTTATTGTGTCGGACGGAGCAAGAGTCGCTATTTTCGTGAGTTTTCGTGATTATCGAGAAAAACCCATAGAAACCATAGAAATGCAATATCTTTTTAATATACATTATTTGCGAATAAATAAAATGTTTTATAAAAGAAGTACCTAGCTTCTTAATTTTTCTTTCCGTAAGAACCTTCTAAAAACTATTAAAAAACATTAAATTTATTTTTATAATTAGTTTTGGACAACTATATGGATATTATAGTGTAGACGAGTATTTAAATGACAAAGACGCATGGAAATGACCAGCTCTGCAACCAGTTCCGCTCAGAATAGTACAGTGGAATCCGTTTATAATGACATCGAAGGGAATTGACAAACACGTCATACTAAGCGGACGTCATACAAAGCATTTTTGTGAAAAAAAAACCAACCTTACTTTTTTAGGTAAATAAATACTTATTTTAATAATGAAACATAGCATATTAAATAAAAATTAAAATTGCACGTAATAAATGCACGTATTTTCATTTTTTGAGATTCAAAACAAATACAAGCCACGTGCCGAACATCGTCGGGAATCAACGAACATTGCCGAAGGTGTAAAGAATCATGTCGGTCACTATAAACGGGCAAAATTTATTAAAAATGGGTCATAATAAGCGACATGTCACTGTAAGCGAAGTCATTATATCCGACTTTGTTAAAAGAATTTTATATGAAAACCAAATTCGTTGTGTAATTACGTCATAATAAGCGGTTGGTCAATATATGCGGAGTCATAATAAACGGATTCTACTGTAAATACTTTTGTATTATTACCTTTCTTTTTGTAATATTTTTTTAAAAGATGTGCTGAGGAGTTCTTTAGGCTTTTCTTCTTCTCCATGACAAAGCACCTTCCGAAAAGCCAAAAAATGACGTGCATAAGTGTACCATTGATACCTATATGAATAAAATATTTTGACTTTATCGTTTTTGCTGAGTTCAGGGCTGTACTGCAACCAACAATTTTATTAAAAAATAGTTATATAATTAGGTTTTTTAGGGTGACGCCAAACGAACGTATTTTTTTGAGCTGTCAGTCGCAAGTCAAAAAAAAGAGTCACGTGCATTCGGTTTCATACTTAAGTCCTGTCTGTATCACACGGCGACGCAAAATGAGTAACTTTAGTATGAAACCGACTGAATTCACGCGACGCACATCTCAAAAAATACGCTCGATTGGCCTTACCTTTATCATTGTGGTAGGTAGTACCTAAAGATAATAGACCTTATTATGTAAACCACACAAAAAATATAACGTACAATTGAGAAGCTTAATGTTTAATGCCTTCTATAAACGTAATGACCTTGGACGAAATAAAAGAAATAATTTATTTAATAGATATGCTGCTTCTTTACCCGGGGCGCTGGTGTCGTTTGACTTTCTTCAAAAAAACATGTAATATTAAAGATTTTCACTATATCATCTGTCTTCAGGAGTAGTAACGCATCTGTGACCAACTTCTAGTGGGACAAATACTAAAAATTACTCACTAATATATTAATATTTACCAACGGGAATAACCTATGCTTTACTCGTATTACTAGCCGCCCCAACTTTCACAGTTCCTCCTACAATCCTACTCGAGGTTTATCACATATGTCTATGACAGCAAGCTCGTTTGCTATCCTCATTATAAAATCTCATATCATTGCATTGCATCCGCAGCCAAATGCTCCGCGAGCTAGTCCCAGCAGACCTGATCAAGCTGCAGAGCTCGGCGGACTGGAAGCGCGCGATCGTGGCGCCCTACAACCAGGACGCCGGCATGACGCCCGAGGACGCCAAGATCACCTTCCTCAAGGTCATCTACCGGTGGCCCACCTTCGGCTCCGCTTTCTTCGAGGTCAAGCAGACCACGGAGCCCAACTACCCCGAGCTGCTGCTCATCGCCATCAACAAACACGGGGTTAGCCTGATCCATCCGCAGACTAAGGTGAGCTGCACGTATTTTGTGGGTATTTAAGATACAAAATACATAATTATAAGCAGGTACGACGATGATTCGATTGGATTCATGGAATACCGTTATAAAGAAAAGCGATCGAGATATTGGTGACATATCACGTGTGAATGCTAAATACTTATTAATTATTTGTGATGATCTTTCCCAGTGCTTGATCAGTTACGAGAAAAAGTTATTGTCTAGTCGATCGCATTTGAATCTTTTTGGACGACTGTATTAAATTATAAAAACACATACGATTTAAATATGATGCAGGGAAATGATGCAAACCTTTCGATCAAATATGAATTTGAATAAAACTATGGGCAATTAAGTCTAAAGACACGTCCGTTAGGTTAGTTCTGTTGCTGATCGCGGAAAACTTAACCTCGACAAGCGGGCTCCGTCGATATCTGTGATGCAGTCACGTTATTATGACATTACTAATGTGGACAGAACAGACCCTGTGAACCGATTCGCCAGCTCAAAACAAGATTTATTTAACAACATAGATTTATTTAATATAAAAAGTTCTTAAACAATATTCCAGGAGATTCTAGTGACGCACCCATTCACGAGGATCTCGAACTGGTCGTCGGGCAACACGTACTTCCACATGACCATCGGCAACCTGGTGCGCGGCTCCAAGCTGCTGTGCGAGACCTCGCTAGGCTACAAGATGGACGACCTGCTGACGTCATACATCTCGCTCATGCTCACCAACATGAACAAGCAGCGGTCGGTTCGAGTCAAATGATAACTTGGTACCAGTGTGCTTAGTACGAGTTTTACTTGACATAACGGCGGCGTAAAGTAAACGCACGTTTACTATTTGTATGGACCCGAAGCTCTTCTTTTCACTGCCGCTAGATGGCTCTGCTTGGGTCCCATACAAATTTTAGTTCGCGTGCGGTTACCTTACGCCACCGTTATGTTAACTAAAACTCGTACTAAGAATGCAAGTGTCAACTAGTATTAATGCGGATATGACTAGAATTCTCGAAAATGCTACTTTGCTAATGCTAAATTCAGTGCACTGAGAAAACTATTTTGAATTACTTTATTATGAAAATGGAGGATAGTTTAATATCTTTGTCTACAGATATATCCATGGTAAAACCTACAATCCTTATATTATAATAGATTCCCCAAAAGTTACAACAAAAGGTCCTCCTAAAGTTAAAATAAAGGTTCCCACTTAAGGGTAGGTAATGTAAAGTTTGTGTCACTACAAATGTGGCAGCAGACCATAAAAACGACAGTGCACTGAAGGGAGTAAAGAAAGGTAGAAAAAATACAGTCAATTCTCGAGAAATTATTTGTAAAGTAATTACTGATCGTCAAGTTAGACATAAGTTTCTTCGGTCTTAGCGGAATATTTAGACGTTATAGGTGCTTGCTGTTTACTAGCGCAACGTGTGTCGCAAATCGAAACTAATCAAAGATTATAAATATAAAGTTAACAACTTATTTTAATTATACTCTGCATCTTGTATATTTACATCACAATATATCATATTCCGTACAGTAATTTTATCTAATCATAAAAAAATTAGGAACTGTTGTTAACTCCGTCCAGATTATAAAAATGTTCAAATGTATATTTATTTTTGATAAAATCAATATTTCGTTGATGTCGAAGACAGATTTTATTCTAATATTAAGTACAAGCTTCATTTAATTGGTGTTAGTCATTGTGAAGGCAAATAATAAAAAACATATTTATAAATTGACTCCGTAAATTATTTATTATAACTCATAAGCGATATAATCATTTATGCAAGCATTATATTGTTAAAACTAAGTCTATGAAATTATCATAATCAAATATTTGTGGAATTTGTTGGTCATCAGTTGTTCTATCAGTGGAATAGAAACAATATTGATACGGCTTCCTATGGAGAGGCGAAGCTATATCCATTCGTATTCTTAATTGAATGAAATTAAAAAGATCTGTTTACTATTTATATTCTTAAATAAGATGCCGTTACTTTATACTTATAGAATAAAACGGCTTTTTAATAATTTGAACTGGTTACTAAGTGCCTTAAAATATTACTAACCAGGTCGTACGTAGGTATAGTAAATAACATTAAATAATTTATAAAATAACGCTAAGAAAATCACGACACTTCTATTGTGTATCCAGTTATCTGTTGATGTTATAAAAAAGGTTGTCGAAGTCTCAACATATAAATTAATAGTGTATTTACATATCTTTATTCTGATAGGAGGGTAGTTAAATTGTATTTACTTTTAATATAGGTATTCTATGATTACTAATAAGCTCAGTGAACGTAAAGTGTAACAATGTTCTTCTTAATTTCTGTTTTCATAGAATTAGGTGTAATTTTGTATGCCTTTTTACACTTCTTTTGCTTACGGTAAGACTGTAAAGAATGTCAATGTGTTTTACACACACGGTAATCATCAATATAATATTTAATATGTAATATCTTTTCGGAATAAAAACTGGTTATTTTTATACAGCAGACATCGGTCGTTGTAAAAGCTGTTCCCTTCTGCATTTTCGGCGGATATATATTTACGAACTCGAGCTAAGTTATGTATGTACGAGTATACTAGTACCAATGTCATGCCATTATTTCGGAGACAATATTATTTGTGTTATCGCTTTAGAGTCAAAAGCTGCATTTTGTGAGTGGTTGTAAACATGAGTCACAATGATTTTCTGTGTTTTATTTCCACTAAACCTATATCAACCCTTCATAAGTTTTTAGTCTCAGATAAGTAATATGGGAGGGTCATTGCAACAAAATTTTAAACACAAAAGTCCGTTCATCAAATCTGTTTCAAATGTCGGCCACGTTGCCGCGTTTGTCTCCTGTTTCTGGGATAGAAGAGGAATTTATATTTCCACTAGGGCTTTGCCCGCGTTTTTCAGGATAAATCATAAGTCATAAATATTTTATTACATCATGCTTATAATAAATCTTAAAATAAGTATGTATCTTACATAGTCTGAGCATGAACCCTGCTAGAGCGTGGTAATATTTAACGATTTAACAACATTATTATTCTAATTATTTGATTATTAATTATTGTAATTATTTCAATATTAACAATTATTATTAATTAAATAGTGATTTGTCATAAAAAAATTACACATAAATAAAAGTAGCCTATATGTTATTCCAGATCATGGTCTACCGATGTGTTAAATTTCATTAAAATCCGTTCAGTATTTTTGCGTGAAAGAGTTATCAAACACCCTCACAAAGTTTCACATTTGTTATTAGCAGGATTCTTCTTGGTACAAGCATTTTTTATTGATATTACAAGTATATTGATAATGAGAACCTATATGAGCAGTACTGTGAGAAGAAACGGCAAGTAACTCCTCATCTACGATCAAGTATTAAAATTATATCCGTATGGGTAGTGGGTAGTGAGCAGCAGGCTACGAGGTGTAAACCTCATCTCATCGAATTTCAGATCTTTTGTCAAAGGAATTGTCTGGTGCCTGCCGTATATGCAACAACGTTGGCCTATACTTACTGCTAATTATAAAAAATAATGTTAGACATACCTGTGAACGTTCTTAAGAATTGTAGCTTAAATTTAATAATGCTAGGTACCCATGAAGGGCACCTACTATCACCACTACATGATGAAATAAAATTAAGTCAGTTATTATTAATTTGTGTACGATATTCTCCAAACATATCCAACATCAACATCATCAACGTCGTCGTCGAACCTTTAAAAGCATTGAAGTATAATGTCATAGAACAGGCATCTCGAACAAAATGTATATATGCCGCCGTGAGGTTCTATTTTCAAAATTGAGGCCCCGTTCTCCTTTCAAAATCGAACGAATCCATTGGAGATTGAAGCCACGTGGCGCCAATGCATTGGGGCATACATGGTGTCCGCGGTGTCGGTTCTATACGCTAGTAATATAACTTCAATGGAATTAAGTCACATTTTAGAACGAGATGACAATCTTAGATAGAGTAGGTATGAATTTTGACATTCCAAGAAATATTTTGGCTTTCATAATATGGCTGTGTGTAGAAACGCAAGCCATGTAGGTAGGATACATAGAAAAGTTTAATCTACCAACAGACTCACAGTCACAGTGAATTGCGCCTAAAATTCTGAGTACCTGCAATTGCACTGTAATATTTGACTAAAAATCTCGGCCCACATTCGAACAATTAAGGTAAAAGCGGGCTATTACAAAAACAGTTAATTAGAACAAACAAAAAATATATATCCGTAATAAAGTCGTGAGAGACTCCCACGGCAGCTCGCTTTATTGCAGCGCGAGGAATAATGATGCCTCTATTGTAGCGAACAGCAGGAAGTCATTTATCTAACATCAAGAATATTAGAGTTTTAAGCAATTTCGTGTCTGATTTCTCATCCTAACCGAGCAATTTCGACCGTCATAACTACCGCCTCAACATGCCGAGTGTCAACCAACCCAGAGTGACGAGTCATTCAATCGTAGCATGTCTAGATGTTTCTACGACATTGCAAATTACACTCAAATAACAGTGTGCGTGACAATGGAACTGGGCAACTGTTTAGTCATTATTGAAAATTTGTGGAAACCAACAGACCGAACCCCGAATTAATTTATGAACCAATAAACAGTTATTATTATTCGTTATTACGCACTTTCAGTGGAAAAGAGGCATAAGATGAAAATTGCAATTTTACAGTAGGGCAAAAAACTGTTAAAATATCATTAAGTAGTCAATGGAATTTACATTAAGATTTCTTGCACAAACCCGCAAAAACAGATTAATGATAAAAATTTGAAAAAAATTGAGCATATGCAGCTTTTATCCCTCTTTCCAATCATAAATAACTAAAATTCAACGTAAGACGACTTAGCTTTTTTTCAACTTACACCAATATTCTTTATTGTTCGCACATTATGTAACTTTGATAATTAAAATATTTTATTTTTATTTTTTTATTTATTTATGAATTCCAAAATATTACCACTAACATTACAGGCATGTCCTAATCCAATTCCCGACGTTGTCAGCATTGTGAAACACGCCGCGTCTGATTGACACAAGTAAATTAACTGCTATTAATAAGACAATGTAATGTCCGATTAAAAATAATAGTAATTTACCACCTTTCTATAGTAAGACAATGGTGGCATAACTCTTGGCAATTAGGGCGCCACCAAGACTAAGCTCTTTCTTAGAAGAAAATTACGTTGGTATTTTATATCTTATATCTTTAAACGAGCAATTCTTGTATATATATATATAATTGGAATCTCGGAATCGGCTGCAACGATTTTCATGAAATTTAGTATAGGGGAAGGGGGGGCAAAACGGGGTCGCGGGGCACAACGGGGTCACCCAAAAAAACAAGTAACGATGCACACTAGACGTTTGTTGTTTTCACTAATAAATGACCATTTTGTATCAGTATTTAATCCGACAGTGACCGGCGACTAGTCTGCAGTCGTTTGGTTTTTACGAAAATAAATATTTTTTGATGTGATTTCATCTAATTTTGAGTGAATACGGAAACACATGTAAAAAGCTAAGTGTTTTCATTACTATTATTGTTTATTGGTAGTGTTTTTGTAGAGATATTATTTATTGATATGTTTTAAACAAAATCACTCTAACTATAGATTTGTTTTTTTTGTCAATTATTTCACATAATGTTACCAGTGGGGGCATGACGGGGTACCCCTATTATGTATGGTTGCCTAAAGGAATGATGTGAATATTTGATATTGGAATTTTAATTTTGTTTTAGGTATTAAATATGGTACGAACGTACAAAAAGAAAAGTTCGAGAGGCAATACATACATTGTACAAAACGTAGACGTGGATACTTTATGCCTGTATTGCCTTGATGAGAAACATACATATTTAAAGTCTGCGGAGGTTTGGGTGTCCTGCCAGCTGTACAGACGATGGTGTCATACAGCCTGTGCTCGTATTGACGACGAGAACCCAGAAGAAATTCACATCTGCACATATTGTGAATAAAATAACCATGTACCCCATATTGCCCCTACCACGGGGCACAATGGGGTTTTCATGAGGATTTCGTAAAATTAAAATTTAAGCAATAATTGATTAGTTACTTCGCCAAATTCTATGCCAAATGATAACCCTAATATGTAACCAAAGTGCTATGATTATAATAATTACTTAATATATTTTGTTTATTCTGATATTGGCTATTTCCCTTAACGTCCCCGTTATGCCCCCCCTTCCCTTATAGTCGGTTTCGGGGGCGATAAATCGATCTAGCTAGGATTCATTTTTAGAAAATGTCGTTTTATCGGTGTTTTCAATGATAAACTTCTACAATATACTCTTCCTGACATCTATTGGCAAGTAGCAATACTAAAGCTACTTCAGTAAATGGCGTTGTTAAGCAACATTAAACCGAGCAAAGCTCGGTCATCCGGGTACTAGAAATATTATATGAAATGGTGCATGGAACAGCTGAGAGAGAATAGACTTTTAATCAGTTAGTACGCTTACCATCTTGGACTTTATCACCACTTAATGGAATGATCTCACAATCAGATGGAATCGTTGGCAGACATTAACTTTTAATGTTGTAATAACTCATCGCCTTGTATTTGACTGAGGAAGAAAAATACCGTGCTGGACCATGGACTACGTAATTCCTCTATTTACAAGCTATCACGCCCATCCACGCCAAAAACCATGTCGTTTTTGTTTTTCTGTCCGGAAGTTACTGGCAGAAAACAGCATGATTTTTGACGTGCATGGACGTGGTAAGTTGTAAATACAGGAATTATGTAATCCAGCATGGTATATTCCTTCCTCAGTACAATACAAGGCGGTGAGATATCTACCTTATTAAAATTTATTGATCTGTGACTGTAACTAGTATAAATTTAAAAATGAGAAAAAAACCCGCCTGTTATCAAAAAAACTATCATGATATACCTTTTTGAAATCCTTATGATGAGCTCTTTAATTTGATACCCATATATTGCATTATTCGATTTATTTTTATTTTTTGATACTTCAAACAATAGCATCTTACAGCCACCATTTTTGTTTTATTTTTTATAAATTTCACTTATTTAAGAAAATTTGGGTTATCAAGATGAATCCAACGATGTCTTAATTATATAAATCCGTTCAGCGGTTTGGAAGATATGAGGTAATAAAGGATATTTCATGCATACATACATACAAACATACATACATACAAGAAACACGCGAAAAACAGAACCCTTCCTGGCAGTCGGGTAAAAAGTCTTTATCACTAACAAATACCCTTGGCGGAGTAAGTGATGGAAACCAATCGTAACTCGCTTCATATATGTTTCAAACATTCTTTTGCATTCTGGATACCGCCAACTACAGAATTGCATCCATTGCTTGCGTGATGCGTCCTTCCGTTTATTAAGATCTCTATTCCATAATTTTTCTTATATGTATTAGTCCATCCATCCATCCATCCATCAGCCCTGGAGGCTTGGAGGTCTGCTGCTCTGTTGGACATAGGCCTCCCCTAACTTGCGCCACTCTGACCGGTCGTGAGCCTTTTGAATACAGCGGATACCCGCTGTCGTCAGGTCGTCAGTCCACCTGCTCAGGGGGCGTCCTATGCTCCTTTTTCCGAGACGGTTGTCGGTCCTTCGCACTATGTGGCCAGCCCATTGCCACTTCAACCGGCTAATTCTTTGAGCTAAGTCGGTTACCCTTGTTAGTCTACGGATCTCCTCATTTCTGATGCGATCACGTAGAGAAATACCTAACATAGCCCGCTGAGTTAGTGCTGATACTAGGCGTGCCTTTTAAGTTCTGTCGTTACCATATTTCCCGGCAATTTTGAATTTGGAAATGTTCTATATTTGAAAGTGTTTAAATTTTGAATCTCAAAACAGTTGAAAGTATTAGGATTAATGCTATTGTTTAGTCACAGCGTCGATTGGAATCTGTCAGGATACGTACGAAAATGAATCTTTCTAAGGAAAATGTTCGTGCAATAATTTTCTACAACTTTAGAAGAGGCCTGACACGGCTTCAATGTTTTGAAGAGCTAACATCTGTATTCAGTGATGAAGCCCCATGTCTGCGGATTATCGAACGCTCGTTTTTAGAATTCCAGCGTGGACATACTAGTGTTAGTGACAAATCTCGCGAAGGACGCCCAAAATCCGCCTTCACTGAAAATAACATCATTGCTGTGAGACAACTAATTCTCGAAGATCGTCATGTGATGTATCTAGAGATAGAGGATCTATTAGGCATCTCAGGGACAACCATTCAGAAGATCTTGCATGAAGCGCTTGGTGTGAGAAAGCTAGTTTGCCGTTGGATACCGTATCTGCTTTCGACGATCACAAAGCGGCCCGCGTCAGATGGTGTAAGAAAACTCTGCAAAGGTTCAACCGAGGAGAGTCAAATCACGTCTACGGCATCATCAGTAGTGACGAATCTTGGATCTATGCCTACGATCCTGATTCTAAACAACAATCTACAATCTAGGTCTTTCAAGACAAGCCAAAGTGGAGTAAAGTTGTTCGTTCTCGAAGCACTTCAAAGAAGATGGTGGCCACGCTCATTGGAAAAACCGACCATGTTGCGACTATTGCACTTGAAGATCGTAGAAGGGTTAACGCAGAGTGGTATACCACCGTTTGTTTACTACAAGTCATCGTCGAACTTCGAAAATCTAACTCAAAGCGACGCATCATGTTGTACCACGACAACGCAAGCTCACACAGCGCTCGTCAAACGATTGAGTATTTGAAGCAGGAAAAAGTAGAAATTCTTGACCATCCTCCATACAGTCCTGACCTAAGCCCTAAAGATTTCTTTACAATTCCTAAAATTAAAAAAAGTCTTCGTGGTCAAAGGTTCCAGTCCGGTGAAGAAGCAGTCGACGCTTTCAAGTCAGCCATTTTGAACACCCTCACTTTAGAGTGGAATAAATGTTATAATAACTGCTTTGAGCGAATGGAAAAGTGTATTAAACTACGTGGTGAATACTTTGAAAAACAATAAAAAGTACTATAAGGTTCTAGTTGTGTTTTTTTCTTCAAACGACAAAACTTAAAAGGCATGCCTCGTACACTAATCGTTTAGTATGAAGTATTCTTTTCTTACCTGCTGTTTGCATTCAATGCCAATCCAAATGTAGTCCACTTTTAAGGATCTGTTATATATGACACCAATTTGACGACCTTACCCATATTCACCCCGTGAACTCCGACGCAGACGCATGGCTATTCATAAAACTATTGATACATATTATACCCCTGACCAAGAACATACGATCTATGATCGAACATAAAAGAAAAAATATATGTAACCAGTATACCTAGGCATCTAATTGCGTCACACACTTGACATGTAATTATGAACACAACAATGATCTCTTATTCAACTCTGAAGGAAATAATCTTAATCGCTCGAAGGATGATAATCTCGACGTTAAAAACACTTCCAGTGCGGACGGACAAAATGATATTTATTACTATAATTAATGTGAAGACATCCTGATTCACTGCTCTGCGGAAACTTACAGGTTAGAATTATTATTTATTTATATAAAATGCAAGTTCGACATATGTGTTGGGTCCCAATGCGACTGCACATTACACGTAGCTACGTACAACCTACTTAGTAAGTTTGGAATTTGGGCATCGATACAGAAAATGCTACTTCTAGAAAAGCAACATGCTACGCTGATGGACGTATCTACGTCTATATTAGCAGTCCAGTCAAAACCAGAACGAATCGCCAATATCCATGCAATCGATTTGAGGATAAATAATTAGGAACTACAAACAGCTGCATACGTAGTAAAAATCACAGATACCAAGTACTTCTAACTATGTACTAAGTATGAGAAGTTACTAAACCTACTTATATGAAAAGGTGAATATCATCTTTAACCTTAAAACCGACAAATGAATTTGGATAAAATAGCTGTAGCGATGAAATCAAACCCTGAATCTAGACACGCGGCAGCGTGTCAAGCCAAGTTCAAGCAAAGGAACTGGCTAGCCAGCGCCGAGTGTAATATTACACGAACCACTTGGTGCCACTTTTGACCCTTCTATAACTCAAAACCTCTTTAACGTAAACACATAAAACTACGTGTGTTTAATTATATACATAAGGGCATGTAGAAGCCCAAATTTCATGAAGCTAGCTCAAACGGTTACAAAGATATGAAGGTCAAAAAGTCGTAAATTTTAGCACTGACTGACTGACTGACATATAGTACCTAAATCTAACCTACTTCCAGATAACCTAGAAGGATGAAATTTGGAATCCAGCTCGGTAATTGTGTGTAAGCGTAGGAAAAAATCAAAAAAATAAAAAAAGTCGAAAAATAAGTGGTGTCCCCATACAACATTTGTATGGGACCGAAGCAGAGCCATCTAGCGGCAGTGAAAAGAAAAGCTTCGGTCCCATACAAATCTTAGCCAACTCGCATTTACATTGTGAGCCCGTTATGTCACGTAAAACTCGCTCTAAGGCCTCTGTGCACGCGGGGCTCAATATGGCATACTTCAGCGCATGGAGTATTGAGGTAGAACGAGGGCCATTTCGTATGAAGGAAAAGTTGAAAAAGTTTCCAGCTGTTTACAGAAAATAGAGGTTCCAATAATGGCCATTTCTAAATGGCGCTAGTGTGTGACAAATAGATATATGAACATGGCTGTTGTAAACGGAGTGAAGTTTGCTGAGTTATGCCACCCTAATCAATGGCGCTAGTGTCCTCCAAATAGATATTCGAACATAGCTATTGTAGACCGCACCGCAGCTCAGCCCCACCCATAATTTTACGCATTTTACGGACACTTTTCCCTTTGCTGTCTCTCACAGAAAGTCGTTGTAATGTACAACACATTCAACGTAACAAACCATGCGTGTTTTCCATAGAAGCTGATATACTTTGGTACACCATTAAAACAATGCATGGTGAGGCAGATCTACGCTGTGTGGCGGGGTGCGGAGCAGTGTGAGAATCGCCTGTTTATCATATTTGTCTAGATATTTAGTACTCGGCTAAATAGTATAAAATTAGCTGTATACCGAATATAACCATAATCAAATACTCGTTCTTGTAAGCAGAATAACTTTTGAATTCAGGTAATCAGGCTTAAACTTATTTTTATACCAGTTTTAAGGACTCTTCAATAATCATACAAATATTCGACTCACCGTAAAAGCTAATGTTTTTCCGGTTCACTTTCCAGTTTATGGTCATCACTATTTAATTTACACCCGAAACTGGTCACCCATGAAACGTCAATTTAGTCTGTAAGATTTGTGGACAGGGTATATTTTTCTTCACAAAAAGTAATGATATGCCACCAAAAACATAAATGTAAAAAAGGAGAGCCAAGTTCAATACAAAAAATATGCTTGGCTGTGGGCTTCGCCGCAAAAAGAATGGAGATCTAAATGAGTGCCAAGTTCTATGCAAAATCGAAATATGTATTTATAGGAACAAAATAACACTATGAACAAGTATTAAACTCTATTTCTTTGCTTTGTTGGATACCTATAACAATTGTTGTTATTTAAAAATGTGAGATCTTAAAGTAGGTTAGCTTTGGCTTGGCCAGTTTTCATTACATCAGTCATTTTATAAAGTTATTCAACATGTTAATTCTGATAAAAACTGGCCAAGTCAAAGCTAACCTACTTTAAGATCTCACATTTTTAAATAACAGCAATTGTTATAGGTATCCAACAAAGCAAAGAAATAGAGTTTAATACTTGTTCATAGTGTTATTTTGTTCCTATAAATACATATTTCGATTTTGCATAGAACTTGGCACTCATTTAGATCTCCATTCTTTTTGCGGCGAAGCCCACAGCCAAGCATATTTTTTGTATTGAACTTGGCTCTCCTTTTTTACATTTATGTTTTTGGTGGGATGGAAACATCAAGCTAGTAACTCATATTAAATTTTCCATACTACTAGTTATGAAGATGTTTCATAACAAGATCAGTAATATTCCAGAGGCCTAGAGCATTTCGTTCAATCCTCTGATGTATGTATATAGTTGGTCCTTTGGGCAGCTTTACGTTGACATCCTAAAAAAATCACATCATATCAATTGAAATTTCATCCAACATAATTTGAAACGCACCTGTAACTTAGTGATGTAGGTCATATTATTCAGTCAGCCATTGTGTTAAGGTGTAAACCAATAGAGATAGGTACCCTCTTCAAATAGGTACTTAGATAGCTAAAAGTTTGAAGCTCTGGAATATTACCATTTATTTATTATATTTATATTCCTTTATTGCAATTTTATACAATAGGCAGACTTAGTGTCTAATGCCATTCTCTACCAGTCAACCCTTGGTTATCATTCTTCGTTATAATCAGGCAACACTGATTATCCAGTACCCTAGAGCCGTGACAGAGTATTGCCAGTTCCCACGAGCAAAGATGACATGTAGGAAAACACGGGCTCCGGTGAACTTTTCTCACACTCTGCATATCTCGGCCCCATATATCAAGCCAGTGCAGAGTACAAAAAGCATAGACAATGATTCAATTGTGTGCACATATCTTTCTCACAGTCCTCGCTACGATATAATCGGTCTATGGTTAATTAGTGCGGGTAAATGACCACAGCCACTTCCGGATGTGTTTGCCTCTTGTCGCCAGGACTCCTTGGATAATATAATATTATTTAATAAAAAGTTAATTGCTATTGATTTTTGAAAAAGTCTGCATGTAAATAATATTTAAGGAGGTATCTACTTAGCTTTCGTCTACATCTATGTTCAAACTTATTAGCGTATAAAACGCTGGAAATTTTAATTTGTATGTAGTTCCCCTTAATTATGAACCAGGATGTTAGAAGATCCTACTTTTCTTCTGGCTTAATTGAAGTTTTTGTCATTCATGAATGGATGGTTATTACGTGGATGTAATCACGTCACCGTTTCTTTATCACGTCACCAATTGAGTTAATGTCGACAGTCACGCTACGTAAAGGATACATTGTATTGGCAAGTAAATGAAGTCGATAGAATTTTGTAATATAGCCTACATCTATTAATAAAATAATTTAAAAAAAAAATTGCAATTAAATATTTTTTAAAAATTTAATGTAGGCTTTGTTATCGGCATACAGGCAAAATCATGTTATTTGGAAACTTTTGTCTGTCTAAGTAAGTACGAGTATGTAGCACGAGGAAATCGACGGGTGCTACGCATAAGGTCGTATGCAGAATATGGCAACTTTACAGTATGGGCATTTAAAGTTTACTTTTGTCATTACTCAAAAATGAGAAGGAAATTTGAATTTAAATCAAGCTTATAATTAGTAGTGCCTTAAGTCATCTTTAAACAAATATCATTGATAGAAAATGAATTGTAATTTAATGAAAAATACTGAAATTACATACTTATGACTTTATGCGTAGGGATGCAAGAGTTATGTTATTGAGTTACGACAAAGTTACGACGTTGTGCGACAGTAAAATTTCCTTACCTTCAAGTTACGCCGGGTTACTTCGGGGTTTAATGGTTTACAAATACGATTAAAAAACGATATTAAAAAAAACTAACTTATTTATATGATAACAAGAAAGTTCTGCAGTAAACAAAGCGTGAGTATAACAAATAAACTAGACAGGAACATTATAAACATGTCGCGAGAATTAATTAATCTACAAATTATTAGATGAATCGATATCCGTATTTTCTTCGTTCATCGTATTGCGTGTGTTTTCATAATACTTATTATATTCTTTCGGTATTATGCGTGCACGGCACAGACTTTGTAAATCCTCATATTTGCAGTTGTTATAGGCAAATAATCTAAATAACAGCGATCTCAATTATTAAGACTTTCTTGGTTATTAATTCTTCGTGATGAATAGGTTTTTCTGGTAATTAATAAAGTCATATAATGTATAAGTTATATAAGTTATACATAAGTCTTCGTTTTCAAAGCTGTAGCGATATATGCGGATCATTGGAAGTTATTCCCACTTCTTCTTCTTTAGTCCAAGTTATTTTGTGTTTGTTAGAGTTTTTGATACAGTTTTTTCCATACAATAACTTTTTGAAATTATAAAAATCTGTAATACTCATCTCAATCACATTATAATAAGGCGTGTTAACTTTGGCCCTTCTTACTAATGCATACCATTGTTCTGGCATATATATGAGTTTATTTTTTTAATTTCGCTCTATTAAAGCATGAACAGAATCTGCTTCATTTTGAGTATGTCCTCGCTCTAAGAACAAATGAGTTATTGTTACACCATATTTTTAGGAGCATAAGTATAAAATGAAAACACAATACAATTTTGGTTTTTCCCAGCACAATTACCTGACAAAAAAATGAATTCCTTAACGCCGTCTTATAAGAGCTACTAAAGTATAACTTTAGTCTCAATAAGTTTAAGCAGACAACTTAATCTCTGGCCACATGCAACAATATGCTTCTTTACTGGCTAGATCAAAAACTGTAACATTTGGGACCGATAATTTTATTTTCTAATAAAATAAACCAACATTTCCATGAGAACAATTCTGAATTTATTGAAAATCGAAGCATGCTGTAATTGTTTTTAAAGTTTTATCTTTTTCCTTTAAATTTCTTGCTAATTCTTTTGATATCATATGTTTTTTTTTGTTTATATATTTCTTCTTCTGCCATATTATTTTTTATTTACGTGTAAACATAATATTCGTTACATATATTCTGCTTGGGTTTGTAAAATAAAAAATATTTAATCTTTGATTTATAATACCCCAATATTGTCATGCTGATTTAGCTTTTTTTGTTATATTTTCACTACTACACCACTCATTATATAGAGAAAACATATTTGCAAACCTGAGTCGGCTATTTAAGTAAAGTTTTGTAGACTTTTTGCGCACATAGTGTGATTCAACTGGTAGAAATATTTTTACATGCTTTATTACTCCTGGTTTAATCTTTTCATCTATGATAACACCTCTCGAACCGCCACGATGGTCTGGGGCAATAGATTCCCTACCTGAAAACCACTTCGACATGGCCGTATTAACTGTTCGCTCTCCTATAGAGAGAGTATTGAGGAACATCGTTTTACATACCAAAACAATATTAGGTTTATCTGAATTAGGCTCTGTTCTTGCTAAGGAATATTTCCAAGTTTTCTTACGTCTAGATTCAGCCTTTGTACTATTGTTGGATTAAGTCTTGATATGAGCTAGTTTCATATAAATTATTTAGTGCTAGTCGTACTTCTTGGGAAATTTTCTGACATCATTACAATTACCGCTCCCAGTCAGGGATTTCTCGACCATTGACTCGTACAAATTCCAGTTATGCTCGGTTTTCAGCTAAACAGGTGATTCTAAAAAAGATATAATATCATTTAATTAACCACCACAACTTATTAATAGCACAGAATATTAAATTTATTTATGATTTTAGCAAATAAAAAATTGCATAACGTCTTATTTAATATTGAGTTCCAAGCATAACGTTGTATGTTCTACATACGACTATAAGAACACAGATATTTTTATTTAATAACGACGCATGTAGTCGTAAGTAGTAGTTACGACCCTTACCTTCAATGAAAAAACAACGCATAACGTCGTAACTATAACATTACGACGTTATGCGTGGAACTAGATTAAAATTATAAATATCGAAAAAAACACTTAAATATAATAATAAATCTAATCTTATATGCTTGTATTGCGATATTATTTCTAACTATTTAATAAAAAACAATCAATTATTAACCAAAACTTACCAGTTTGACTGGATTCATTAAAAGGTATTTTTTTCATTTTTGTTAAGTGCTAAATTTAAAATTCTTGATGATCGTAAGTGGTTCATTTCGATTATAATAATGTAATACAATCAACATATCACAACTCACTTGATATCATAACGTAAAACACTTCAGAATTCATATTATTTACAAAATAAATGTCATACTTTATTGCCTGCTCCGTCAGTGACATACGACGGCCGTAACTGCCCTTGATTGGTCTCGCACGAACCAATAGCACCACGCATATCGTCGTACCGTGAAATGCAACTATATGCGTGGTAACTGTCAAAATATACGACCTTAAGCGTTTCTAAAACTCGTTAATTATAAGTAATATTAAAATTCTGATTTCAGGAATTTATAAAACTCATATTCGTAATTACGATAATGTAAAATATGGATTTTCAATAAAAATGGCGTTAAGACCTTATGCGTCGCACCCGTCGAAATTTACCTTTTCAACAATCATGGGCAACGATAGGCACTTACCATCAGGTGAATCGTCAGCTCGTTTGTCAGCTATTTTTCCAATGAAACATCATGTTATCAATTTTTTTCCTGTTCCTGTGCCTGGATGACTGAAGATATACGAATAGAAACAGAGCTAGACATAACAGTGCTTAGTGAAATATCAGAAGGATCGGTGAAACTACTAGGAATAGATCGTACGAATACTCCCGCCGCCGATAATATTCGAAAGACGCCAACGCGGGACTGTGGACCATCTTCTTCTCTAATATAAATCATAATTTTGTTTTGCATGTTCTTTGAGTTCTTTAATCTAATCCATTCGCATACATTTACTTCAATTGATTTAAGGCTACTTCTTCAAACAATTTTTTCAACTTCTAACTTTTTAACTCTCGTAAATAATGGGATGAAAAATATGATACAGTCAATTTATTTCTTATGCGAGGTTGTATTAACATCAGCTGAGGCGTGACATCCATTATCCTAGACAACTTGTTACCCGAGATCACACATCTTACACCTTTCTTTTTTAATTTGTGCTAAATATGTATTCTTCATTATTTATGTTATGACAAAACGCTTTTGTTCAGTCTTCCCCAAAAAATACAAAGTCCCATCAATATAATCCATACATCCATTCATACAAAAATAGAAAACTATTTTTATACTTCCCCACCTCATGAAAAGTTTTGAAGAAAAATGCTCACGCTTGTAGTATTTTGTTGACTTCTCTAATGCATTCAACACAGCCAACTACTGAAAACTGGGGTGCCCCGCAAGGCGGTATTCTCTCTCCCATTTTCCTATCCATTTTTTATAAACTCTCTTATTTCAGTCATAAATTTTTCGTATGAACTGCTGATGGCTGATGAGATGACCATTTAGGTCATCGTCCCCCATGGACATCAGCAACACCAAAGGTACCACCGATGCGAAACAGATAAATATATAAAAAAACGAAATGATGACGTTGCGATGACAACGATTGATTGGTCAATTTGGTCATGTTTAAAAATTGCAAGACAAATTAATTATTTACTCGGCTGATTATCTCACGTGTCCTCGTCATTATACAAACCTACGCATCAATTAATGAACACTTTCATTGATTGAATGAATGAATGAATGATACAGGATATGGAAAATCCATGTCTGTAGTTTAAATGATATTAGATATCCGTTTTTGCGATATCGCATGTTCTGTTGCAATTACTGGCGGGTTAATTAAGTTCTATTCTCTCCATGTCGTCAAGAGGGCGTCACTTATTGCATAATAAAGAAAATTACACATTGTAAGACAGCTACTTAGAAATCTAGTCTAACTTGATAATGACGACATAATTGTGTAGAACGTTATTCATTGATTGAAACGATTGTATAGCTCAATTTATTAATGTAACTTTCAATAGTTACTATATTCGAAGATATGCAATCAATGATGTAATAAAAAACATTCTATTATAATAAAAAAAAACTTTCAAGTCAAAGAAAAACTGAGAATCACTGAAGCAAATCAAATCTTGCCTTATAAATGAAAAACGTAATATATGCAGGAAAGAAAAACTAAGCATTTCATTTTCCCATACAGATAAGAGAAATTGCGTCCGACAGTAGAAAAGTCGTAGCTAATGGGGGCGACGAGTCATTTGCATTTTAATTCACTAAATCATGTAGCGAATTGTTTGTTCACATGTCATAAATATAACATTTATAAACCAAATCTCGGCTGGAACAATGGCTGATGCTATAAACTTGTGATAATTACGCGAGGTGAGGGCAGCGGCGCGGAACGGTATGTAGGGGAGACTCGTTATTATCATGTGAAGACTTTTTGAAGACGTTCCCACACTCTCAGCATTGATTTCCCGATTAACTCTGATTCATAATCAGCTAATTACACTTGACCCACCAGTTTTTAATTCAATTAAAGCGCGGTTCAAATGGCGTCTCGCTGAAAAACTTGAAACTGTGTGGGAGTCGTTTTTGTATTCCGTATGTTATGCGGTGAAGCTAGGAAGTTTGCTAATTATATGTAATTATTGATTTTAGCTCAATAACAATGGCAATGAATTCTGATTGTGCGGAGCTGAAGGATTCGTGAATAAAAAGCTTTGTTATCTAAATTCAGTTTTATTAAAATATTCATGTTTTAGAATGACTACTCCATAACACGGGCGTTCGTTGTACAACGATACACACACTGTAAATATTACTGTACAACAGTCACTTCTCAAATATGATCATTTTACGTAGAAACACCAAATGTAAAACGATAAAAATGCACGATTAAAATTTTTCAACCAATAAAGTCTCTTTTCATACAAATTGACGACGTTCGTTCTAACGTTAGGTAATACTAATTTCACCTTAATACTGTAGCTACCATATTTATATATCGACAATTCCGTACCATCATTTTGTAATTCTTCTACAAAAATATTAATTTTTTGTACTTCTTATTACACTTCCCACATGGAATGTTCGAAAATCACACTTTTTATAAATACACATCGATTCGTATTTTCAAATTATAAACCTTGTACAAAATTAGATTCACGTAAAATAAATAGAATTTCAAATGATTGTTTATCTAAAATTATATAACATAGTGTACTATGGATTAAGTCTAGCTACTTATCTATGTTGTTCATTAAAATCTCGGGAAATATACAAGGGATCGGCGTCGTGACGTCACGAGACGGCACTACGGGATATTAAGCTGCACTCGCACTATACTTTTTCAGATGCAGAACAAAGAAAAATACTGACCATTTTTAACATCAGTGAGAGAATTAACAATATATGTATATAATCGTATCGTGATTACATTTACAGTAAGTCGAGATTTGTCAAAAATTATACAAATACATTGTTGTTTTTCATCTTGCAAAGTAAATGTTTCAGTAATTCTGCCGCTATAACTTTATTATAATGAAGTTACGGTTAATTTAACTCAAATAGGAGAATCAGCTTTGAGTTGAGAGAAATCGTACAATTTAACATGCGCCTATAATAATATACTAAGTTAGGTACTTACGTATTTATTTCAGTTCTGGCAAAACCTGGCAACCTACTGTAATTATAATATAACGACAGAAACGTAAAAAAATTGACCGCCACAAATGGTTTTAAAATACTATTGTGAATATTAGGTATGTATAATTGTGCATATATTCGTGTGTAGTACAAGTGCTAGCGTGGATGCTGATATCACTTTCGTCGCGTAAATTATCATCGACACCGATTCAAAATTAATACAATACAGATACATACAAATATGTTACAAAATTAATTTTAATATGCAATGGTACTCACAGTATATAAACAAAAAATTACATGGATACTTTAGACATTTTCGACAGAATAAATTCTTACTGAAACTAACTTTCATCATGAATTATGAAAATCGCATCAATATTCAGTACGCATGATGATAAATTCATCTTCTTACTGAAACTAACTTTTATCATGAATTATGAAAATTTGCTTAATTAAATTCAGTATGCATGATGACTGGTCATGGATTACAGCTATTTGGCCCCAAATGAACGAATACTAGAGCAGAGATCCATTTGCGCGAAAGGTTCCATTACAGTTTCATCTGCGCTCATTAAATGCCAGTATAGGAACAACTTTCCTGACATGATATCATTATTTATATTTACTAAGATCTTCTTATAAGATAACACACTAGTAGGCAGGGCGAAAGAAATTTACAATTAAAAATCGTAACAAATTTTCATTTCATAAACACGTGGTGTGGCAGAAATTATTAATTTATTCAATCCATAATAATTATAATATACTTTAATCTTGAAAGTAATGTACACATACAACTTAATAATTAAAATAGTATGTTGGATATCAGTCATTTATTTCTATTTAGTGTAAAAAAACTGTTATCATGAACGTGCTATAATCTATTTTATAGGATTTTGGTGTCATAATCTCGAGAATAAACATAATTATATAGAATCATTATTACTTTAGGCACCAAACTCACGAAGTTTCATAAATAAATTCACGTTTCGCTTTGCGAACGTCGTAATTAATAAAATGAAGCATTCTAGACATCCTTCTATAGCCTACCTACTTATTATAACAAAGTCCTATCAGTTTTCAATTCGGGTCATTAAAATTACTGGTTTATAATGAAACCGAAGATAAAATTGAGTACACTTAATTATCGCTAAATTAAATATTGTCCGTGCGCGACCGCCCTAATGACTCCACCGCGGGAGTCACAAAGTACATTATTATTTGGAGATCATATCACACAAAAAACTGACGTCACTATCATAGGGCAGTGTTATAACAAGCAGGCTTTAGACACAATCGAATCTACACAAGTCAAATCACTCACCGCTCTCTTCACAGTTCATCGTTCTTTCACTGTAACAGTTCATCTTTGGATACTGGGTATAATACAAGGCGAGGGAGCGACGGTGCTACTGGAGGGCGTTGTGTGTGTCATGGTGCCAGGCGGTGGGCTCGGGCCGCATGACGTCATCCACCGGGGGACACACGGGCCGCGGGCCCGGCTCCGGCGTGTACGTGAACGTGAGCCCCGTCGCGTATATGATGCCGTCGTTCCTCACCAGGGACACTGGCACCTGAAGTGTGAAACATGGCATTTTATTCAAGGTGCGCTGATCGAAAACTTTTATGGTATTATTTATTTATTTACATGTTTAAGTCACCTCTTAAAAAGAAGAAACAAAGGACAAACTTAATGCCTAATGGCATTGTCCACCAGTCAACCCTGGGTGGATGAGGAAATAGCTGATGGCAGGTGTTAACATGAGATATAGATATATTATATGATTACTAAAATCTGCAGACTAGGTAACTTTGTAATGGATATTGATGGCATAAAGCGTCTATTCTAATAATACCGTTTACCAAACTCGAAGAGACCTTGTCATTAGCAGCCTGAAGTGTAAGGAGCTTATTTTACTCTCGTAAGACAATTTCTCCCATACGTGACGTGTTTTAACCGACTAGAAGGTAAATAAGCTCTACACCAAGTTATATCACACTTTTATATTACTCTTATACAATTCTCGTGTATAGTACTGTGGCAAGTTATGTTTATTCAAAATTCGTTTTATGTTAAAACCGGCCAAGTGCGTGTCAGGCCACGCGCAATGTAGAAGGTGTCCGAAGGTGTAAGTTTATCGAACTATTACTGTTTAACTACTTTAGCTAACCTAATTTCACCCCCGACGAAAAATAAGTAAACAATCGAGGCCAACGGCGAAGGACGATGACGGCGGCAGGAATGGTTGAGAGGGGCAGGACCGCAAGTGGACTCCGTTCAAAAAACTATCTCCTTCTAATACCTGAAATATAATTTTCTTCCTTCCTTCTTGACTGAAATCGTGGAGACGGCCGTTGATGTCGCCTATGTCCAAGGCAATAACAACCGGATGACTCATCTCATCTGCTCCATTACCTGCTAAGGGCGTAAAAACGTTCATATATTTCAAAGTCCTCACCTGCGTCGGCTGTCGGACCCACAGCCACTGTCCTCTGAACTGCGATATGTCAGGCACGACGCACAGCATGGACTCCGCGCACCGGTACATGGTCTCGGCCTCCACATCCCCGAACCACACCTGCAGCGAGGGCGTGAAGTTGTCCCCAGCTAGCTCCAACATGGCCACGTCCCCGCCGCCGTTCAGGTTCAGAGAGTGGACTAAAGGCACTGGCGTTACGGGCGACCTGTTGGCAATTGGGAGAAATGCATCCTTCCAATTTCTGTATTCCATCATAATCGTACCAAGACAAAAGCATTCTATATTCAATTATAGTCATAAAGCAGTACATAGAGAGACAATTTGAATGTAACTCCATACATAGCGCGCTCAAGAAATGAGTGATCTGCTTATAACTGCTCCTGTATGCGCTTATTTTTACCCCCGTAAATAAAACTGCTTTTATTTACATTTTTAAATTTTAATATAAGATTATTCGTGTCTGTGAAATGGTGTCTATGTGTATGCGTTATTCGCGCGCGTTTGTAAGGAGTTATCCAGTGTCCATGTTTGTATCTATTTTCTGTTATAAGTTACATAGAAAGGGATAAAAAATATACTATTAGGTACACCTAATACCGCCCGCACTAAGATTCTTTGTGTCGTGAGTGCATGAACAAACACGTATTTTATCCCTCGCATCGTGCATCGTAGAGTATGAGGAAAGATCCATGGCCGGCAGGAAAATTCGAATGGAAATGAATAAAATATTTATTCGTCTACCTAATCTTACCGCAGTTATCATGCGGTGATAGCCTAGTGGTTTAAATGTCGGTTCCCATGAGCCCTGATAACGATGCTTAATTTACTTCTAGTTACAATAAAGTGGCTGTGACATATGACGGAGACAGACAGACATGACGAATCTATAAGGATTCCGTTTTTTGCCATTTTACCAATTCATTACTTGCTTCTTTCAAGGAAACATTGTGAACCAAAATCTATTATACAACACTTGAAGGTACTCTAGTAAAAAGTCGGCCTAACCTCGATGAGAAAGAGAGACCATTGTACCCTTCATATTCTGAGAGGAAACTGCAATTCAGCAGTGGAATAGTTATGGGTTGCAATGATGATGATAAACTAATAATCGTAACTATACTGAAACTTGGCCTTAAGTTGCCGATCTTTTACTTTATATTTTTGCATTTATGCTTGTAACTTAAAGAAAAAAATATAAATGTGTTGCCAAGGCCCATTACAAAAGTTCTAGAACCTTCCAAAATCAGCCTCATGCAAAGATAAACTTTAATCAAAACAAACGACACAAACGATCGTTAAGTCGACGATAAATTAAAAACAACACGGTATATTTGATATTGTATTTTCCTGCGCGGGAAGATAATGATAACAAAAGTTATAATTCATCTGTGTGCAGACTGCAGAGAAAACAGTACAAACATCCGTCACATCTGGGAAGACTTTCTGTTGCATATGGACATGGAATATGTTGTTTACTATTACGAGGCCTTTTACACGATGCTATTCAATACGCAATTATGAAATTCGTATGGACGACCTTTTGCTACCAACATAATTGGAAATTATAGATTAACCCTAGGAGCTGAAGGGTCTTCGAATGACGAGCACGTCTCGGTAAAAGGAAGATAGGATGTTCTCCGACCCGATAAACGGTTAATCTGAAGACGATGGTATTCACTATAATGTTGTTATGTTGGCAAATTCAATATTAATCCAATTTGTGCATGTCTGGCGAGTTCTGTGTCTAGTAAAACCTCCGAAAAGTTGAGTTGTGTTTAGATTTTTTGTATGCAGCAATCTTGTTACATGTATGTACTCCTATTACGGAAACACAGACACAGAAGTGATGAGACGTGAACTTTATCCAAGTTAAGATGAATTATTAAGAGACATCGACTGATCCATTGTATCGTATCGTATGAGATATTAGCAAACATGCGAAATAGAAATCATACAGATCCAATAGGCAATTGAATTTGATATTTCAGTAACATCGTCTTTATACAAGGACTAGCTGTTGCCCGCAGCTTTGCATACGGAAATTATGTTTTAACTTATTTAAAGTCATGCCCGGACAGACAAACAGACACTTTGAGTTTTATTATAGTATAGAAGATGTCAGCGGCATACATGAGGGCTTCTGGCTACTTATGCTAACACATCTAAACACTTAGCAGCGAGTATCACGCGGCGTCGGCAGTGTCGGCACACATTGCATTCCGTCATTACATGTCATTACGCACTTAGCCGACCCGCGCCCGCCGGGATTCGATGGGAAAACAAAACTGGTACACATTGTACAATGTAGGACTGTAGGTACACATTACTGCACTGTACACTACTGGGTAAACATCGTACACATTTTTGTACAATTACTGTATCTCTCGCATCACGATTTTTTTACTTTGTATGCAAAAGTCATAGCTGTAAGTTAGTTGGTACAAGGTCTTCGTTTATTTCACACTGAAATATCGTACATCAGTACTGCGTGAGAAGAATTTACTATTTACTATCGAACTAAATGCGTGAGAAGGTATACATATAGTGCACGTACATGGTAATTAATGATAAATATTAACAAACGGGGAGTTTGAAGAAGTTTTTCCTGTTATCAAATTTCCGTAAATTTAAATTGCTTGAAAGAATAAACTAACACCGGACCAGTTAAAATGATCACACGAATTTTATCCTTTATCTCATTGGACGAAAAATTTTCAGAAAAAAAGATTTTTCCCCAAAAAGAATATTTATTCTAGATGAGAGAGGAAGTTGTTATTGAATTACGTAATAGTTTTAGTAGCGTGGCGTCATAAAACACTACAGAATCGTAGGGGACATAAAGAGGGATTGCGCTTTTCATCAACTAAAAGATCAATAGCTAGATGGTACACAGTAGCCAACTAATTCGATTGGGTGCACAGACAATCAGTATGAGAATGAGTTGAATGGGGTGCTAGGGTACTACACTACAACCGACGAAACTATTTTCACTCTACGAGTATAATGGCCTGCGTAGAGGGACAATCCTCGAGGTACTTTTGTCCTCGTCATAAACGCTTACAACTATATCGAATAACACACACAATATATTAAAAAATACCGCATACGCATAATCCCTCGATGTCCACGAGTGCATCCACGGACAGGATAGAATTCTCTTTGAAAATGTTTGCGAACCTGACTGCGTGGACTCCCTGACTTAGCTCCCTGATATGGTTTTAGAGATTTTTTTAACGCTTCGTCCTCCCGTGTCAAAAATAGATATTTATCTCCGCAGGCCATAAACGTAAACCAACGTATCAAATAAACTTTATTCTACAATCTAATTCTATATGAATTTATAATAAGTTTGCAGCTTTTTGCAATGTTTGGCAACGGATAGTTTTGTAAAAAGAAGTGGTCGTTCAAAACCACTTTTCTTCGTAATGTGTATCGAACATGACCCAATAATTTTAGCCCCATCGATCGAGCGATACATGACATACAAAGTAACATTGATTTTTATGTGAGACTATTAACCGCCTTCCTTTCACTTCGGGAAACAGTGAAACCCAGATTAAAAAAAAAACTATTATTGAACTGGTTTAAAAACACAATACCCCGAGCACGCTTAGGTAAATACATGAGTGAAAACCGCATCCAACTCGGTGAAACCCTTTCTGTGATTAGCGGACGTAAACACACAGACAAAAAAATTGATAAACAAAAATCTGAGATCCAATTCATTCAATACTTTTTTAACATCTTCATGAACAGATATCGCTCAGTTAAAGTTTAATTAGAAATATGAATACAATTGGTGCGAAATCAGATTATAGATGTGAAAGCAGCGGTAACAACTTCTCCAAGTCAGTGTTTGATAAGTATTAAAATGTATTGACATTTACATCACTAGGTATATTCAGCTTCTGGGGGCGTATCAATTTATTTGTCTTATTTGTCCCCACTAGTGGCAAATGGAAACAAAAAATTGCCACCACTAGTGGAAAATGGGAAAAAATTGCCACCACTGGTGGAAAATGGGGAAAAACTCCCATTTGCCACCAGTGGGAGCATCTATGGTAGTGGCAAATGGGAATAAACCACGGATTAGCGTATACCGCACGTCCTCCGTTCCGTAATTAGGTGCCGCTGCGGCTGAATTAACGGCTTTACGGTTTGTGAGAACTGTGAGAGGCGCATCCTCACATATCACTCTGACACATTTAAAATCAACATCTGTTTGACCATAAGTGATGTGATCTGAACGTTGTTAAAAAAATATATCAGTATTTAACCCTTTGCACTCTAGAGGTGACTCTCGCTCACCGCTTTGGTGCGGAAATTAGATGCGCTGTATAAACTACTTATATTTCTTTATTTAGTAAATTGATCATAAAATTTCCGCACCGCAGTGGTGAGCGAGGGTCACCTCTCGAGTTGTGGCAATAAATAATGTGGTGAGCGAGATTCACCTCTCGAGTGCAAAAGGTTAACTCTCAAGTAAGTTTGATAAGCATTTCACCATATTTTGTTTCCGATATGAGTACACAAACCATCTTATCTGATGGTAAGTAGTCGCCATTACCCATAGATGTTCTTACATGTTATTTCGGACAGTAGCACAGGAAAAACGAGCAGGCGAGCCACTTAATAGTAAGTGATCACCGTCGCACTTGGATATCAGCAATAGCCAAAAGCCTCAGTAATAGGTACGTTTCCGACCAAGAAGGAAGAGACATGAAAGAAAATACTTGCTCTCTCTAGTCCAAAAAGAATTAACAAAGCCAAGAAGTAACCTTGTATTACTACTTAACAGGCTCGTCTTACAAGCTCAACTGTACTTGTCAAGTTTGCATTTGACTTGATGCGACATCCAGTGTGCATGAGATAGCTATATGACCAGATACCGTGGCCATAAACCGTCAAAGTTACTGGATGCCGCGTCAAGTCCGCTGCAAACTTGACAAGAATACTTGATCGTGTATGGCCAGCATAATGTGAATAGACATAATATTGGAATTTGTAGTTGTAGAACGTGATAGTTGAATGAGTTTACTAATGCTGTTTATATAATCTGCCTAATAGGTCCAATGTAACACAGAAACCTAATCTAAACGTCGTAAAGAATACGGGGTTTAAATTAAGGTTAATTACAAAAAAAATATTGGTTTGAACGTCACCCACGCGGGTTAACCACTTTGAATCTTCCTCCCATACGTAATTATTAAATCAGAAATTAAGTGCGTATTAGATTAAGAAAAGGATTAAGGTAAATCTTAAACACAACTCAAGTTTTATTAGCACGGGAAATGGACGGGAAAAATGTATCTCACAGTAATGTGTGAAATATTTTGTAAACAAATTTCAGCCTCATACTTGCATAGTGATAGAAAGCACTGCCGTCGTAAGAAAAAAGGGCACAACTAACATTTTTTGAAATTGAGTTATGTACATATACATATTTATAATTAGAAAAAAAGGCAAATCTGCTCAATTTTTTGTAGAATTTTATCTTCAAGGAATTCGGAGATATTCGGCTAGTGCAAATCACTAAAACGAGAGATTATTATGATTATTTCGCGTTCTTGAGGAGTATAGCGATTCATGTCTTATTGGCATTTACTGCCATTAAATTTGCAAAAATTATTGCATTTTCCATATAGCTTAGGGCGACTTTTGCGCTACCTGCTATAAGGTGCCCAATAATTTTATTTTTAACACTAGTAACTCTATTGGTAACACTAGTAGCCCTCGCTTCGCTTGTTTTCGTACAGATCGCAATTTTTTTAATAACATTAAGCTCATGTTCCTTAGAAAGAATAGAGCATTTTATTGGTGAAAGAATTTTTAAAATTGGTCCGATAGTTTCTGAGCCCGGTACAAACAAATATACAAAAAACAAATCTTTCCTCTTTACAGTATTAGTATTGAAGTATAGATTGAAGAAACCACATTTGAATACGCCAATGGAGTGACATCACTTTATTGGTATACAAACTGGACCACAATACTCACATTAACATGTGTATAATTAACTAATTTGTTGGATATTGTCCAAGGAAACCTATGGGCAAACGTAAGTGCTGACATCAATTAAATATGTCTACCGTTGATTATTTCACAATAAATTAGACTTCAATTAAAATACTATATACTCCGTTCAAGCTTTATTAACAACATAATTGTGTTAATAGACTTTTTAGACTTTTTAATTGGCATTATTCTTAAGATTGATATTCATGATCTTAAAATAATATGTTTATTTTACTGTTATTGTCACTTTTTCTCCATTTCAAAAACAAGAAATTAATTACATTGGATGAACGAATGGGAGGTAATTTAATTTATTTTTAAGAATATTAGTGAGTATAAAGATTTTACCACAATACCATTAATCAATACAGAGAGATGAATCATAGGATTACCTAAGATATATTATAAAATATTAAAAATTGAATGTTTACCTGACGGGTCCCATTCCTTCATAAAACTGGTATTCAGCCTTATCAGTAGATATGATGGTCCAGCAAGCTCCATCATTGATCATTTCTTTATTAGGTTCCTTGGGGCATGGAGTGGCTTGGAACTGGATTATCCTCTCTTGAGACAGACACAGGTACATTCGCTCAGTGTCCTTCATGTAGAATGCACATTTGTGGAGTTGAGACACTGGATCATCTGCTTCGAGCAATGCCATTTGCTTATCTACCTGTAAATTAGGATTAATATTAGTACCTAATACTGTGTTAATATGCAATGCCCTAAATTTATTGTAATATACTATTATACTGACGATTATGTGGAATAAATCTGTACATTAAATATAAAAATACTCAACATTTATTAAAAAAAATCTTTTCATATCATCTCCATTAAAAATTTAAAAAAATTATTAAATTTTTATTTCCGTGCAATAATATTTCAGTGGTAAATCTTTTAAAATAATCAATTAAAGTTTGTGTACAGATAAAATAATGATGTATGAAAATATCTGAACATCATTGGAGAAATTTTAATTTTAGTAAATATAATATAAATCATATACCTTCCTTATGATGAGGCGTGGTAAAGCCATTCCTGTGACGGAACATACCAGCTTCACAGTAGACCCGTAATGTACATATCCATCTCTCACTGCAAATTCTTCCGACTCACTCTCATTGTCATCCAGTAAGTGAATGGTAAATGCTCCCCACTGTGTTGACGATGCATGGAAGTTTCCGTTCTCCACATGAAGGTATCTAGTTGAAACGGTCTGCGACCTCAGTCTATTGAATAAAGCTACTTTAGTTCCACTAGCTATGCACAAGTCAGCATTCTTTAGCGATTGCTTCTTCTTCGAAGGTTTCGATATCACCTTTATCCTTTTACTATTGAAGATCCCAATATCGTGTCCGTTGCCATAGAACATCTTGACGGAGAGCATGAAGTGTTTTCTCTTGTCCGAGTCCGATATGTACAATGTCTTGGCAGCACAGTACTGCTTGCCGTTGTTGAGGTCGAGCTGCTGCATGTCCTGGTCAGAGTTGCCGATGCCAATGAAGGCACACAGCTGCGCCGCCTGTTCCGTCTCGCCCTCCCGCAGCATGCGCTCCCGCCGCAGCCGCCAACCGTCCCCGAACAGGTATATGCAGGGAGGCGGACAGAAGAATCTCTTTTCATTACCGTACGACTTCTGAGCGACCTTCGCGTGCAAGATAACCACCACCATGTCGGAGCGGTCGCGCAGGTACCGCTCCATGGCCTCGCGCGTGAGGCGGCGCTCCTCGGGACGGTAGGCGCCGGCTCCCGGGCCCGCGGCGCTGGCGTACCGCGGGAACAGCGCGCCGTGCTGCGGCGGCGGCGACGGCGGGCCCTGCGCCATGCCCCCGGCGCCCGCGCCGTACTGATGCGGCATGCTCGCCACGGCTTGCTCTCACCTCGCCTGCCGCTGCATTACGTATCGATTTTAAAATTGACCGCATATGGCGCCGTTCCCATGCCCCTATCTGCGGCGGGCCCCCAGCCTGCCCCCGCGACACATCGTCAGAAGGGGATTCTTGTCACCAGTGGCGTCCCTCGTTATCACCCCTATGTTGACACTGTGTAGAATTCGTTAGATTAATCCGCTTCTCTTGATTTCAAGTTTGGCGATCGATACACTTTTTTACTATGCACGACACCATAAATAAATAATTACGATGGGAACTTTATCACACATTTCATTCAAAAACACCTGTTCGACGATATTTTTTTCAGACAGTCTAGCCAACATTCCTTGCCTCGTTGTTTATTATTTACAGATGACAAACACGACTTATCGTTTATTCTACTTTAAGCAAACTTTATATTAAAAATATTTGATACGAAAACTGATAAAAAATGACGTCCAAATCGAGTTTTAATTGTACAACAAACTTGAACAAACGACAACGCCAGAATTACGAACTGTCAAGACAGCCCATAGACACCGAGCGATGTGCAAGCGTGTTGTCGATTACACGCGCGTGAATAAAATCGAGTGACATGAGGTCGGAATACTCCAGCCAGCGCGCCGAGCCGCCGACTGACAGACAGCCGGTCATAGGATGTGGGGTTACGTACGGGGCGTGAGAAAATAAAGTGTGGGAAAGAGTGGGCGTCGCGGACGGAGTAGTAAAACATTTGATATTGTATGTAGTGAACCGAACACACGAATACGCCAGTAGCAGCCAGCATTTCGTACTATTGTTGTGTGCGTGATAAATAAAGTTGAGTTCACGGAGCGAAATAGTTGCGATGTGTGAGGAAGAGACCGACGATTGACCGGAGATCTCGTGGGAAACGACCTTTATTATGTACACTGATATGTACATTAGTAAAACAAAAAATCTGATCTGGAATTTAATCACACGCGATGGGAGTTACTGGACTGTGGAGGCTGATCGAGCCTGCGGGCAAGCCGGTGCCCATCGAGACTTTGGAAAATAAAGTCTTAGCAGTCGGTAGGCGGGCCTGTTATTACATTAAATGCATAATGAAAATGTAAAACTTTATTTAATAAATAACAACAAAACATCTGAATTCTGATTTCCTCAACAGATATTTCAATATGGTTGCATCAGGTTGTGAAAGGATATCAAGATGCAAAAGGTGCTCCTTTACCAAACGCTCATCTTATGGGTTTGTTTCAACGGCTCTGCAAGCTACTCTATTTTAGAATCAAACCAGTGTTTGTCTTTGATGGTGGGTTTCCTGAATTGAAGAGGGAAACCATTGTAAGTTTATAATCAGTAATTCAATGTAAAATGTTAAATTTTAAGCAAAAATATTAACAGATTAATATCCTTTTTACTAGGCAAAACGTCAAGACAATAAAACTAAATACAACTCTGAATCAGAGCGTCTGAAGCGAGAAATTGCTCTACTTCTTGGTAAAAAATCTGCTTTAGGATCCTTATTGGGTACTCAAATTTCTCCCAAGAAAAACAAAAATACTCAAGCGCATACTGATAAAGAAGACATTTTCAAACTACCTGAATTACCACAAAAAGAGGAAGAAAGTGAAACAGAGTATGTCTCTTTTAAGTCAATATATACATAAATTCAATTCTATAAATTTAAAAATGCCATTAATGCTTAATTTTCAGTTCTGAAGATGAGCGGGATTCCAGTGCTTCTACAGTAGATTTGCATACTGTTGATATTGAGTCTGACGACTTCAAAAATATGCCTGTAAAAGAAAAGTATGACTTATTGGTGGAACTTAAAGATACAAGAAAGATGAATTCATGGGGTAAACTTCATTCTTTGCCAAAAAAGAGTGACAATTTTTCAGATTTTCAGGTGAGTGTTAATGTTGTCTAACAATAGAATGGTAGATCCTACCTACTGTATCAATAATTATTATCCATTATTATGATTGATTATAGATGCAAAGGTTACTAAAGAGAAGAAAAGTTCAAGAATGCCTTGAAGAAACAGAAAAAGAAATGGGTGATGTTGGAATGTCTTTAAATGAACTGGAATCACTTCTTAATGAAGAGGGTATTGATACGAAATTTGAAAATTTGCCTACACGTCGTATTGCATCAAACAACACAACACGGTACTTACTTATAAATAATGTTCAGCAGGCGTTAGCCAATGCTAAAAAGAGGGAAGAAGCTGGGTCATCCAAAGCTACAGAAGAAACAGTATTACTTACACAAGAAATAATCGAAGATGATGATGATGATTTGCAAAAAGCGATAAAGATGTCTTTAGAATGCGAGAATGAATCAAGTAACATATATGATGTTGAAATTAAACCTAAACTGAATAAAGACAATGAATTAGAAGAGGACTTGGATAAGGCTATTAAAATGTCTTTAGAATATGTTGAAGAACCAAATACTAGTGCTTCTAAAACTGATAGTTCTTGGACTACATATAAGTCTGATACTGATTGCCCTGATGTTGGTAGTGATTCTGAAGAAGAGGATGGACGTGCGGAACCGGACTTTTCAACAGCTAAAGCATATATTATGCAATACAGTGACTTTACATATAATGCTATTGATAACATTGTAGTTTCCACAACTAAGGGTAGTAATAATAATAAAAAGAAAATTCCAGATGTGAATGAAATTATTGAAGAAATAAATCAAGAAAAATCTGTTATTGTGGATAATGTGGATTTATCTTCAGATGAGGATGAACAAATACAAGACATTGTTTGTAAGAACTTGTCAAATACAAATTGTATCTTAAAAACTGAGTCACCATTGCATAAAAATAATGAAGATGTTGATACTGAGAGCAATTTAGGTCTAGAAAAGTGTATTGATACTGTAGGTGATTTAAATATGACGCAATCTTCAGTAGTTTGCATTGAAAAACCTGATGATGTGATTACATTTGATACAAGTTCAGATGAAGTCTTGGAGATGGAAAATAAAAGCTACGAATCAGTTATTACTAATGAATCTGAAAACCGATCGGATACTAGTGATGATGATTTTGAGGAAGTGTCAGAATCAATCGAACCTGCTGTGCAAGTAACACTCAATATGCCCGATACAATAGAAGATGATATATTTGCGGATGTATTTGAAGATAAAGTTCCACATTTAGATATTTCTCCTGAAACTTTAAATGCTAAAAAGCAATTAATTATACCTGACACCGAAGTGGCTAGTAAAAGCGTAACAAAATTAGTCAATGTCGAACCAAAGAGAGATCCTGTAGAGGAATTAGAAAATCTTAAAAAATCAAAACCGCATGTAAAGAGTAAAAAAGAAGAAATTAATGATATTCAACCAAATCCTCGTGAAAAGAGCAGCACAGACTCAGACACACGGGTTTTACAAGATCAAACCAGATCCGAAGAGACGAAACAACCAGAAAAGATAATATCTAAAGAGAAACTTACTTCAATGGTAGCCGAACTAGAAACTGAAGAACAAAATTTGCTGCAAGAGAAAGGGAAGATGGAACGTATTGGTAGAAATATTACAGAACAAATGACAAAGGAAGCACAGGAATTACTTCAGATATTTGGAATTCCTTACATTGTGGCTCCAATGGAGGCAGAAGCTCAATGTGCATTCCTTGAAAGTGTTAACCTAACAGATGGCACTATAACTGATGATAGTGATATTTGGCTTTTTGGTGGAAGGACTGTATATAAAAATTTCTTTAACCAGAAGAAGCATGTTTTGCAATTTTTAAATGAGAGAATAGAAAAATCTTTCAGTAAGTATAGATTTCTATTTTACCATAAAGTGTTATGAGCATGTCCAAGTGTGGAACTCATATTATTTTTACTTGGTTACAGATTTGTCTAGAGAACAACTTATTTTACTTGCCCTATTGGTTGGCAGTGACTACACTACAGGAGTGCAAGGAGTGGGACCAGTGACCGCATTAGAGATTTTAGCTTCATTTCCATTTAATAAGAGACAGTTACTTGAAGAGAATGCTAAGCATGAGCAATATCAACTTATTGTTACTGGGTTGCAAGAGTTCAAGACTTGGGTTCGAGCAGGCAGAAGGACTGATAATATTAATCTTAAGAAAAAATTGCGAAATGTTACTTTAGGAGACGACTTTCCAAGTGTGCGGGTGAGATTTTCATTTTTTAACAATAAAATATGATCATTGTAGTGTAAGAGTCATTATTCATTGTAATCATAGAACATTTTTTGCTCCATGATAATAATGATATAATGACTATAGAGTATATAGATAGATACTATTAGTTTATCTAATGCCACTCGACAATACACGTTATTTATTTCGTTCTTTAGGTTGTACAAGCGTATTTGGATCCTAATGTTGAAAAAAGTAAAGAAAAATTTACATGGGGTGAACTAGATATCACAATATTACGTGATTACGCCAAAGCTAAATTTGGTTGGTCACAGAATAAATTAGATGTGATTCTTCAGCCAGTAATAAAAAGAATGTCGGAACGAAAAACACAAAAAAGTGTCCAGGACTATTTCAAACGAAAAATTGACTTTCAATCTCTGGAAGATCAAATGAGTAAAAGAGTTAAAGCAGCTGTTCAGAAAATGGACACGGAAAACGAAAATATAGATTCGGCAACGACAAAATCCAAAGGCGAATCAGAATTAAAAGCTGGTAAGAAAAGAAAAGGCACAACCAAAAAACATGATAACAAGCCAAGCGGCAGCGCGATAGAATCAAAAAAGAAAAAGATTATCGAAAGTGCCCAAGTGTCTACAACAGGTGGCATTGAAATCAACATTGTAAAAACTGATAGATATCAGGAAATCATTCCTCAAAGAGAGAAAGATATGCAAAATATTTTACAAAATAAATTAAAGGCCATAGAAGTATTTAGGAAAACCAAAATTGATCGTAAAAGAAAACCAGTGAAGAAAAGGGTTAATCTGCCCAAAGACAAGGCTGATCTATCAGAAAGCAGTGATAGCAACTGAATAGTTAATAATAGCAGTTTTTTTGATATTACACACAATAACTTTTATACATAGTGTATTTTAGTGTGCAACTCACTGATTGTATCTTCATATTCATGCCAAAAACTCTTCAAAGTGCAGGCGCTAGTTTCATCATACTTTTTTTATCTTAAATCTAAAAATTATGTACTTAAACGTAAACTTTGTAGAATAAATTGTGATATAGTTTTATTAATGATTGATTTATTTTATAAAATTTATAATAATATTCGAGAAGCAATTAAGGTAAACAACGATAATAATATTGTAAGATAGTATTATGTATAGTATTTATGAAAAAGTCAGTAAAAATGTAATGTTATGTCAAGTCTATGTTCTTTTCTTTTTTTACAGAAACTGAGAACCTTAAAAATAACGCTTGCGGCAGATCCAAGATTTTTGTTTGGTTGCTTGAATCAATTTTGGAAATGAAATAAAATGTATTTTGCATACCCTACATAATTAAATATGGTTACTGGTAGACGGTGGGAACGGATCACGGAGAGCCCCTTATTCCCCGCTTTTTCCGCTAGTGGGGTGTTGGTTAAAAGCACAGGTTAAAAGTAACCACAATGTAGTTTGATCGAAAATAAAAAAGCATTTTTAAAATAGCCAATTTATTGTTTAGAATCAACTATTTTCCAGTACGAAGCATAGTTTAAAATATCTTATAACTTAATTACACAAACTTGCTTAATGCATACTCAATATTAATAATATAACATAAAAAAGGAAAAACAATATGTTAAGAGGCCAAATTTTGTACTGGCTTTATTTTTAACTTCTTGACTAAAACTTGTCATGTAACATATTCACATTGATTTTCACTTTGTTTTTACACATTTTTCATTATAATTATGTATTAAATGTTACATAATTATTTAAAAAGGAAACTCAGTTCACAACACTTGTCGTGACAAAGTTCCAATTTAATATTTTCTATTTTTCATATCACAATAAAACATAATATAGTATCGATAGGTAGTAAAATGGTTTGATTGAAACAATAGATAATATATAATGCTTGTTATTTCAAAGTAGATCCTTAAAATATTAGTTCTCCGTTGGTATAGAATAATAAGAAATAGTTCTGCGAAATGAAAAACAAATAAAATATGACTTTCAGCATATGGGTCGCTTCATTACTTACGAAACCATTAGGAAGATGTTTTGCCAATATAGGATTACTCACAAAAACAGAGTCAAATCTTTATTAGTAAGAAAAATTACTCGCATTAATTCGTCATGCTTATCAGTAAGCCTATGCAGATAAATATAAGAAATAAATAAATTTTCTATAAGAAATTCAAAATAAGAAAAACTCGGCGTCCTTCTAAAGGTGGGTTGTTCGTACATTTTAGCCGCAGCTAATAACTTTAGCTATTATCTACCGAATGTCTTAGCTGCGATTAAAATGTACGAGCAACCCACCCTTAGTCTTGAAGACTTGACTAACATTGCGAGACTTACGTACTAATGACAATAGTTTCTATACTAATAATATTTAGTGAATAAACTGTATCCACATTACACCATACCTGTGCATCAATCAAAATGTTGATTGTGTCAAGTCAGAGTACGCTCAACCGGCGATGGTCTAGTACTTATATTTATTTCTTATTTTTCTATGCCATCAGTTTAGGATTACAGTTATTTTCCTCTCAATATGGCAGCTAAGTTATACCTGTGGTCTCACATTCATCATAATATTTAAATAGGGCTTGTATTAATATTGTTAATTAAATGTACTTCGAAACCCGCAGCTCTAACTTGTGTCAACCCGCTTCCGTGTTTTATAATGCACGCGAAGTGCTTCTTATGATACAATATTGTTTACATGTGTATAATTTCGTTAATCTTTATTGAAAGCCATCAGGAATCCTAAGTTTTTATTACTATAGTATTAAGATTTAAAAAATCCGTCCACTACAAGAGCAACATGGAGGACCATATCCCTGGATTTGTTTCCTGAAAGTAACTTGTGGCCTTTCATTAACTAGATCAACACATCAATTTAAATCACTCGATGCAGTAGATGCTAAACGATTGTCAGAGATTCGGTACAATTTAGTAGAAAAGTTATTACAAGGGCTATAATATTTATTTTAAAATATCTATTAAAATCTGATAATAAAGTAAACAGATATTGACCAACGACAGCTTGAAGGATATGGATCATAAAATGAGCCCATCGTGCATGATAGCAAATGTATTGTTTTACACGGGACAAACGTTTAACAACTCTTACATTAATCAATAATTATTATAGTGACATACAAAACTCTGTACAACTAACTAGAAGTATCTTGTTAAACATAATATATTCTAAGAATATCTTCATTTATCGTGATATTTAATTTGAAATGTGGTTAAGTACTAACTACTAAAGAAACATTTTTCTGTATACATAACCTTTCAAAATAAATCGATATTATTTCTAATTCATTGTGCAAGGTTCATTATTTCCTCAATGTTACACAATATATATTTCAATGTTTCTTTTTAATCTTATTTACAATTAAAAACATACTACAGCCAGTCTATTATGAACTCTTAATTCCAGCCAAGTTCCAGTGTAAACGTCAAATTCGTGTTACGTAAGCGGTCACGTGACACTTTTTAGCCAATCATACGTCGTTTGAAGCCCGAGAAATGAATTGCCTGGAACATGAATGGTTTCATAAAAAGTTCATAATAGGCCCGCTGACATGCTTTAACTAGCTTTTAGTTGAAGGCAAATAAATGAACATCTAAAACACGCCCGTGTGGCTATCAAATATATTTAGGATATAAATAAAGTTTATACATAAATCACATTATGTACAGCAGCATAACTCGTCCACGTTCCAACTGTTGAACCAGGTATTCACCGATGTCACTGGCTTAACACAATAGCCTCAACAGTTAACAGTCATTGTTAGGAAAATAATACATAATCTGAATTAGGAATACTGTAATAATTTCAATACATTTATATATAACATGTTTGAAGAAAAATTAACTATAAAGCTGACCACTCACGGTCGCGCCATCGCGTCAAAAGGCGTGATATACAGCTAAATTTTGACCGTGAATGTGAAAATCGGTTGGCGTGATATAAAACTCTGGATTTCCAGTCGCGCCATGGCGTCACGCCGCAACATCGAGCCGACACGGATCGTGAATGCGCAAACCCACATCCATTTTTTGTTCATTTCGCGCCGAGACGTCGAACGAGACAGTGCCAAAAGTTTTTGTTTAATAACTTTGACAACTCAAATTATTAATTTTATTTGCGTAAATGAAAGAGAATTGGAGTGACCGTGAATGTGAATCGTTCCTTAGTACATAATATGTATTCTTTACTAAGGAGCCATTTAAGTAACCGTTAGTGACTCTGAGTTGGGGCATGAATGAATCTAATAAATAAAAGTTAACATAAGTTAAATAGTGCGAACACACCTGAAATCTCAGGCCACATAAAATTTTGGAATGACAACACAAAAGATAATCCGGAAACTCGTGGTAGCAACAAAAATAATGCACTTTACAATCATACTCTCAGTCGGTGATAACCAACAATCATACTGAACACTGCCGTACTAGTCTTTTAACTTAATCAACCTTAACAACACTGTATATCTTCCTGACGAACCAGAAGCAGGCCATGAAACCAATAGTGCCTGTGAGGAGGAAGAACAGGAACACCATGATAAAGGTATATCCGAAGTAGAGGAAGGTCGATGCAGCGTCCTCGATATTGAGTTTGGTGACGAAGTAGTGGCAGCAGTAGACGAAGAGATAGCCAGCGGTGGAGCCGGCGCTGAGGAAGGCGCGCCACCACCAGTGGTAGTCTTCAGCGCACAGATGGAAGTAGCACAGCAGGATCGTGGTCTCCGAGCACGTGATCACCAGGATCACGAACACCAGGAACAGGAAGCCGAACATGTAGTACATCTGGAAACATACATCCGTTAACAGTTTATTTTATGTCATTATTATTATGTACTGTTAAACTTTTAAGAGATGGCCACCAACCGCAAAGGCATTACGAATTGAAAAGTAAGTCGCAATTTTACTGGTTCTCCAACGTTATGATACACAGGGAATGAGCTTGAGCATGCTTCAGAGTAAGTAAAGCCGTCCCTCCCGGATGTTATAGTAAGATAACAGTCGTTAAGCCATCGAAAGCTGGTGCAAGCACCAGTCACATGACCCACTAAATTTTGAGCGAGATCTGACAATGGCATCCATGAGAAAACCGGTTGTTATAGTAAGATAACAGTCGTTAAGCCATGTCAAGGGTGTCAACCTTCAAAAAAAGGAGGAAGTTCTCAATTTGACTGTATCTTTTTGTTTGTTTCCTCAGAACTTCGGACTGGGTGAACCAATTTTGTTGATTCTTTTTTTAATCGAAAGCTGGTGCTTGTCATGTGGTCCCACTTAAATTTGACCGAGATGTGACAGTGGCATCCATAAGAAAACCATATAAGTCTTATATTTGCATTGAGTATGTGCGCGACAAATGGACGAATAACTCAATATCACGCCAACCGATTTTGATGATTCTTTTTTTATTGTTCTTGGAAAGGATGTACTTCATTTGAAATCGGTTTTTTTTTGTTAAAATTTTAGATTATGTAGATTATATCGACGGCGGAAAGCGAAAACGTAGTCATCCACAAAAACGAAAATGTTCATCAGAGCCAAAAACCTTTTACACTTTTTTAAAAAAAATCATAACTAGCATGTTTTTTAACTTAAACTCACGATTTTTGGATATTAGGCTTGTTATTTTTTCTAAATATAATATAATTGTAACTCAAATCTCATCCAAACAATTATTCGCCAAGATTTTGTTGACTACGACATTTTGAACTATTTTTGTGGATGACTACGTTTTCGCTTTCCGCCGTCGATATAGAGATTAGTGAGGCAGTTACCTGACTGGACCAGAGCGAGTTGAGTATGAAGAAGAGCTGGATGAAGATGCAGCCGAAGGGCAGCACGCCGCCCATCACCACGCCGGGCAGCGGCTGCGTGTACAGCGACTGCTCGGGGATCTGCCGCGGGATCTGGTTCGTGCGCACCGGGTGCTCCAGGATCTACACACAAACATATATTAGCGTACTATTATGTAATTACAGTGCAATCCATCCTCCTTGTTTATCTATTGTGAATATCAGTATCGTAATTGACTTATGCAGCCTACTGTAACTGTCATCGGTCTCCGTCAGTTAGTATTGATGATATTGATATTGATGACATTAGAGCAAAGAGCACCGAACGCGAGTCATTTTCGTCTTTCGACATTTGGCCTGAACGGTCAGTTGCAAAAATCATCTCTCTCTGGAAGTTAGTAGTATTAGAACCAAATTTTAGTAATAAGATTTATCTTGTGGAAAAGTATAATAAAGTAGCTGTTGGATATCGTCGTTTCATTGGGCAGAGCTCAACACATACATTTGACGACCCGTGTGGCGCAACGGTTACCATGCTGGATCGCCGCGCCAAGGGTCCTGGGTTCGATTCCCAGCGAGGCAGAAATTTGAATGATGAGTTTGAATTTCTGTTCTCGGTCTGGGTGTGAGTGTCCTTGTCTTGTGTGTTGTCCATGGCTTCCACAACACAGGTAATCCTAGTATGAGGCTATGAGTATATATGCATGTTGTGATAAGCTGGTCGAATGCCATTGAAGTATAATGACATAGAACAGACACCCCGAACATCGAGTCAGGGAATTGCATTGCAGCTAGGTGGCTTCAATGTTCAATGGATTCGTTCGATTTTGAAAGGAGAACCGGGGCTCAATTTTGAAAATCGAACCTCCCAGGCGGGACACACATTTTGTTCGAGATATCTGTTCTATATGCTAGTAATAATACTTTAATGTCGAATGCTCACCCGCTTCCTAAAGCCGAAGTAAGCTCCGATGAAGGTGAGTGGCACGGAGACGCCGAACCACAGCGCCAGCAGCGCCACCAGCGTGGAGAACGGCACGGCGGCCGAGGAGCCCTTGCCCCACAACACCAGGTTCATTATGAAGAACAGGGAGAACACCACGCTGCAAGCGAATGATTGACGTTAGTTATTGGTCTGTTTCTAATAAAGTTCACTGACGCCCCAACTCAGTCACTAACGGTTACTTTAATCGCTCCTTTGTAAAGAATCACCATACAAATTCTGTACTAAGGAGCGATTTAGTAACCGTTAGTGACTCTGAGTTGGGGCGTTATTGTCACAAATTAGAGGGTACAGGACAAAATTACTTCTGCATGTATTTTATGAATATAATGCTTGTAACCTCAGTTAAACTTAAAATCAGTTAATACAGTGAACACAGTTAACTTTGCATTGCAGTGTCCATGCGGTACCTATTTATTGAATTTTATTACAAGACCAATTACAGGGTCATTACCATAGAATACTTAATAGTACTCATTGGTACAGAAGACTCACTCCGCAAACCCATATAAATAAATAGCGACTCTTGCTCTGATCTCTGATACAATATAATTCAGGTCACACAGTGCTAATCGTCAACAGACATTGATATCTAGATGTTGCTTCTCTTTCTAATCATAACTTTTATCCTTTCTGACAATGTCAGGGCTGTCTTCTTTTTTGTGATGTGTGATAGATTACGAATGTATGACACGGCGTGGCAGCCCTTTTGGAATTGGCCCGACACGTCGAACGCGGCACGTACCTGGCCTTGAGTGATGACTGTGAAATGGGAAGCTTGTCATGACGAACACAATGAAATTTCTTCTTACTTTGATTATGTTGCTTCTTAAATAATCTAACATTTTAACAAAAAAATAACCGACTTCAAATGAAGTACATGCAATAAAAAAAGAATCATCGAAATCGGTTGGCGCGATATTGAGTTATTCGTCCATTTATCGCGCACATACTTAATGCAAATTTAAGTAGTAGTAGAGCTTTTTGGTCTCTCGCCAAAGCGGTCGAGAATAATTTCTGTCGACCTATGCTGCCTCCGCTGCTAAGACCGGATGGTTCCCTGGCTCATACGGCTAAGGAGAAAGCGGACTTATTCGCATCTCTTTTTGCCGAGAATTCACGTCTAGATATCAGCAATAACGTACCACCCCAGTTGACTCATTGCGGTATCTCTATGCCGGAGATCCGCATTACAAACAAAGAAGTCCTTAAAACCTTGCGGTGTCTAGACGTGAATAAAGCCAGTGGACCGGACGGTATTCCAGCGATAGTGCTCAAGACATGTGCACCCGAGTTGTCTCCTGTATTGACACGTCTGTTCCGTCTTTCATTTGAGACTGGATCAGTGCCTTGCTTGCAGTGTGCTTGCCAACGTGCAGCCCGTACCCAAGAAAGGTAGCCGTGCTGACCCCGCCAACTATCGGCCTATCTCAATTACCTCCATACTCTGCAAGATTATGGAGCGTACATTGAATAGGCGCCTCATGGCATACCTAGAACAGAATGATCTCCTTAGCGACCGGCAGTACGGGTTCCGCCGAAACCGGTCAACAGGAGATCTTCTAGCGTATGCCACACACATATGGGGCGAGGCCCTCGATAATAATGGGGAAGCACTTGCTGTCTCCCTTGATGTTTCGAAGGCCTTCGATAAGGTCTGGCACGCTAGCCTTCTAAGCAAGCTTCCAGCTTATGGCATATCCCCTGGCCTTATCCACTGGGTAAAGGACTTCCTGAGTGACCGGTCTTTCCGCGTTGTAGTCGATGGTTGTTCATCGAGAACGATGGCTACAAATGCTGGAGTTCCTCAGGGGTCCGTTCTCTCCGCCACTCTATTTCTGCTGCATATAAATGACCTGCTTATGCCCGGTATTTATGGGTACGCAGACGATAGCACAGTGGTAGAGAGATACCTACCAAGTTCCAGGGCCAGTCAGGACGAAACTCAGTCTCAAAGAGAGGCCATGGTGGTTCGTGTGAATCTCACACTTCGGGCTGTGTCCGAGTGGGGCGAAGCCAATCTTGTGAGATTCAACGCCGCTAAAACGCAGACGTGTCTATTCACCGCCAAGAGGAGCCCGCTTACCTTGGCTCCTACTTTTCGGAATGTGTCCTTAGATTATACCGACTGCCTTCAGTTGTTAGGAGTAGAGATATCCTCGAAACTCAACTTTGGGCGGTTCATTGAGACCAAGGCTAAGGCTGCTGCAAGGAAACTTGGTGTCCTTGCAAAAGTGCGGCGGTACTTCACACCGAGGCAACTCTTAACCTTGTATAAAGCTCAGGTTCGGCCGTGTGTGGAGTACTGTTCGCACATTTGGGCAGGTGCAGCCAAATGTCACCTTTCTGCCTTGGACTCGATGGAGAGGCGTGCGAAGAGGCTCATTGGTGACCCAGATTTGGTTGAGACCAATCTTCAAAGCCTCGAGCACAGGCGTAGAGTAGCCAGCCTCTCGGTTTTCTACAGGGCACATTTCGGAGAGTGTGCACAGGAATTGTTTGATTTAATTCCCCCATCTCCATTTCGCCATCGAACGACACGACGCACGGCGGGTATCCATCCTTTTGTGGTGAACATCCCGCCGATAAGGACGAGGCGGTTTGGCTCGTCATTCGTTATACGCACCGCCAAGGACTGGAATAACTTGCCTGCGTCGGCGTTCCCGCCTGCCTATGATGTGGATGTCTTCAAGAAAAGAGTGAATAGGCTTTTACTAAGTTAATGTGCTCACCACCTTGGACCACATCTCCACTTACCATCAGGTGGGATTGTGGTCAAGCATTAACTTATTTGTGTAAAAAAAAAAAAAAAGACTTATTTGCTTTTGACATGGATGTCATTGTCAGATCTCGCTCAAATTTATGTGAGACCACACGACAAGCACCAGCTTTCGATTAAAAAAAGAATCATCCAAATCGGTTCACCCAGTCCAAAGTTCTGAGGTAACAAACAAAAAAATACGTTGTCGAATTGAGAACCTCCTCCTTTTTTTGAAGTCGGTTAACAAATCCTGTAGTGAATACGTTAGTAACGTTGGTCTATCTACCCGGGGCACACCATCGACGTGAGCAGGATGTTGCTCTTCCACCGACGTCCCCCGAAGCTCTTGTAGATGCGCGCGCTGACGTATCCCGCGGCGGCGCCCAGCAGCACCCACGCCACCAGCGCGCACGTCATCAGCGCGCCGCGGTTGGCCGGCGATAGGAAGCCGAGGCACGCGAACGCGAGCGTCACCAGCGTCATGCCGAATACCTGCAAGTGATACGATTATCTATATATATAAAACACAAAAAAAATGGTTGTCTGTAAAGTCGGTTTACGGACGGTAGTTTAACGTGACAACGTCATGACAAAACATTGATGAAATGATTGCATACCTTTATACATAAGAAACTTAATACATAAGAATCTTTATACTACAACGCCATCTAGAACTTCTGAACTAAACTATTTTTTCAGCAAGTTCCTTTCTGACTTAATTGTGTATATAGTTTTGTTCACAGATGGCGCTTTCTCCACTGTCGCTCGCTCGCGGAACGCGACAAATGAGTCATGCTTTTTCGTGCGTGCAGCCGGCATCGTTTTAATATACGTTACCACGTCAAAAATATTTGTACAGATGTCATGTCATAGTTTGGAGGGAACACCGATGCAGGAAGTTCATTCCACAGTTTACCCGCGCGGGGTAGAAAACTACGCGATAACCGAACTGTGGTCGAACGCCAGGTATCCAGGTGGTGTTGATGGAACCTGGTATACCATGATGAGTGGTGACGAAAATCAATGGCAGGGATTAAACCAAACAGTTCTTCAGAACATTCCCCATTATACAGGCGGTAGAATACGCAGCGAGAGGTGTACCAATGTTGAGACTGCAATGTCCGGTGAGCTATTTGATAGGTGCTTGTATATCAGAAAGATTTAGGTTGGGTGATATGATACGACCAGATTAAATTGATACCTGGTTCCCAGAATTGGGGTTGTAGGGGGTTCTATCTTGGGGTTTGTAATTTGAATAAGCCAATCCCCCTGCCCTGTATGGCTATAGCTACTATGTCGGCTTAATAGTAGTAGGTAATAGTACGGGCTTTATCCGTATAGCAAGCTGCCTATTTAGTATCTCCAATAATTTTATGTTTTTACATGTGTTAATGTAGGGCATTATTTCCACATAAATTAACAAGTTCTCAAAAAATAAAGAAAAGTAATTAAAGAAATTGGGCAAACTATTTAGTATTTTATCAATATATGTGATAGGAAAGGTCTCAAATTAATACATTCACGCCCTAACTCAGAGTCACTAACGGTTACTTTAATCGCTCCTTAGTAAAGAATCACCATACAAATTCTGTACTCAGGGGCGATTTAAATAATCGTTAGTGACTCTGAGTTGGGGCGTAAAAGTAATTTAATTTTAAACGTATTTTACTATTTCATATAAAATTATTGTACGATTTTCCCTATTTCGGTTTAATGAATATAATCAAGCGATAACAGAAAGCTGCTCCAAAGTTAATGAATTAGGTAGAAGGTATTAGATAAGGTTTATATTTAGATTTGTATTACTAAATTACTTATTAGTACGACAATATTGTTATCTGTATTGAATGAAAGCGTTCACAGCACACGTCTATTATTACGAGTATCGTTACACCAATACGGAATTAATTACCTACTTAAATTCAAATTATTCATTTCATTTTAATAAAACGCTTACAATAAAACGTTAAATATTTCGATTCTAGCACCGCTTCGGAAAGGTGCCTCATTAAATTGAACAAGCAACAACGAAAGGAACTCCTTAGCACATCTTTTAAAAAAAGTGTGGAGATTCGGAGATTTAATGCGAAGGCCAGTGAAAGAAAGTATACAGTTATAGCTACTCATACTATTAAACATTTTAATTCTTCTCTGGCCAGCTATGTACAAATGTAAACATAACAATTTATATTCCTTGAAGCGAGGGAAGGTCAATATTATTTAATTTTTATTGTTATTTTTATATTTATTGTTATAAGCTAACTTAAGTGTAAAATTCGTGTTCCCACAATTATAGGTGAACACAACATGCATTAAATTAGATTATTATTAAATTTAAATGATGAGCCATTTTAATGATGGGTTTAAAATTCTATTCTTGGTATGGTGTATTTTTTTTTGTATGTATTTATGGCAGTCACGACACAGAGAGTCCTAGTGTGGGGCTGTGAGTGCATATAAAATAATATATTCGTTAATGAAGGTGTTACCTGAGCTCCCGAGCCGAGGAACACCGCCAGCAACATGCCTCGCCGCGGCGGCCGGAACACGTCGCCGTGAACCAACTTCCACCCAAACTCTTCCTGGAATTATACATTAAATTAATAATATCCAATCGCAGATATTTTCTTGATACATGTCTAACCATTTCAATCCAAATGTCCGATCATACACTAACTTCTGAATTAATACAGTTCCGAGAACAAACATTTAATCTAGTTGAATCAAATACCAAGTATAATTCCTTTCCAGGAGTAGGCAAAGTTTCAAAGTCGTGATATATGAAGGGGGACCCCCCAGTCCCTATCCGGTCCGGGATGGGGTGGAAGTTGGGTTATTCCCATCCTTGAGGCATTATTCTGTCTATCCTCTTACAAAACCCGCTATCAGCTATTAATGTTGATCACTTCCCCAAAACCAAGATTGTATATTTAATAACAGCACTAATGGATTTCTATACATCATTATCTATATATCTAATCACATGATAACAGCTATTACTTAAAATTAAAAGAAAACTTACTTGAGCATCCTCGCCACACTCCATTTGGTTGTACCGAGCGATGTCCTTATGAAGAGTTCGTAGGAGAATCATAGCAACCATGCCACTGAGGAACAGAACGATCACTAGCGAGTTCAGTATGGAGAACCACTGGATGTTGGTCTGTGGCATGGACTCGAGTATGTAGTCCCATCTCGACGACCACTTTATAGTGTTGTTCTTGCGGAAGGACACACTGTAAGTGTAGATAACTGTGACTGTCTCATCCTTGTTCAGAGTGTTTCGTATCTCGAGGGGCGTGCGCACACTGCAGTCTAGGTTGTTTGGATCTGTGTGCTTGATGCTTGCGGGTTTCACCTGAAACCACACAGATTACTTACATAAAGTATAAAATACAGGGTGGGAAGTAATTGGGCTATAATATATCTATCCTCAAGCCCAAGTCTACCATGCTCTTAGGGAACCCATGTTGGGGCTATGCAAGGCCAGCAGTTTCATTTCACAGACAGGAAATCTTTATGTTAATAGTTAATATGTGAAAAGAAAATTTTGATCCTACTTTTTAAACATCATATTTACATCATAATGTAACCTTTTAACCAAATGAAATACAGTGTAATTTCGATCAGTACATATAATAGTCTATGAAATTATTTATAATAATGAAACAATATTATAGTAACATACAAATTATAAATCTCGTAATCCAAACCTTAGCAGAAATGATCCGACCACCATTGTCACCGAAGCCAACTGCCCAGTCCTCTTCTCCGCCGCTGTGGTATGTGATCTCGATGTCCACATGGTTGAACAGGTAGTAAGTGTCCACCTGGCTTGGACTGGTTTCCACAATAGGTGTGCATGTGTCCTGAACATAAAATAAATCACAACTGATGTATCTATATAGATCTAAAAGATAATTATCATAGTATGGGTACATCAGCAAACAAATATTATATTAGTTCATTGGGGTACATAGATTATCAGTTCTCAAGTTATTTAGATACATATATAGATTATTTGTACACCATAAATAAATACAAAAATGTTGCTTGATAAGCTGTTAAATGGCCCTTGCTTAGCAATAGCTAAGTAGCAATCTTTTCCAAGAAGAGATAGGGGTTAACAAAGGGGTAATATGTGTTTTAAAAAGCACTTTTCGACCTAAACCCGCACTTAAGTGACACTTTAACACCATGCAAAAATTGCATAAGGCTTCCCGCCCACGTCAGAGTTTTGTAGGACCGATAATCGGGCCGATTTTTCCTCCGATTCTTATGACCGATTTTGTGGCCGACTGTCGGTGAGTTGGTGAGAACGCATACATTTCCGAAAGTTCCATTTTTCACCGATGTCGGTCGGAATGCACCGATTTTATTTCTGACCGACTTTTTGTAGGACGTGTGCGTTGCACCATTGCTATCAGTATGTTCTATTTTTCTCCTACAAAAAATCGGTCACCGATTATCGGACGTGGGCGGGAAGCCTAAAAAGAATATGTATCTAAAATAAAAATGTATTATTATGAATTATGATATAATACAGTTGACCTGGGCAATATAAAAAAAAAATAATTTTACAGAGGCTTGGCCTCAAGATAAGAAATGTGTACATACTTATTAGTTAAATTGAGTTAGATTAAAACTTCTAACATTGAGGATTATGTTTTCTAGATTGAGTGAGTAAAGACAACCTAAAAATTTCTAGTGCCTAGGTGTTATCATTCTTTGAGACATAACTTTGAAATAGACACTAATAAATTATAAGCACTGCAGCCAATTTCACTCTAGATAAGTGTGACAATCTATAAAATTAACATATTATTATGCTAAATTGAACATGTTACACAAGTCTGATATATTATAACTATATACAAGTACCATAATAGAAACAGCTTTCATTCTAGATTAAAATCAGCGACAGTTTTGCATATTATTTAAATTTCTATTTTTTAAACAGCAGACTGAAAATATTTTAAAATGAATTTAAAAAATGGAGATATCATAATTTTTTTATTCATACTTAATTGCTTAAGATTTCAGATAATGTATTAAAAATGATATGGATAATTAATGAAACTGATAAAAAAATTCTAAAGCTCTCCTATGATGTTTCATGCCATTTCATCTATTCCAGCTGTTTGATGCACACACATTTTTTTATATCAAGTTAAAAAATATAATTTTAAGCATATTTAAAGCATTATGGAATAATTACGTTTTTAATTTGTGCTATGAAGAATAACTAAAACAAATGAGTAAATGAGTATTTTACCATTTCCACATGAAATAGATCAAAATCTAATCGTACAAAGATAGCAAGAACAATAATTATCAGTACAATAAAGGCAGTGTGATAATAGTTGTACTACTAAATAATTTACTTTACGGTTTTCCATGAATAGTTTTAAGATATAAATCAATACACCTGTTGATTATCTTGATTTATATTTCCCTTACCAATGTTATTATATAATGGTCATTCGCATCAGACTTTCATATGATATGTGCGTTCAGCATTACATTTTACTTTTGTAAACAAGCAGACAATCAACCAAGGTCATGATCACCATGCAATAATGGCCAAAATGTTCAACTTACAAAATAACTATTGTTCTCTTAATATACCTCACTTATTGATACATGAATTCATTGATAAGCTAAGATGTAAGTTCTATGTAACTGGGTCAATATATCAGTGTACAATGTCCCTATTATAAGATCACCTAAAATTTAGTAAAATATTTATTCAATACCAAATTTTCAGCTCAGTATTTTGACTCACAATAATAACAGAATAATACAGTTATGACAAAACTTACCAAATCCCTTCGAACTTGACAACCCATTGGGAATCCAGTACTGCAATAGACCTTCCCTCCTTCACCAACCAAGTAACACCATGTCACGGGCATATTATCCAGAATCCAGTGGTGCTGGTAGTATAATGCCATTCCCATTTTCAATAGATTCAATTTCTTGATTGATTCTGGGTCAGAACCTTTGTATATTTTGGGCGGGCATACCATTTTACAGTCCACTTTTTCTTGGAAGTTTACTTTATATGGGCTCGGTCGGATGCGTTCTCCAAATACCACTTGACCCAGGTTCTCCACTGGTGACTCTGTCTCATCGGAGAGACAAAAATCAAAATGGTGGTATTCAAAAGGTATCACTGACTCTTCTGTATTTAACCGATTGACATATAATGGGATTTCATTCTGAAAATAAAGTAATTCATTTTTTAAATATCATACTGTAATCTTTAAAAGTTTACAAATTATTGATGAGACAGGTTCTTTGCAAAACAATGTTACTGCACCATGAAAATGTTTTTCAGCCCATTTCCTTAAACCTAGACCATATTTGTAAAATATTTTATTATCATAGTCTATAGTTGTAAATACAGATTTTTATTACTGGCTCCTTCAAATTTTGTTATCATGTTGTCAACACGTTGGTTGGTACGTGAGCATAAAATTGAACATTCATCACATAGTTTTCAGAATAAAAGATGCACTGTTTAGTGGTTTGTAAGTTACTTTATGAAGCATACTCACCTTACAATTTTTCCCATTGTCGTCACTGGCTGAGCAATAGTTTACTGGAGCCAATCCCGGTAAATAAAATGCATAAACAGGCATAAAAACTAGTAATGCGCAAAGCACAAATGAAATCACTGACATGGTGTAGTTTACCGACGAACACTTTAAAACAAAACTATCATAAGTCACACTGGAACAGAAATAGCGTCCACATAATCAAGTAACATAAATTCACACTGAGATTGTAGCAGGTTTCAAGATTTGCCCGGTTTTTTAACAATTTATCATCAATCTTCTCTGTCGCAGCACATAGGTCCGGATCGGAAACGTCACCATACTTTTATAGATAAAAAATAGTAAACCAGAGACTCTATGGTATCAATAGCTATATATATTTTTTTGTACTGTGATATCATAGTCATGGACTTGTCTTATAATGTAAGTTCCTTGGTCATGGACTAATTAATGTTTAGGGGCCGTAAAGAAGTGTTGTATTGGATGATTGGATGAAGTACCACAAAGTACTTAAATATAACGAAATAGAGAAGAAAGGATTAAATAACGATGGAATCGAGTCGATATTTTGTTATTATAACTCTCCGATACCGATTGCTTTTTTTATGTTTGTTACCTCAGAACTTTGAACTGGGTGAACCGATTTGGATGATTCTTTTTTTAATCGAAAGCTGGTGCTTGTCGTGTTGTTCCACATAAATTTGAACGAGATCTCACAATGTCGTCCATGTCAAAATCATATAAGTCTGAAATTTGCATTAAGTATGTGCGCGATAAATGGATGAATAACTCAATATCGCGCCAACCGATTTCGATGATTCTTTTTTTAATTGAAAGCTGGTGCTTGTTGCGTAGTTCCACATAAATTTGAGCGAGATCTGACAATGGTATCCATGTCAAAACTACAATGTACTTCATTTAAAGTCGGTTAATTTTTTGTTAAAATGTTAGATTATTTAGTTTCTCTTCTAATTCGTAATATAATAATAAATATATAAATAATGTATCCGTTTTTTTGACACTGTCGACAAACGAGATGACGAATCAGTAAGTGGGTATGGCCCATGGACATCAGCAACTAAACAGTAACTAGTAACATCAGTAACATCAGTAACTAGTCTCAGAACATAAAGCTGTAATAGCGTTGCACGCGTTGGGAAGAAGTAGTAAACATAAAATATATATATATTAATAAAGCAAACTATACATTATATTTCTTATGTTACTTACCTGGCCTACAAGCACCTTAATTTTATTAGTTTAAATTCTTAATTTGTATATTCTATTTTGTTTTAATACGTTAAGTACATAGTTTCATCTAGTACGTGTGTATGAACATGTTAATGTTAAGTACGGCATTGTAAATCACCGCATGTTGATGCCAATTGACCGAACTACACGACAGAAACAGGGCACACTGAAAACCAGCGGTTGGGGCACTCTGCCACAACTAATGCTGAGTGTGTTCCTTTTTCGTCGTGTTTCGCAACAAACTTTAGCTCCGCATATTTTGTTTTTAATAGCATGCATTTTTTTTTTGTTATTTTGGTTTGATTTGTTGTGTAAACTGGCGAATTAAAGTTATTCTATTCTATTCTGTTCTAAAGGCATTACTGATGCGTTACCGGCCAGGAGAGAAGAAAAAAGAAATGACTGGCTTCAAACAGTCTCAACTCAAGCCCCAACCGGAACATGACGAATCGTTTGGCGTGTGAATTGTGATTAAAGCAAGAGGATTGTATATTACTGGACAGACAGACTTCACAGAAAAACAATAGTACCAGTAATATTATTACTGATGTTTTTATGACAATATTGGTAATATTATTATATATATAAGGCTTCAGGTTAACTTCACAATAATAATAATACATACTTTGATGACGAGCTTAATATATATATATATGTATAGTTGTCTGGTTTCACTTGAGTTCTCTTTAGCCTGTGTAAATAATTCAGAATTTAAAAGTACGACGGTCGTCCGGATGCCTTCCCTGCATTTTGCATGACATAAAGACGTACTTATTTATTAAGCATTAACGGGGATACTAAGGCGTTTGTTAAATGTTAATCAAGTTAATATTATAGCAGCTTCATATATTATAATAGAACTGTTACTAATAATAGACTAGGTATAAGTGGTATAATTTATACTAGATTTCAAATGTGTACAAAATTTATTAAGTATTTACAAAAACAAGTACACTATTTCAAATGTTTATCCTAATAAGGTACAGAGCTAGAACAGTGCATAGCACCGAATATTTGTTGGTAGTCTGTATAACTAAACGTGGAGTCACTGATGATGCGATTTTTTTTCTACATCTGTCAGGGCTCCCGTGTCATTTGCCAGAGACAGGCCGCGCGCGAATGCAGAGATGAGGCCCAGGGCCGCGGCTGGCTTGTCTGAGGGCACCATGTGGCCGGCCCCTCGGATCATCACTTCAGTGAGGTTTCCTGCTGTTTTGTAATACCTGGAAAATATTGCATTATAGGTATGAGATCTAAATCAATGAAATATACTCATTGGTCTAACAATTTGATTTAAAGTTGATTGTTAAAAAACAAAATAACTGTTAGATGTTTCCAGGCCGTAAATATAAAACTCGAATCTAACTAACAACAAATCAAGATCTGCTTATCTAGGCATTAAGGATTAATAAATTGGACTTTATGAAGTTTTGGCACCCAGTTGACCCAGTCTAGTCTGTTAATGTCTGTTCTACCTCGGCGGATCGGCTTGAAAATGGCGAAATAGGTATTTCAACCTGTGAGTTGTTTATTAAAAAAAAAATTTTGCTTTACCCAGCTAGTTGTCCGTCGTGGTACCAGGGTCTTCGTTTCGCTTTCTGGTACTCTTTCGATGCAGAGAAGGATAGTGAGTTGTAAGTGTTCACGGACGGATGATAAGCCACAATGATGTCCAAATGGCCACTGAAAAGATTAATAGTGTTTTTCTATTAAAGCCAATCTTCTTTCTCTTACCTATAAAATTATTAAAATGCGTTTAATAATAATACCTTATATGTCTGATCATTACATTATTACATTATACATAAAGTGAGGTACTCGATTTGCTCACTTTTGATTTTGTGGGTGGCAAGGAACTTATGAAGATCCATGGTTGTGGGTTCACTACTAATATTACGATCTACTGATCAAAGAACAAAAATACATGCAATCTACTAATGAACGATGGGAATGGTAAAATGTAGTTTTATGATCAGAATAAAACCTCTTACTTGTAAATCATAACTGGATAGTTTTCTAGGAGTTCCTCGACCATCTGTTTACCACTCCCCATGAAGACAGGCACTAATTTCCTGTACACTACGCCTATCTGGGTAAAGCTGGTGTTTCCCACGTGCAGGGCTTTGCGAATGTCGTCCCTCTGGATGTATTCCATGAAGGAGCCGTTAATTTCTACGTCGTCTCGCAAGTAATTGTACAAGTTATTCAAACGGGATTCGGAGAGGAACAGCTCGAGGTAGAAGTTGTAGTACTGGAACATAAACATAACAATAAAATGATTTGATTTGATTTGATAAAATTGCCATGTTCATAAGTCTGACTATCCCTGATCTGATTATCCGATTACCTAAGTAGGTATAGGTAGATAGAAAAAAAGTTAGAAAGTAACTATGTAAGGTACACAATAATTCATTACATAATTGTACAAACTTACTCTATAATCATACATAACTACTCATTGAAAACCTTTTTCTTCGTATCAATTAAATGTAGGTAATCCTTTTTTAAATTTTTAGTAACTTTTCTTATTTACAATAACATACTTAATTTAGCAAAATCTGAAGAAAAATTTCGAGGTATGACTCAATTGAATTCATTAATTTCCATTATCCATTAACCATAATTTGTCGTTAACAAAACAAACACACTTACAGCGTAAGCCTTCAACATCTCTCCGTTGTGAATGAACTGCGCCACGGCTGTCTCCAGCTGGTTGATGGCGTTGGCCACCTTATCGTCCACCAGCCCCGTCTCCCGGACGAAGTGGCTGAACTTCTGCAGACTGCGCGGGTCGATGAAGCCGTTGCCTATCGCGAAACCCTGGGGGCACAAACAAAATTTAATTGATTGATGATTTTCAAGCGGCAAATAATTTTACTTATTTACGACCATAAAATGTACAATTGTACTGTACAATTTAGATTTGTCCATATTTGAATCAAGTTTGGATCCAGACTTGGTTTGTGGTCAGGGTAAAATTAGCTCAATAAGAGCGCGACAAATTTTCCTTTCAAAAGAGTTCTTCATTAATATTTTTACTCGTATTTTTATGCACAGCGATTGTTAATTTTATTTATAGAAGAAAAATCAGCTCTGAAAATGTACTAACGTGAAGATTTATAGGTTTGCTCTCTTGTCTGTGCCACAATATCTGAACCCCCAGCGATGGTATATGTTTGCCGGCGTAAGATTCTCCGGCTATGGTCAGCGGCGCTTTCCTTAGTTCTGGGAATATCGTCAAAAATTGCTGCAACGCCGAGTACAGGTTTTCACCAATCTGCGGAACATCATTAAAATTGCAAATTTAAATTTAACAGAACTATATATTGTTAAGCGGGATCGTCATGCATTTCATTTCCGATATTTTTACCTATTACTCTAACAGGGCGAGGCTTCAAGTTAGTCGATACGTCGCCACAAAAATTATAATACTTAAGTAATTGGAATTTACGTAATTGTAAATATTTTCTGTGTTATTAGAATTAGTTACTTAAAAATCATTATGATTAATTAATTCTTGACAAAAAATAACCGACAACAAAGTTAGGTAAGATAACTCACAAACTACTCGTCAAATCTAGCTCAAAAAGTGGGTGCCTATTGTAAGCCTATTTTTATAAATGAATGTGTAGTGACCCTATATTTGTGTATTGTAGATGAGCAACCCTGTTTTGGTTACCATAGTATTTGAGAATAACACGATTGTCATTCATTGTCATGCTAGAAAATAGCAAAATATTGTATTATTAGAAATATTGAAAATATAAACCGGAAATATAATTGTATTTTTATTGTAAATAATCTGAGATCCCTGAGGCTATCCATACTATGATCATCAAAATCGGTTCACCAAGTCTAAAGTTCTGATATAACAAACATAAAAAATACAGTCAAATTGAATACCTCCTCCTTTTTTGAAGTCGGTTAATAATTAAATGTTACCGTGGTCTGGTTTGTAGCGTAGCCACGGTCGTCATCTGTAAAACTGAATCCTGTCCCCACAGGATTATCAATAAAAAGAAGAGAGTGATTTTTGCCCCAAGAGTATTTCATTTCTGCAATAAACAAAAAAAGTCATAGTTTAATCGTAGGTTCTGTCTCAAAAATAGTACCTATTTCACTGATAAGCAGCACATCAGATTCGCTAATTAGTAAACCCTAAAGTTAAGAAATACTAAAATATTTACCTTCTAAATCCAAATCGTCTGTGACGACATAGGGTCCTATTTCATGGAAGAGCCCATATAAGGAGGAGGCACCTGGGCCGCCCTGGAGCCAAATGATCCATGGAGTCTCCTCCACCGACTTGCCCTCTACTGGGAAGTACCAGAACCATAGATTGGCGTTGTATTCTTTGTTAACCTACAAATATGGAAGATGTTTGAGAAAAAATCATGATCTCAATAGTACAATATATTGTTTGTCTGTTTGTTTTGAAGTTTGTTGCCGCTAATCTCAGAAACGGCTTAACAGATTTGGATGCGGTTTTCCCTGATAGTAGATATGTATACAAACCCTATGAATTCCATACTGTAATTTTTCTACCTAAGCAATATAGCGATATAACATCTCACCGTAAGATACCCAGCGTAGCTGTCGACACCAGGCATGAAGGCTTCAGGGTTGACATAGGCAGCCTGCCTCGCTTCCTCCAGCCGGTTGTTGTCAATGAAAGGGGTCAGCAGCAGCGGCTGGCCGGCGTCATACCCGGAACGAAACTGGCTGGAGGTGTAGATGCGCTCCATGAAGGTCAGGATAGGTTCTGGAGCCTCACCGGGGGGCAGTTCCGGGAGAGAGTACTCGTCCGTGCTCAACGCTCGGTGACTGCATCTATTTGTACAAAACAACACCAATTTTCAATGCCCAATATTAATTTGTATACAAATAGGCTAAGAGTAAATGACTGCTCTACTTTTTTTCGTCAATTTTTCAAACAATTTTTTTTGACGAGTTTAAAAACAACACTTGTAAACGAATAAACAAAAATATTTATAGGTACTTCATTAAGGTGACTCCTTAGATAAACTACCTAATAATAATTAATATCTTTAAACACTGAAATTGATTAGGTAATTTGATTTTTTTAACAACTGTTAAGTTTTGCATGATACTTTTAGACTTATTTTAATCATACAAATTTGAGTAGGTACCTACATTAAGATCATTCAAATAACTTTAATAATTATAAGTTAACTAAATTAAGTAAAGAGTTCACATACATTTTTTGTTCTAAAACAGCTCTGTAATTAAATTACTTTACATTTCGTTGCAGGTACAAAATGTACATTCATTGTAAGCGGGCAAGAAAGCGTGGGAATATGTTGATGAGCATGGGAACAAGATTTATTTAAATTATACGCGCACTGTAATGCAAGACGAACAGTCGACGATGGGTCAAACACGAGGAGAAATAATTACTTTGTTTTACATTTTACACTTATTTATACAATGTATAACTCGCAGATCGCTCACGTCTACTTAATATAAAACTTTTGGATAAATTCATTGCTATCGATTTAAAAAAATTGAGGGAAAAATATTAAAAAGTATTTAAAAAACTAATAAATACTAAAATAATTATCATAATGTCAGCCTATCTAGTTAAATAAATTCCTAGAAGATGAAGATAAATAAAAATAAAGAAAGCAGATGAGAAACGAAGATGGTACTGGGCAAAAAGCAAAGGAATGTGGTTGTAACTCACGTGACGAGTAGTAGGAAGGTCCTTAGGAACAACATGGTGATGTCTGTAGATAGCGGAGGGTCCATCGGCCGGGGTCCCGACGCGGAATGGGACCGGAGCCCGAGTGCCAGGAACCTTGTATACCCGGCGTCTCTCTGTACTTGAACTTCGATTTATCTCGATCTTATATACAGGATGGTTTTAAAAACTTGTTTACGCTTTTGGATCTTTATTTCGATAATTATTTTTGTTACAAATGTGGTTGGTATTTTAAAATTGTTTATATTCTTAGTTTTAAAACTTCGTTTCTTAAGTAATCAATAAAACACAACGGCTTTGTATACATACTTTATTGTACCTATTTCATTTCTAGTAAATATTGCTTAAATGTGAACACAAGAAAATCCAAAAAAAATTACTGTAAACCAATTTTATGTTAGGACTAAGCAGTAGCTAAGACGTAGTTATTCTGTGGATGCATTTTAACATCGACACATGCACTGTGTTTTTTACATAAATTAAGTTAATTTTTGGAAATTAAACCACCTGAATGTTAAACAAGTCTACGATGGTAAGTTAAAAGTGCGACAAAATTTGATATTATAAAGCCAAAATCTTAGAAAACTACTTAATTATTATCTATTTATTCCCATATCCAACATGATATTTTTTATATCTATCAGCACTAGAAAACTAAGTAAATTCATGCACTGAAATTGAGTCTATAATTTAATTAAAGCTCGTATTATTTAAGAAACTATGGCATATATTATAATAAAAGTTTGTTTATATTATCAATTATCATACTTATCGAAACATAAGAATACAAATACAGATTGATGGACCGATAAAACGTTTTCTACAGTGACAGATAGACGGGCGGAAATTAGAAACTTATCACGTTAATCAGTTTCGTTGTTAAAACGGAACACGCTGTATAGAGGCCGCGAACAGGTACGGGGTACCAATGACCTGTTTAGCATAAACCCGCTCTCACGCTCCCAGCTCCGCGATAGATTCTTGCACGCTCTCAAATGTGATTTGCTCTATATTTAGGATGTTAGTACTAAAACAAACATTGATGCGTTACACTCGAAACGTGAACGCGATCGCTAATAGCGTATTATGATGCTCTCGCCTCGTAATTACGTTTTCCCACGGTCCGAGGTTTTTTCTGACCGTATCGGTTTGACATTTAAACGATCTTTCCTACATTTTGTGACCAAAATCTATAAGTATTAAAAAAACCGGACTAGTGCGAGTTTATCTCGCGTGTAGAGGGTTGCGTACGTTGATTAAGTATTTACCGTTATTTTTCTATTTTATTTATTTTTGTCGTTTGTTTTACGACCATACATTTCTTATAAATTTTCCTGTAATATACTTAAAAGTAAAGAACAATTTTCTATATTTTTTTCAAAATTCTAGCCTCAGTAGATACGGAGATAAGGGGGGTAAGGAAATGGTCAACTTTCGTCTTCTTTTGTCTCTCTTTCTTGAATAATTTTAAAACTATCCAGTTTATAACTATAACAAAAATATATTTGAGATCCTTACTATAAGCCCTTTCATTTGACATGCCACACGGTACAGTTTGCAAAACAATTTTTTTTTTATTTTGATTTCATAATTTTTTTTTTCAAAATTCAGTTGTTTACTTTATAGTTTGTTGGGTCACAAAAAGCACACGAGTACCAAATTTCAACTCATTTGATCCAGTATTTTGGAGTAAATTGGCTGTAAACGGCGGGCGGACACACGAGTGATCATAAGGGTTTCGTTTTCCGTTTTTATCGTATGGAACCCTAAAAACTAATAGAGACGGATTTTATATTTTCTGTTACAGAGGAGTTAGAGAGGAGGATTATTATTATTTATATCAAGAAATTTTTGATACCATTTTCCCGCGGACTAAGAGACAAAATAAAGTTACGGCGTTTATTGTTGTAATTAACATATTACTATAATATTATGTTATCTAAAAAACTAGTCTTCTTGTATTAAATTGTTCTTGTATTGTTAAGTCGTATTTTTATGAAAATAGCCGGTAAATAAAAATAGGTATATTTCCATCTTTATTTGGAAAATCTACCACTATGCCCATGGACATCAGCAACACCAAAGGCATAACCGTTGCGTTGCCGGCCAAAAAAGACTAAAGAAAAAAACTTGCTCTCAAGGAGAAATAATAATAGTAATAATGATATTAATGAAAATGAAAATGATTTAAAATAAATATTACCAATATAATCCCTCCGAATAATATGTAGGTATAATCTCAGGCCGGATTTAGTCACTTCTTACGATACCCAGCCGACTCAAGCAAGAGGGAGCTATCTACGCTAACCTCAAGGAGAAAAAATAATAGTCATATGAATTATACAAGTCATGATCATGATTCATGATCATGATGATTACCAATATAATCCCTTCGCATAATATAATCTCAGGCTGGATTTAGTCACCTCTTACGATACTCACCCGGCGCCGCGGCGTGGGATTGGGGTTAGTATTCTAAGCTGCCCCAATACGGCAAAAATTAAAAATTCATGATTAGGTAATCGCCCTCTCAGTGGCACCTAGTTAATTATTTTAGTAATGATATTGCATTTAACTTTTGTATATTTATTTTTAAATCCCAATTCGATATATCCTATGTAGAGTAGGTAGCGTAGAGTTGCAAATTGCAGCAATTGATGTACAAAATAATGTGAGTCTATCATCACAGTGATGTCTCCTGCATATGCAGAATCTTGTGTTCTCAAAAGTATCATAACCGGTCTTAAGAAGATACAACTATCTAAGAATGTGACACGATGCAATCATGCCTCGTAATATTATAGTACCTTATTTTGCCAATACGAGTAGAACTTGACGAGCAAGTTTAAGCAAATGCTGAGGTAAAACATACAGATTGGGTGCATTTTTCACTAATTCACTCTAAGATTCTTTCACATGAAATACTGAGCTTCAGACCTCACATTAGCGCACATACCTAGCTGTCGAAGGAGTTCTCATCATCAAAGTTCACAACTCATAATTTTCTTATTATGTACTGTGCTTGGATTGATACTAAGAAGACCCGCGTATTGAAAGCTGCATGCACCCTTTCCCCCTGATTCAAAGGCTGGATCCGCCTGGTCAAGTGCGTCTTGGTACTGTTACTAGACCGAACTGACCAACGCCAAGTAACTAGGTGGTATTGATGGAACCTGGTACACCGTGATGTGCGGTGACGATAATCAACCGCAGTTAATAGTTTCAAAGAGTTACTAGACATCAATCAAACTATACTTAGATGGGCATAATCTGGCACAATGGAGGTGCGTGCAGAATTTGGACAGAAAACGTTTCAACCCAAAATCTTTCTATAGCAAATAGTTTGACCACTTCTTCAAAAAGAATATTACTTAATAAGCGGTGACACAGATGGTGACATTCATCACCGAAAGTATTAATTAATAACTGGGTCAATTTCAACAAACACGAATTGTGCCTAATTACGGTGGCGAATTTAGACTTGATGTTCTTAATATGTACTATAGATTAATAGAACATAATTCTCCCTTGTCCAGAGGTGGGCGTAAATGGCTGCGCCACAGTTTGATAACTTTTGCAGTCATTTACGAACAATTTCAATATTTGTAATTTTTGTTTATGTTCAATAAAATCTTTGAATCTTTGAATTTTTTGGTCTAAATAATAAGTAAATATTAGTAATATTAGCCATATAGTAGATAGAGATCGAAAAAGAATTCATGAGATATTTCTATTTGAAATTATCAAATATCTACCACCGAAATTATTGAAGGACCACGAAATTCAAAATCCGATGCACCGGAATTAGAAATAAAAAAACAGTGACACTCCGGGAGTGCCCACAGAAGTGGAAACTTGAACAATTACGTGTGTATTTTTTGAATCGTCAGGAAATATTTTACTGTGCAGAAAATACTTACTTATAAATGAAGTGTTTTATTCATTACATTTTCTAGTGAATGGATGACAACGCCATCTCGTAAAGTTTAATATGTAAACTATAATACAATCTTGATATTAATACGAGCTGTAAATTAAGTAACTATAGTTCTGTACTTCTCACAGGGATGGCGCCACAAGTAGGCGCCACAAGTATTTTAAATAAATAATATCTGACCGATCGCGAACTGCATGGTTTCATCCCATCTAAAAAATACTGAACGCACCTAAAGAAGTTGAAAAGGAATGGCTCGCCGACATCCCCGATATCAAGTAAATCATGGTGAACAGTGTAGGTGAAAGCACTGAGCCTTGTGGGACGCCAGCATGGGCTTCGTGTCCGAGCATGTTCCGTCAACAACAACCTTGATGCTCTGTTTCGATAAAAACTGGCAATCCATTTGCACAATTTCTCGGGTACTCCGTAGGAAGGCAGCTTGCCTTGTGACATGTGCCACATCCTACCGAAGGCATTTGCAACATCCAAACTTACAGCCAATGCTTCTCCCTTGCTCTCGATTACTTCCGCCCAGCAATGAGTAAGGTATATTATTATACTTACTAAAAGATCGCCACCCGATCTGCCATGGCGGAAACCGTATTGACGTTCGCTAATCAGCTGGCGATCTTCTAAATACCACCGGAGCGGTTGGGTGTTTATTACACGCCCATTAGTTTGGAAAGCAGAGAGGTTATAGCTATTGGTCTGTAGTTGGATGGATTTGACCTATCTCCTTTTTTAGGAATAGGGTGGACCAAAGCTACCTTCTATACTGCTACCTGCCAGCAGAATAGGAGAGTTAGAATAGGCTCGTTAAAAGCGGGGTCAACACCAGAGCGAGAGAGAGAGAGTATACTATCTGGCCCGTTCGACTCGTTGTCGAGGGAAAAAAAGAGCTTGACGCACGGCATTCTGAGTGAAATGCACGTCAGGCATCAGCTCACCACACTGCGGTCTCCGTCACAAATAATAAGGCCGGCCCCAACATTTCTGGATAAAGGCAGGTAATTAAATAAATTAAATAAATTTTGTACATAGGCAACTGTATTCATGTAACAACATTTTAATATCACAATAAAATACAAATTATCTTTATTGTACACGTAATATTACAATAAAATCAGCACAAATAGAACACAAACGTACATTGGCGACCTTATCACTAAAATAGCGATCGCTTCCAGGCAACCATTGACTGTAATATTGAAAATTTAGTCACAATATTAAAAACGTTGTATATATTAATATATTTACAAATTAATTAATAGTCTCTAGGAATACTCATTTTGTGTTGTATTTTATATTTAATTTTACTACACTTAAACATTACACTTACACTTTCATGTAAAAAGTTCATCACTCATGACTTACACAAAATCAAGACACATTAAAAATGTCTTCCGTAAGGGGTATGAAGACGGCATCATTTTTTCTCTTCCACGTGAGAAACCAGAGCACTAGAGCAATGATGCTGATGATCAGAATCACGTTGAACACCACGCTGACAATGAGACTGATATTACTGGTACTGCTATCGTCTTTCCACTGGAGGTCTTTGTATTCTGGAAAATGTGGTGTGTGATATCCGGGAGGCGTGGCGAGAACCCGGTCCTGGATGAAGTGCGACACCAGCTCCTGGATCTCAGCCGGCTTCTCCATGGGCGCGATGTGGCCAGCGCCGCGGACTAGCACTTCCATGAGTTTGCCTCCTGATTTTACATACCTGTTAAAAAGCTTTTCGTTACTCATACTGTGAAAGAATAATCTATACTAATATTATAAAGAGGAAAGATTTGATTGTTTGTTTGCATTGAACAGGCTCCGAAATTACCGAACCGATTTGAAAAATTCTTTGTCTGTTGGGAAGCTACGCTATCCCCGGGTGACATAGGCTATATTATATTTTTTTTTACTATTTTTCCCGAAGCGAACCGAGGGCAATTTCATAGTAATATATAGGTACCTAATTGGCACATAACTTTTTGAAATTTGAAGATACGTGCAGTAGCTCACGTCTCCGTCGTGCGTTCGGAAGACCACCGTTTAAACCGCAAAGCACTTGCACAAATTGCAGTCCTTGCACCCCCAATGAATTACATTATTGTACCTATCGAATTGTAGGTAGTTATAATTGTATGGTAAGTTCTATAACCTACCCAGCGATGGAGCCCCGGTACCACCAGGGCAGTCGCGGCGCCTCCAGGAACTGTTGCCGGCGGCTCCAGTGCCACGTTCGACGTCGACCCTCTGCATTCTGCCCGCAAGGCGCCATCAGATCCAACTGCCCACTATAACATACCAACAAGTGGTTTATTCCTGAAATCCCCACTAAAAATGTCCGCACTGGTCAATGATATTATATAAAAGATATGCCAAGATGGCGCTGAAATTATGTCAGTCGAATTAAGACAAGTGTAGCGATTTTAATTCAGACAGTTGAGAGCTGCCTCTGAGTGAGGCCGTCTAGTGATGTCTTTTTCACTATTATGGTTTTAGTAGTACCATCCCTTTTACATAATTTACCAATTTAATAAGGATTGGTGTAGTGAAACAAAAGATAAACGTGTGTGTGTTGTAGCTCGGTCGAAACAGATTTTTTGGTTGATTTGTAAGGGCTTAACGTATCTATAGTTTAATATCATTGGCACTGGTTTACCTTTTAACATTGAAAAAAATCTGTAACTGACTTACCAGTATATTAGTAGTCTGTAATGCTCCAGAACCTCCTCAACTTTCGGGGAGACCTTTTGAAGGAATTCTTGAGCAAGACTTCTGTGAACGCTGGCATTTGACAAGGTGAACCCCAAGTTCCCCACGTGGAGAGCTTCTCTCACCGTGTCGTCGGTTACAACGGATATAAACTTGGTTATTTCGTCGTGGTCGTCCTGAAGAATGTTGTACATTTCGTACTGATAGCTTATTTCTTGCAGCTTGTCTAATAACTGCTCTCGCATCTGGGAAAGCAAGCATTAAAAATTACATTCAGGCTTATTCATCGAAAAAAAAATATTCTTGAAGTAAAACTTCTTTAGGCGCGACTTGATAGCAACTCAAATTATTTTTCGGACGGAAGTATTTGGACGGAAGTGAACACTCTATAGTCTAGTTTGAAAGCGCCGTTTTTAAAAACAGAAATTTACTATAGAATGTTGTGAGTATATGTTATAGGTACATAATACACTTTTTAACCCCCGACGCAAAGCGAGTGGTGTTATAAGTTTGATGTATCAAATAAAAGGGTTTGATTTGTGTATTATGACATTGTCTGTTTGAAGCGGGCTTCCCCATAACCACCCCATTATGGGGAAGGGGATGAATTTACTGAATTCAGCGAACATACCTAAATGGGGTATCAAAAAGTTTATTTTTTTGTAATACGTGTCAGTGTCACCAACGTCAAAAAACATTTACTTCAATCGCGCGAAAGATTTCTCATACACACTTTTTTTGTGTTGTGAGCCGTAATGAATAAGGTAGTACATTCATATCTACGTTTTGACTGTGGGAGAATAGAAAGAGTGAAAGTTTTGTATTAAAAATCTTTTGCCGTGACCATGATGCGTGTATCTCTTTTGAAATAAACTGACGAGTTAATAAATATGTTTAGGGCAAGCTACAAAGCATCAAACCGGATTTACGTCAATTAAGCCGTTTCTGGGACACGAGAACCAACTCACAGACAAATAAACAAATATTCTAGAAATTATTGCTATCAGATGGTTGCGTTAGTTAATATTCTCACATCGATTAGTTACAGTATTATGTAATGTAGAGAAAATTACTAGTATTATAGGTAGTTTCAAATCAAAGGTATATTGTTGCTTTTACTTTGAATGTAGTCGAGAGTCATTATGTAATAGAAAGAATAGAATACCTTTCAAATGTTACGTGCATTTTTGCCATAATTATGTTAGGAACCCAACCAAACATAATTTAATACCATAAATTATTCATATTTAGTATTCTGTGAAATCCACAGGCAGCTTGCATTTTTTATCTATTATTTCATGATTTGTCTGCAACGTTGGCATCTTCCTTTCTCTCGACTACCGCTGTGCTGTAACGTTTTATTAATTTACTGGCTGTTGCCCACAGCTTTGCATACGGAAATTATGTTTTACTTATTCAAACTTTTATCCTGTTTTCCCGGGAAACCTTTTAATTTTCCGGGATGAAAAGTTGTCTAAAATATGACTCAGGGTGTCAGTAACAACTTTATCAATTTTCATCGAAATCCGTTCAAGGGTTTTTAAGTGATGCCCGGACAGACAAACAGACACTTTGAGTTTTATTATAGTATAGATGTTTCATTAATTTAGTCACACGGTGTTTTCTTCCTCAAACCAGCAACAAAACACTGTGGGATTAAATTAATGAAACATGTCCTTACTTCTTGTGCTAGTGCGCTCTGGCCATTTCTAATGGCTGCGTTGTAGTCATCCTGCAGCGGCTTGGCCGCCAGCACTCCTTGCTGGTCGATCAGACCCCATTGGTAGAACACCCCCGAGTAATCCATTATGCTCTCTCGGTCGAACACTGGGTTGCCCAATATCAGACCCTGGGAATTCATTTCATGCGATAAAAATAATTAAAAAAAAACAAACTTTAAAGAAACACCTATTACACCCGAAAATAACGCTTCACACTCATAGCCTCACACTAGGATTCCGTGTCGTGGGTGCCATGGACAACACACAAGACAAGGACACTCACACCCAGACCGAGATCGCTGGGAATCGAACCCAGGACCCGTGGCGCGGCGATCCGGCATGGTAACCATTGCGCCACACAGGTCGTCAAATATTCTATTTACCTTACTCATTAAACAGATTTAGACAAAAACACACTTCCATTTAGATTTTCTCACTTGTCTCGTTTTCTCATTTAGCATATTACTTCAAAAATGGACTCCATGGACACAATAGCACCATCTTGTGCAATGTACTTAGAACCTCCTCGCCATCATTATTTTTTATGTGACTAGCCGACAAACGAGCTGAAGGTAAGGAACCACCATCGACCATGAATATCAGTAACACCAAAGCTGCAAAGGCATCACGGATGCCGACCATAAAAGAAGGGAGACCACATATTGTGAGAAGAAACATTCCACCACCTAATATGATACCAATAGACTTCAACCCATTAATGGCCTACTACTGAGCACGGGTCTCTCCTCTTGACGAGGACTAGAGCATACTCCACCACGCTGCGGCTGCTCCAGAGCTGATGCCGCCGAGCTTCAAACCAATGGATTACCTGCAAATTGACGTCACTGGTACCAGCCTCGCTGATTCTAGCAGCTAAGGCGGGCACATACCGGCCCGCGTAGGAGCTCCCCGCGATGTACAGCGGCGCGCTTCGCAGCTCCGGGAATATCGTCAGAAACTGTCGCAGCATGCTCCACAGGTGGTTTGTGTACTGGAAGTGTTATTGTATTGATTCAAAATTATGATCTACTATAATCGCCCTCCCTTCGCTTCGGGAAAAATAGTAAAAAAAATATAATATTGCCTACGTCACCCGGGGATAGTGTAGCTTCCCAACAGTGAAAGAATTTTTCAAATCGCTTCGCTAGTTTCATAGCCTATTCAATGCAAACAAACAATCAAATCTTTCCTCTTTATAATATTAGTACCTAGATAAAATAGAAAGTTTTAAAATTAAATAAAAACCCTCGTCAGCTTTCAGACAAAAATAACCAACCTTTTAAGAGAAGAGATTAAAGAAATACTAGAGGGCTGCGTAGACTGCTACGTACAATGATATTATATATTAAAAAGAGGCAGATAGGTCATAAGCGCGCGCGTTGTGATGATTGAAAAAGTTCCCAATTGGGAACTTTTGTGATTAGTCTGCGTCGAGCGCAATCACGAGCGTGGCGCATCGTAGGTTAATACGTAGTTATGAAAATATAACAAAATGCCATCCTGTGTGTTTAGAAAGTGCACCAATTATGACTCCAAGGTCAACAAAACACAAGGAATCTCATACCATGCGTGAGTACGCTAAGATACTTAGATTATTAGTATATTTCAATTACTTCTCTAAACAATCTAATAATCATGCAAAAACGCCATATTCAGATGAAGAAAGAGATAGCGATCTAGTTTTGACGCGAGAGCGATAAAGACCGTAGCGTATATAGATTGACGCGAGCGACAAACACTAGCTGTCTTTTTCACTATTATGGTTTTAGTAATGCCATCCTTTTTACATAATTTGCCAATGTACTAGTGATTGGTGTAGGGAAACAAAAGATAAACGTGTGTGTGTTGTAGCTCGGTCGGAACAGATTTTTCGGTCGATTTGTAAGGGCATAACGTATCTGTTAGTTAAACATCTTTGGCTACGTAGACGTACCCGAACCTACCTAATTGAGATTAAAAACTAAAAGATTAGGATACGGAGTTATAAAAAAATATAAATCCATATAACTTGCTAAGTTTTGTTTCGGTTATTATACGTAACGTACATGTCTCATATTAAGTATGTATGTATCTACTTATTACATAATAATATATTATACCTACCTACTTATAAGCTGTATTACACATAATAACATATTGCACTGAGGCCTCGCTGTCCAATTCAGCCGTAATGGTTGGTTTTCATTGTAATGCTTTTTTACATTGTAATATCGGTGTGTGAGTCAATAATATGCAGCCTCCAACGCCGCCAATTTAATGGGCTTCAATGACTGTTATTTTTCATACTTGTAAAGGAAAATACTCATTGATCCGCCAATAAGTATTTTCCTTTTTTTGATTATATTTTCAGGATTTTTGTTTGTTCCGATTTTTGTTTTGGGATGGTTGTTGAACCAGCTGAGGAAATTATTTGTAATTTATCGTCACAGAATCCAGGACAAGAAGTGTGAATACTGAACACTAAATACGGGATAAGACGTAACATTTTGGGACAATCCTGGATTTACCGGCCGTCTGGCGACCCTAGTACCTGTGACGTCACAGGGCCGAGCCTATCACCGTGCAAAATTGTGAATAGATTCTGACTTTCCATTTCATCCTTTGTTAACTCTCCGCGCACAAGTATTGTTTCATTCGGAAAAATCACAGTAGAAATAGGTACGTACCTAACCTATTTTTACCCATAATCTAAAATTTTAACAAAAAAAACCGACTTCAAATGAAGTACATCCTTTCAAATAAAAATAAAAAAGAATCATCGAATTTGTCATCGAAGTGATATTAAGTTATTCATCCATTTGTCGCGCACATACTTAATGAAAAATTTTAAGAGTTATATTTTTTTTCATGGATGCCATTAACAGATCTCGATATTTAAGTGGGACCACACGACAAGCACCAGATTTTGATTAAATAAAGAATCATCAAAATTGGTTCACCCAGTCGAATATTTTAAGGTAACAAACATAAAAAAATACAGACGCATTGAGAACCTCTTCCTTTTTTTGAAGTCGGTTAAAAATCAGATGAAGGTGATTTTTTCCGAATAAAACAATAGTTGTACGTGGTCAACCTATAGGACCCAAAGATATTATAAGCATCATTGAATAGGACCTATAATAGTCAACTTTAATATTTCGATTTACGTAACGACATTAAATTAATGACTTACCTACTAGGTAGGTATATAACATTCATCATATAAAATTGATCAAATATTTTAAAACAGTATGAGATTTGGGAGAATTAATAAAATATAAAAATGACAACCTGGTTTAGTGTGAAGAAAAACACAAAAGCTGTTTGAATTGGTAATATTAAACAGACCTCGATTAGTTTATTGGATTCCACCATAATAATTACGGGGGCCCATGAGGTTTAGCAGTTAGCTACCCGACCGCTAATAAATGTGAGTTGGCAGCAATGATATTATATATTAAAAAGAGGCAGATATGTCAAAAGCGCGCGCGTTGTGTGACTCAAAAAGATTATTCAGGTGAAGAAAGAGATAGCGATGTAGTTTTAACGCGAGAGCGATAAAGACGTGCGATAAAGCAATAAAGCGTGCCTTGCGGACATCGGAACAGATTTTTCGGTTATTTGTAAGGGCATAACGTATCTATATTTATTTAAACATCATTGGTTGGCAGTGAGTTATGTTAAGCCATATTTTGTTGACTCATTATAAATCGTGTTATACAATCATCAACCTACTAATACTATAAATGTGAAAGTTTACATCTTCGTAAACTTTGGATGCTCAGTTTCGATCTTGTATTTTCATCACGAGGTAGGTAATTGGCTACCTACTAAGATGAAACTTAGAACATACATAGTCCATCTCCAGGACAAAAAAATAGATTTTATCCTGGTTGTTTTGTGAAAGGATTTTGTTTTGTGAAAGTTGAAAAACCACACTTCACACATTCGCGGGCGAAGCCGTGGACGGGAGCTATGAGTCATATAAATTATATTTTATAACTAACTGTAACCTCGAATAAAAGTAGGTAAGCTTATAAAATTAGGGTACCTAATAATAAAATATGTAGTTAAATTTCGTAATAAGCCAGACCATCGTGCCAAGTGTCCTGGGTTCGATTCCCAGCGATACGATTTGGATGATGAATTCGAATTTCTGTTCTCGATGTAGGGCTATGAATTTGTAGCGATTTTTTTATTAATTTATTTAATTCTCACCGTTTCCTTGTCCCGCGGCAAGCCGTCCTTGTGGTTGGTGAAGCTGAACCCGGCGCCCACGGGGTTATCGATGAAGAGCATCGAGTACTCATTGCACCACGACGTATTGCGGACTGAAGATAATATTCATATCATACATTATTTTACTCGTATTGTTACTTAGTTATGAACAAACAATTGAAGGTAGGTACCTTGAAAAACAATAAAATAACAGAATCGATTGCTACAGTTGCGGCAATTATTTTTAAAATGCTTTTAACTGAAAGTTATTTAATGGAGAAATCTTCTAAAGATATTCGAACTCTCTAGTAGGTTTAAAATGAGGGATTTTTAACCTAATAATGGTGTACTTATTTATAATTTATTTAACGAACCGGTGCATCCTGATTCTTAATACTAGTATCTTGCTCAAGACTTTCATAATAGTTATACCACCTATTACCTAAGAATGGAAAAATACAGCCATTAGCATAGATTCATATTGCTAATAAAATATGTATAGAAAGCAACACACGTAGAAACATTTATTTATTTATTGATTTATTTATTTATAGGACATCTTACACAGATAACACTATTGCAATGTAATGAATAGGTAATTATGGTAAAGACTCTATTACAATTTTAATGTACCTTTATATATCTACTCGTATATAAATAAAAATGAATGTTGCTAAGTTACTTACGTTTGAACCCAAAGGGGTAGTCGAAAGGGCCCATCTCGTTGAAAACGCCTACTAAACTCGAGACACCAGGTCCGCCCTGCAGCCATATTATCCAGGGTGTATCTTCTACCACTCGGTTGGCAACGGGGAAGTACCAGAAGAATATGTTTGAGTTGTATCGTTTGTCCACGGTGAAGAAGCCCGAGTGACTGGCCACATTGAGGAACAAATTAGGGTCCACTCGAGATAGATTCCTTGCTTCAGACAACCGGTTCTCGGCTATGTACCGAGAGAGTAGTAATGCTGGTTTCAGGGTTTCTCCTGGCACTATAAAGGCTCCAATAATGCTAAAAGTTTTGATGGATATAAATTATATTTTGAAGAACTATTTTAAGTGGAACGGATTCGTGAACGTGAAAGGAATTTCAATCTAAGTAATCTGTCTGTTAAAGAATTCTCTACGATTTTAAGCTCGCCATTTGTATAGTTATTGGTTATCCTTATTGAATATTTGAAACAGAATGTTAATTACTTATTCATTCAGTTCGTATTTTTGAACTAAGTCTAATTTAAATATTAGCTGGTTGAGATAATTAAATATAATAACATAATTAATGTTAATAAGCCTATGATTTGTAGTTTATGAATAACTAGTGTCGATTGGCAGAAGAATGAGATTTTGTAGATTTTACACATAGTTTTTTCATCTATTATTTTACTCGGTTAAATTATTAACTTTTGATTTGTATTTTCTGTAACTACGCTATATCCTCACGACCTCAGATATTTCTTTAATCTGAGCTCACGACTTATAGATTCAGCAAAGGCGACTTGTTTTTTACCCGGCTGCGCCAGAAGGAGGTTTATGTTTTTCGAGTGTATGTATGTATGTATATTTCTTTGGCCCCTAAGGAATCTAAAAATCATTTTTGAATATCTATTCAGTGGGGTTTCCACTCGATAGGTTTCGAGAAAAAAAAATTTAAGACAATATTCCGCCAAAATATTGTCATTTAATTTTTTTTTCGATTTTCATACGAAAATTAAGACGAATGTAACGGCACCTCACAAGCTGCAATCGATCATCGCCGCACCGGTGAAGAGCCGTAGTGACTGGGCAAAATCTTCAGTGATTTTCAACAGTGCGGGTGTTGGATAGGATTCAGACTAAGTCAACCCCCCTTCATTTTTCTATTTACCTACTAACATAATATACCTACTTAGTGTAGAGTGTAGTGATATATAGCAAAAGCACATGGTAATATCCACATCTCTAATACATTTAATTTCACTTGTAACTCTAGACGCATAATGGTAATGATAATGTTAAACCGAGTTAACACTTTTAAATAATCATGTATTCTACATGTACCTACGATAACTTGTGATACATAATCGGACTTGGATAATCTCGACTGGTTTTGTGTCATTTAAATCATTTTCATATTTAAATTTTAAGCAATCAAAGATAACTATTTATGGAGATTAAAATATTCGGCTTCTTAAATGCCTTTGTAGTACAAAAATTTAAAGTAATTATTAATCCATTATGTTAAAATAAAAACTGCTTTACAAAAAATAACATATCCGCACAGACAAACCGCAAAATAAATTACAAAGATTATTATTATTATTTTAAGGCAACATCTTATCAGCTTCATTTGCGTAAGAATTGGTTTTTCCTTAAAAATTATAATTAGGTATTCACTCTATGTAGGTAGGTTAGGTAGAACCTTGTAAAGCTATTATACTCGTATTATACGTTATATCTATGACGTACTTATTAGATACAATAGATACAAAGAATATTCACAATCATTGTTTAGCTGATACCGGGAAACAAATGTAATAAAAATAATATCTACGAGAAACCTACTGACAAAATAAGTACAAGATGCATCGAAGGCAAAAGCGGAAATTCTGAAATTAAAACATTCTTTAGTTACCTTTTTACGGTTCCGAATTAAAATCGGAATCGGAACCCTTATAGTTTCGTCATGTCCATCCGTCCGTCTGTCTGTCCGAGGCATAGCGCCGAGACCCTTAGTGCTAGAAAAATAATATATGTAATTTGGCATGGATATAGGATTTGGCCTGCCGGCTAAACGGTTGGAGTTGGATAAGTGAAAAAATTCTCAAAAATAGGTTATAATTTAATATGATGAATTGAAAAGGAAAACTATCACGGCTATGTCAGCATAAGAAGTTAGGGAACATACTAAAACCACGTGACCCATTTTTTCCTACTGTTTACCCCCCTCCCCCCCTTCGTGACCATCCGTAGTATATGAGAAGACCCCCTCTCCCCCGTGGTTTTCACGTGGTAATTCATAAATACGGTTTTCAATACTTTTTTGCAAAAACAGAGTTAAAAAATAATAATTTTGCTTATATTTGACGACTTGTGTGGCGCAATATTGACTACGTGACAAAAACCTAAACCCCCCCCCCCCTCTGTGACCAATCATGGTGTTTTGAAGGGGGGGCCCCTTCCCCCCTAAATGGGTCACGTGGTTTTGGTATGTTCCCTTGAGTAATAGTCGATAAACTTACTACTTCGGAGCCTTACATTGCGCGTGACCTGACACGCACTTGCCAGGTTTTTTAACACGTGTGTGCAATTCCATATTTAACAATTTTCCATGTGCTCTATATTCCAATGATAAAAATTACAAAATTAAAAAAACCTAATTTATATCTTGGTTAATTTTTTAGTCGCCCAGTTATATGTGCCTGATCCTCACGGCTGTTTTCAATATTCTATCTATTCATAATCCTCAACTCAAAAAATTTTAATCATTATAATAGTGCTCTTTGCAATTTTTTTACGTACCAAGGGGGCGTCCATAAATTACGTGAGTTGTTTTTTTTAAATTTTCTGTGTGAGATGTCGTGAGATTTTATTCAACCCCCTCCCCCATCCCCCATTCTCATGTGAGATTTTTCAAAATGTGGGTTTCTTATGTAAACCCGTTGGATTGTTATTGTAAATTATTTTCTTTCGAAAGAATTAGTGAATGATCTTAATCGTATTACGATTACGCTTAAGATTAAATCTTAAGCATGTACATTGTACAATCTGGATTAAATGGACCAAAATAGTATATATGGACTCGACCTCCTCCCCCCCTTAAACATCTCACGTAATTTATGGACGCCCCCTAAGTTATCCAAAGATTACGGATGTACAGATTATTACAAAATCAGTTAAAAATGTTGAAAAAGCCATTCGTTGGAGAGACAACTATAGAGTGGATGCATTTTAATGTAAATAAGATAAGACAAATTAAAATATTTTATTTATTTTTGTTAACAAGCTTATGTTAGGTACAGCCTCTACAAGTACGAAAGTAGAAAACTGCTTAATTATTTAGTTGAAAAATAACCTACTTCAGGCGATACCTCGGGAATTTGGTTGATTTTCTTTTCCATCTATGTATCTGTGTCGTAAATTTTGTATGCTATTAACGTAATAGTTAGGTAGGTATAAATATGTATTTGACAAAAGACTCTTAAAACCAGGCTAGTGGAACATTTAAGTGTCTTACTAAAAAATACATTTTGCCCTTTGATAGAATAATTTTACAATTTTACTTTACACAGTCTTTTACCTATTGCCTGTTTTTAACCGACTTCAAAAAAATGCTCAATTCGACTGTATTTTTTTGTTTCTTACCTCAGAGCTTTCGAATGGGTGAACAGATTTTGATGATTCTTTTTTTTATCGAAAGCTGGTGCTGGTCATATGGTCCCACTTAAATTTGAGCGAGATCTGACAATGGCATCCATGAGAAAACCATATAAGTTTTAAACTTGAATTAAATATGTGCGCGACAATAGGACGAATAACACGCCAACCGATTTCGATGATTCTTTTTTTTATTGTTATTGGAAAGGATTTATTTAATTTGAAGTCGGTTTTGTTTTGTTAAAATTTTAGATTATCTGAGTTACAAAGGTTATATTTGATGGTGATTAGTGATGTTTTAATTAAATAATTCTATATACTTAAATTTAAAACATTTTGCAGAACAACGTCTGCCATGTCAGCTAGTTTCTAATACTAATGATAAAATATAAATAATAAAATTAAACTACTCTATAGTTTTTCTGTGCTATATAGTGGCCACGCCCCTTTTGAGTATGAATTCGCTTCGAGGTATCCTCTTAATTAATTGAAAAATGCGTTATTTGAAACGGATGATGCATTAGCATTCAACTTACCATATAAACAAAAGCAAACATTGTTCCATAATTCAAACTAATTAAATCTTTACACTAGGAACGTAACCATAAAATGTAACACAATACCTAGTACTAATAATTAAAAATAACTTTTGGATCGAGTTTGAAACTAAAAAAAATAATTTTAACTGTATAAATAATATCACAAATAATATCATGTACACATTAAAAACTGATTTATTTATAAAGTTTAAGTCATGATTATTTGGTTTGATGATAATTTTTGTTTATTAATTAAAAAAAGATAAATAAAATAGCCTACATCACTTACTACACAAAGTAGTGTTTCTGCACTACTTCACATGTAAAACATTTTTATTTTGCACGTTTCTCTACTTACTCTCTCTAACATTGATGTCAATCCAAGTTTAGTTCAGCTGGGTTGCCAGCGCAGTGATATAAATTTATACTTCGAATTTAATTATGGCAGACAAACTAAAATTATTTCTTATTTCTGTGGACAATATTGGTTTTGTTGCTCATGTACCTAGGTACAAGTAACCCGTGCGACTATTTTATACAAAGCTAGCGCTCTGCCCGCGGCTTTGCCCATGTTTTCCGGGATAATAAGTGTATTTAAAAAACACGAAGTAAATAAGAAAATTATAAGTAAATAAAAAAAATATATGAGAATAAACGAAAGCTGTAAAAACAAATGACAACCGTCAAAACAAAAGATCACTGTCAAACCAAAAGACAAATCGAATGTTGATAAATCAATGACTGAATGAAAAAAAGCCGAATAAGTAAATGAATGAATGACTGAATAAATGATTAAAGAGGGAGAAGGAGTGGGAACCGGAGACGGAGCTGGAGCTGGAGTGGGAGCCGGAGACTGAACCGGAGGAGGAGCCCAATTCGGAGACGGAGCCACAGAAAGAGCCGGATACGGAGACGGAGCCGAACCGGCGATGGAAACGGTGCCGGATATGCGGATGGAGACGGAACGGAACCGAAGTAGGAACCGAGACGGAGCCGGAGATGAAAACAAGCACACACGAAGTTTAGTTTAAAGTTACATGACATTGAATTGTTAGGCGGTACAAAGTTGGACGGGACTAGTTTATAATATTAGTAGGACTTAAACGGTTGTTTTTAAATTTACCGTTATTTTATGTCAAGTAATGTGGTCGTCGGGTTGAAATAATTTTTAAGTTATCTAAGTTTTAAAAGTTTGCTTAGGTACATATGCAGTGCACTAGAATTCCACATTATTATAAATCTATTTTGTGTCACACGAATGACCGATACGAAAATTAAACTTAGATTCTGGTAGTAATATCAACGGATGTACCTACGGGGGCATTTAGTTTATTATCATTATTTTATTATGTTAAACTAATAAAATAGAAAATTACGCCCGTTTTATCAAATTGTTGCCGACATAATGAAAGCTACTAATTTGGTAGATTATATTTTAAGCCTTAAAATGGTCATGAATGAATGAACTTACTGAAGGCTATAGAGTCCACAAAACGGGTAAATCCGTAAACAAGATGAGGTCATGGACTTGTAACTTGTTCTTTTATTTTTTTTAATTTATATTTCATTTGCCAAACCAGTGCGTGTATTTTATAGAAAAGAAGAAGGACCCTTACTGATATTATCATGTTTCCGTGAAGCCTATAAAACTACCTCTTGCTTGAGTCAGCCGCCAAACTACTCGTCGTGTTCTGGCTAGGGGCTTTGGGAGCCAGACCTTTATTTCATTCTTTCTTTTCATTCTTGGTCGGCAACGCATCGGTGACACCTTTGATCACGGTCGTCGTACCAGTAAAATAGAGCAATAACAGGTAAGTCTGAAGCTGACCAAAAACTATTATTTAGGTTGCTAGGAAGCGATGCGAATTAGCGAAGCGTTACCTACTGGTCATAATTAATTAAAACAAATTAGAGTGTAACGTAAAAAACCCCGTTACATTACCTTTGTAGTTGAACGGTCGCTTGAGTTAAACTCAACGCGCGGGAGGAGACGCGAGGGGGAAGGGTTGAACGCAAAAACGGCTCACGCGCAGTCCAGCCGCAGGACAGGCAGTCGCGTTTAGGCTGAACAAGGCGAGCCCGCGTCACTTTTACGCACTGTCCGTTGGCGTTTTACTTTGAATTATTTCAAATTTTGGATCGGCATCAAGCCTTAAGTTAATATTTAAATTGTGTAACCGTGTTCCCGCATTAGGGTAAGTTTCAAATGGCACACGAAGTTCATTTTTTCCCTCTGTAGACGCTGCTTTTCTTAGTTAACTCGTAATTTCAAACTAACGGGTAAGTAACCGTTAGTTTGTCTTTTCATTAAGGAACCTGCTAAATTCAATTATATGTTACTTGCTTTGTCCTAATCTTTTGCATCATTATAATTGAATATATTGCACAAGCAGTCTACCCTTTTTGTTTTAAAGAAAAAAAATATTAGTATAACGTACATTTTCTCCTTTTGTTTTTTTTATATTTTTGCCTAACGCTATTAAAGCTTAATAATAATTGTAAACTCCGTTCTGGTTTTTCCGCCACGTCAAAACTGCTATATGCTTATTTCCTTTGTGTGACGTGCTGGGACTACCGGATCGGAACGTTGATTAACCAAATGTTAATCATTGGGTTATACCAATTCCAGGTGCCACGGTACTGCTTATTTTTGTACCTGAAGCCATCGCTTCACCACCTGCTTTGCCTGCCACCTCGCAAGGCTACACCGTACCGACCAGCTGTTGCTGCTGCGCGCGCTAGCGTTTCGAAGGTTGCTCCGCCGTGTCACACCTGGCTACGCCACCGCACTCCGGCCGTCTACCATCTTCGGCAAGACTACACGCCACAAGGGGAGTACCGCACTACGGAGGGGGAACTGGTTAGGCCGATTACCACGACCTTATAAATTTTATGTGCTCGCCGACTGGTAGGGTTATATTAATATATATATACCTGTGTTGCCTACCCTGGTTTTTTTTTTGCGCCTATAGTAAATAGACCAGCGGCGGTACATTGGCGCCCTTAAACGTGGTTAAATCAGTTTCCGCTTCTAGTAGTAAATAGTTAGTTTTGTACGGTGATGGCTTATTTGTAAAACGCTTTTTTTGTTTTTGGTTTTCGGTAACTGATGTGATAGTAGTATTTCTTTTCTTGTCTAAATTGTTGTTTTATAACTACCTACATACTGGAGTATCACTGCACAGTTTACAGACTGGCTAGTATTTTTTTTTTTTTTTGTTTTGTAATTATCGATTCTTGTTTTTTCTTCTCTCCTGTTGTATAATTGGTGTAACAAAGATACATTATAAAGCTACTTTCACACCAGTTGCATTATTATTAATATTTTTTTTTTGTTTTGCGTAGTTTTTTTTGTTGGATCCAACGATCATTAGAGTCAGTAGTTTATATAAACCAAAGCGTTCTGTTAGCATTGATTGTAACAGAACGGAGTATTTTTTACATCATTGATCAAACTAACCTCATTTGTTTTGTGTAATTTGTGTGCCATTTTAAGCTACCACCCTAAGCGATTGTGTTAAGCAGATAATATATATTTTTAATTTTTTTTTTTTTTTTTGGTAATTTTTTTTCTAATAATATTTTTTTTTTATTATTTTATAATCTGGAATTTATGATGTCGTTTCCGATCAAGTTCCTTTCTTTACAAAAGTCCGAGTTGGAGTATGAGGTTGCCGTTAGAGGCGAGACTCCTGCAAGCACGGTAGCTGATCTCAGAAAACAAATTAATAAATTGTGTCAAATATTTCCATCTGAGGATATCTACTGTTCCCATCTTGAAACATCGGAAGACTTAATAGCTTGCTGTGAGATATTAGATAGGATCAATCTTACACTATCGAGTGATGTATTAGACAAAAATGTTCTAGCTCGAACAGAAAACATTTTTAACCATCTTTACCATAGACTTAATCGTGTGGATCCCGATGACAAGTCTGTAGTGAAACACTTGGAATGCAGCGAGCGATTCAAAGATTTATATGAAAAACTCGCGTTATTAAGAAATAAGAGCGTCGATCCTCTATCCGTGCCTGGGTCAAGTTCAGAACCTCAACATGCGTCCACACCAATACACGTCTCAGTTACATGTGACGGCAGCAATAGGACGCCTTCCGAGTTAGGTAGGATTAAGTTTGATGGTAAGTCGTGTGTACGTTCCTTCATACAACGAGCCAAGGAATTTAGCGAATCTCGTAATATTACTGACACGAAACTTTTATCATTTGCTTCGGAGATTTTTGTTGACGACGCGTTGCACTGGTTTCGTAGCGTAAAAGATCAGGTTTCTTCTTGGGACGAACTTGTAGTTCTTCTTAGACAGGATTTCGATAAACCAGATTATGATTACCGTTTATTAGCTGAGATTCGATCTAGAACGCAAGGCGAAACGGAAAACATAACTATTTATTTATCGATTTTGTCCGGTATGTTTGCGCGTTTGTCGAGACCCTTGTCGGAAGAAGACAAACTAGAAATAATTTTGCACAATATTCGTCCTTATTACGCTAGTACATTAGCCTCTGCAACGGAAATTAATTCAATTGAACAGTTACGTTTACTTTGTAAAAATTTCGAAAGTGTGCAGTCCCGCATGGTACAATTTCGCGAACCCTCTGCTTCATCTTTAGATACTTTAGTAGCTCCGGAATTTGCTTACAAAGTAAAAACAAGCACACAAAAACAAAATTTAAATAAAAATTATTTTTTTGAGCAGCAGCATAATTATAATAAACCTAATAATAATAAACAATACTTACACGCAATTAATAATAATATTAATAATAATTCTGATGCTATTAGCAAACAACCTTATTGTCCGCGATGCCGTAATAATTTGCATAGTTTAAGAAATTGTCAAAATTCAGAAATTTTGTGTTTTAAATGTGGTCACAAGGGCGTTAAGAAACCTGACTGCCCTAAGTGTAATATCGGTCCAAAAAACTAGTTTTGCAGAATTGTGGTATACCTCATTTTAGAGTGGGTTACTTTGATAGAAAAGATTGGGATGGATGGTTAGAAACTGTGCGTAGGTTTTTTAACTGTTATAACATTGCTGCAATTCTGCAAAAGAAACCTTTAGATGATACGCGGCCATACGTCACCATTCAAATTAATGACGTCACAGCTTCATGTCTCCTGGATTCTGGTTCTGCCGTCACTATCGTTGGCAATAATGCACATGAAACCTTGCTCAAGCACGGCCTTAAACTGATGACAGATAATAATTTATCTATTGTAGCTGCTGGGGGTCAAACACTTCAAAGTATAGGTTATATTAATTTGCCAATAACCTTTGAAGGTCACTTTCACATTATAAAGGGTCACGTCGTTCCTGGAGTTCAATCCTCGCTTATATTAGGGATTGATTTCTGGCGGGCCTTTCATTTATGTCCAAAGTATTTAGGCTCCCTTAAACTTTCTTGTGCTCCCTTAACGGACATAAATTTAAAAAATAATAGCGTTATCTGTTCTTATGATAACTTGGATAGTTCGCAAAAATCTGTAGCAGATAAAGTAATTAAGCAATTTAGCGACATTTCTTTTGAACAAAGAGGTTTAGGTCGAACGCATTTAATTACCCATCGCATCGATACCGGCGATTCTCCTCCCATTCGACAAAGATATTATAGGCTGTCGCCAGAAAAACAGAAGATACTTATCGAACAAGTGGACGAGATGTTGGCTTTGGATGTGGTGGAGCCCTGTGAAAGCGCCTGGCAGTCTCCTGTTCTTCTCGTCACTAAGAAAAATGGCCAGCCTCGTTTTTGCCTTGACAGCCGGAAACTGAATTCCGTCACAAAACGAGATGCGTACAACCTGCCATATATATCTGAAATCCTGGATAACTTACGAGACGCGCGATTTCTTAGTAGTCTCGATTTATCCAAGGCCTTCTGGCAAATTCCTATTTCAGAAGAGGACAGGGACAAGACAGCATTTTACGTCCCAGGTCGCGGTACGCTCAGATTCAAGACAACACCTTTTGGACTGACAAATGCGCCCGCTACGCAACAGCGCTTAGTTGATGCATTGTTAGGTGACGTGGATCATCGCATCTTCGCGTATTTAGATGATATTATCATCGTCAGTAGCAGCTTCGATGAACACGTCTCTCTTCTGCTTCGTGTTTTAGAAAAACTACGTAAGGCCAACTTAACCATCAATTTGGAAAAGTGTGAGTTCTTCCGAAGTCAGCTTAAATACCTAGGTTATGTAGTTGACGCGAACGGGTTACGCACTGATCCCGAAAAGGTGGAAGCCATTTTAAATTACGCTACTCCTACCAATCGGAAGGAGCTTAAGCGGTTTTTAGGCACTGCCACTTGGTATCGTCGATTTGTTCCAAATTTTAGTACAATTGCAGGGCCACTCAATAAGCTGACTTCGAGCAAGAAAAATGCTCCTTCGTTCCAATGGTCAGACGAAGCAGACGAGGCCTTCAAGAAATTGAAGGAATGCCTAGTTTCTGCTCCAGTTCTCTCGTGTCCGAATTACGATTTGCCATTTGAAGTGCATACGGACGCGAGCAACTATGGTATAGGTGCAATGTTGACACAAGCTGTTGATGGCAAAGAGCGACCTATTGCCTACATGAGTAGATCGTTAACGGCTGCTGAAAGAAACTACAGCATCACGGAACGAGAGACTCTGGCTGTTCTCGTTGCTCTCGAGCACTGGCGGTGTTATGTTGAAAATGGCAAAACTTTTACCGTTTACACCGACCATAGTGCTCTTAAATGGTTTCTCTCCTTAAGCAATCCTACTGGTAGGCTCGCGCGTTGGGGTGTGCGTTTATCATCATTTAATTTCGAAATCAAGCACCGTCGCGGTGTAGATAACGTTATTCCCGACGCTTTGTCTAGGGCTATCCCGGTTGCTTCAGTAGTTACCACCAAATCATTCGCGACTACTAGTGATGATTGGTATAAAAATATTTATAATAATTGTTTAAATAAACCTTCACTTTTTCCAAATTACCAAATTAATAATGACACACTTTACCGTTTATCTAAGAATAAGTGCATACTTACAAACGAGTTTTCGTGGAAAGAGGTGGTTCCTTCTGAACTTAGGGATTTCATTATCGCGGAAAATCATAACGAGCCTACAGCTGGTCACTTGGGTATTTTTAAAACTTATAAGCGTATCGCTCTTAGATACTTCTGGCCAGGCATGTACCGTGATGTAGCAAAATACGTCGGTTCATGTTCCACTTGTCTCCAGTACAAAGCCCAAAACCACGCTACACTCGGCGAAATGGGACGTCCCAAACAATGCTCCAGACCATATCAAATGATCTCTGTCGATCTTATGGGCCCTCTACCTGTTACGCGGAAACAAAATAGTTTTATATTGGTAATTACATGCTGTTTTTCCAAATTTTGTCACATATTTCCAATAAAAAAAGCTACATCGCAAATTATCGCAAAAATATTAGAAGAACAGATTTTCTTAGTTCATGGTGTCCCGCAAACTATCCTTCTTGATAATGGCCCTCAATTCATAAGTAGTCATACTAATGAACTTTTTAAAAAATACAGCATCCCAAATGTATACTTTACACCTAAATACACCCCCCAGGTTAATACTGTGGAGCGCTACAATAAGACGATAATTACTTGTATTTCTACATTTGTGGATAGCGATCACCGTTCATGGGATTTGTTCATACCTAGTGTTCAGTTTGCAATTAATAATTCCGTGAACGAGGTAACAGGTTTCACTCCATCATTCTTAGTATTCGGTCGAGAAATTGTACTATGTGGATCTCATTACGTTGACACCGTCTTGGGCGATGAAATTTTGTTTTCGCCTCGCGATGCTTACGCGGAAAACCTTGGGTTATTGAGCAGTATCTTTGACCAAGTTCAGAAGTCTTTATATCACGCACACGTTAAAAATACTGAAAAATACAACCTAAGACGTAAAGCCTATGAGTATAGTGTCGGTGATATTGTTTATAAACGTGCTTATGTTCTAAGCGATAAGGATAAATATTTCAGCAAGAAGCTGGCTCCTAAGTTCATTAAGTGCAAAATTGTTGAAAAACGTTCACCACTTGTCTATGTCTTGCAAGATATGTCAGGTAAAAATCTAGGTGCTTGGCACATTAAAGATCTAAAAATTGTTAATAGTTGTTAATTCATTCTGTTTTTTTTTTTTTTTTTTGTGAAAGTGCCTATAAATTTGCGGATTTTAATTTTATATTAAAATCCTTAGGTGGGACCGGGGGTGATGTAACGTAAAAAACCCCGTTACATTACCTTTGTAGTTGAACGGTCGCTTGAGTTAAACTCAACGCGCGGGAGGAGACGCGAGGGGGAAGGGTTGAACGCAAAAACGGCTCACGCGCAGTCCAGCCGCAGGACAGGCAGTCGCGTTTAGGCTGAACAAGGCGAGCCCGCGTCACTTTTACGCACTGTCCGTTGGCGTTTTACTTTGAATTATTTCAAATTTTGGATCGGCATCAAGCCTTAAGTTAATATTTAAATTGTGTAACCGTGTTCCCGCATTAGGGTAAGTTTCAAATGGCACACGAAGTTCATTTTTTCCCTCTGTAGACGCTGCTTTTCTTAGTTAACTCGTAATTTCAAACTAACGGGTAAGTAACCGTTAGTTTGTCTTTTCATTAAGGAACCTGCTAAATTCAATTATATGTTACTTGCTTTGTCCTAATCTTTTGCATCATTATAATTGAATATATTGCACAAGCAGTCTACCCTTTTTGTTTTAAAGAAAAAAAATATTAGTATAACGTACATTTTCTCCTTTTGTTTTTTTTATATTTTTGCCTAACGCTATTAAAGCTTAATAATAATTGTAAACTCCGTTCTGGTTTTTCCGCCACGTCAAAACTGCTATATGCTTATTTCCTTTGTGTGACGTGCTGGGACTACCGGATCGGAACGTTGATTAACCAAATGTTAATCATTGGGTTATACCAATTCCAGGTGCCACGGTACTGCTTATTTTTGTACCTGAAGCCATCGCTTCACCACCTGCTTTGCCTGCCACCTCGCAAGGCTACACCGTACCGACCAGCTGTTGCTGCTGCGCGCGCTAGCGTTTCGAAGGTTGCTCCGCCGTGTCACACCTGGCTACGCCACCGCACTCCGGCCGTCTACCATCTTCGGCAAGACTACACGCCACAAGGGGAGTACCGCACTACGGAGGGGGAACTGGTTAGGCCGATTACCACGACCTTATAAATTTTATGTGCTCGCCGACTGGTAGGGTTATATTAATATATATATACCTGTGTTGCCTACCCTGGTTTTTTTTTTGCGCCTATAGTAAATAGACCAGCGGCGGTACAAGAGTAGTATTTTTTATTTGCAACATTTGATTGGATGCCTTTTTTATCACTTAGGTGGGTAGGTACTACAATAGTAGACGGGTAGTTCTACAAACTAAGGAATTTTCCCAGCTAAAAAATCATGAAAACTTTGATACTAACTTATTTACATATTTAACATACTGTAAACTCAGCCAGTATTTATTATTCTATTCGCCGAGCCATGTTGCCATTCAGCCGAGTCTTTAGTACCTCTTAGAGGACGACACCTCCTATCTTTTTCACCTAGCAAATTGTTTAGTCAACCCGGCACAATTAGCAAAGGAAATCGTGTCGAAATCAGTCAAGTTCACAGATTCCTGTTACCTCACGGATGCCTGTTAAGAATTGACTTACGAAATAAATAATTATATGATAATTTTAGCGTTTTGGTGTGTAAGTTGCCTACATTGGCATAGCTCTGATAAATTTTGTTAAAATGTCACTTAATCGATGTTTTTTTTAGGTACATTTTCGTGTTTTTTTTTCAGTTTCCTGGTCATTCTCAGGTTTCTGTGGCTTGATTTCCTTGAAATGGCCATAAATCTACAACTTTAAAATATTTTGACTGTTTTACTTAACATATGTCAAAATATGTAGTGTTCTTTATAATACGGTAAGTTTCACAATTAGAATTACAAAAAATATCCGGCCGAAATCAGACTCATTTTCTTCCTTGGTTTTTAGAACAACCCTGATGTCTGTGAGTGAAGGCAACTAGGTATGATTTCACTAAATCAGTAATTAAGTAGAATATTGTCTATTATTTTCACTAAGGCCGTTATTGACTAACGGTATTAATTTAATACATAAAGAGCTTTGCATGAGCGAGCTAATAGTTCCTACAAAACTCTGTTCTATAAATTGCAATGTGTGGGAGCTGTCAGCATGGCCGTACCCAGCTTCTGGCCTAGGAAGGAGAGGGGGAGCGGGGGAACTCAGACTCCCTAGTAACGTATAATAAATAATAACTTTTATGTCCAAAAGTGTGGCCTTTGTATGCAACAAAGGCCCCCTGGTACGGTAACAGTCAGTTAAAGATACGCAATCGCCGAGTAGTTGGCAACGAAGTCGTGTACGAAGTTGCTCTCGAGTATGGGGCTGCGCGCGGTGAGGGCCAGCCCGTGCGTCCAGCGCGTCACCAGCGCCTGCGCCGGCCCCGGCACGTCCGCCGCCACCATGTGCCCCGCGCCCCGCACCACCACCTCTGTGAGCCGCCCGCCCGTCTTACAGTAACTATGAAGAACAAAAATTAACACTCACTCATAACCAATGATATTGTATGTATAGACAGATGTAGATATGCCAAGAGGGCGCTGAAATTTAGTCAGGTGTAGCGATTTCAGTATGAAATTTGACAGCTGTCTTTGAGTGATTGAGTCTAAAGTTGTCATCAAAAACTGAGCCTCGTAATATAATATGAACATAACATATCTATAGTAAAATATCTTTGACTCATACCATAATCCCCTACAACCCCGCCATACCTACTTACATCTTTATTCTCATAGCCCCACACTAGGATTCCCTGTGTCGTGGCACCCACCATGGACAATACAGAGACAAGAACCCACACTGACAAAACAAAAATTCAAAATCATCATTCAAATTTTCGTCTCACTGGGAATCGAACCCCGGACCCTTGGCAAATTGGTCCGGGGCGTGGTAACCATTACGCCACACGGATCACCACCTCCTGGATTCAGTGTGTCTCGGGTTGACAACACAAATTAGGCATCCTTAACACCCACGACTGGAGAGCAAACATCATTAGTTACATAAATGTCTGCTTAGGTCGGGAATCGAACCTTTTGATTTGCAGGCAGAGTCACTAACGCCCCAACTCAGAGTCAGTAATGGTTACTTAAATCCTCCCTAAATCCTTAGCAGAATTCGTATGGTGATTCTTTACTAAGGAGCAATTAAAGTAACCGTTGGTGACTCTGAGTTGGGGCGTAAGTCACTCACTAACAGGATACTCAAGTACCCTCCATCTGTCGCTACCACAAACACAAAAACTTTCCTACAAGTGGCGCACCCTGCTGAAAAATCAACGAGGCTATGATGACTAGAGAATCCTATTTACTTAAGGGTAAAAATGTACCTACTTATGTAAACAAAATAGAAATGCCTGACATGCCAACGCCCAACCTTTGAAGCATCGACTGAAATTCTGCATAACGATTTTTAAGCAGACAAGTTTCTCGAAATCACCATTGGATTGGAAATTAAGAAAAACATAGATTTTTGCTTATTTTTGTGCTGAAGTTTTAGCAATTTCCAAATCCATGCGAGCATAATCGCAATACATTTGCTGTGTGTAAAATAATATTTGTTAGGAAGACGTTTCTGAATCTCACCCAGCCAGCCTTTTGTTGAACATGATGGGATGTCTCGTGGCTTTTAAGAAATCCTTCGCCCCATCCCACTTCCACGTTCGGTAGTTCTCCGAAGTAAATACACACGGTAGCATCTGGTCTAGTTGTCCACTAAAACATACAACAAATTAAAATCTCTTAAAACCTCACACCTTTGAGCATGTGACGGAGAAGTCATGTGTGTGAAATGTATGAATAATGCCACCGAACTTGGCCTGTGTCGTGGACTATGCCTTTACAAATCTGGAAGTTATCGTGAGCCCATCAGTGGGACAGAGTTGTAAAAGGCGGTCAAGGTTGAGGTGATCAAGATCAGTTGAAAAGGTGACCGCTAAAGATAGGTTATTATCCCTGTTCTAATGTAAGCTGATGTTAATTAATCCTTCAGTTATTAGAAACATTCTATCAAACTACATGTCTGTGATCAGAACCTATTTTCGGCACCTAAAAATAATTACATAAATATTATTAAATATATTACCAGTAAGCAAGCACTCGATAATCCTCCAGTAATTTTTCGAACAAGGGCTTAGAACTGGTCAGAAATTCGGGTGCCAGTTCCAGGTTTGTGGTGACGTTGACAAAAGCGAAATTTATTTCGCCGACGTGTAAGCCTTTCTTGATTTCAGGCCTCTTTAGGAATCCCGAGAAACGACCCAGCGGTATATCATCCCTCATAAAGTTATAACCGTGTTTCTGATTCGTTAAAAACAATAGAATAGTAACAAGGTACATCCATTTCTGAAAAAAAAATTAATGTTAAAAATAATTTCAAATAAAGAACTGTTCGGTGCATTGCATGTTACCGAACACCGTATAGGTAATTAATATCAATTTAAGTTTAAGTTTCTATGAATAAACTGTTTTGTCAGTTAACTAGTATTTTTTTTATGTTCCCAACTGGAACATAAATGGTCCTTCGAGCTTAAAAAAGGACCTCGCGTGTAAAAAATCAGTGAGGTTAAATCAGTGACTTATTGTAGCAGTACACTAGATTTGCAGTGTCAGTGTGAAAACCCACTTTGTTAATAATTAGAATAATTAGTTTAACAATAGACTTACATTCTTAGCTCCCACACTGTTATTATTCGCAATATCTCTCTGGAACGCTGTGGCCAGAGGTTCAATGGCATCGATTTGTTCCTTTGCCAAAAGCCCAAAGTAATAATAAGCTTGGGTTACGTGTGAGATCATCGCAGGATCTACGTACGCATTGCCGATGATCAAACCCTGTGGAGATATTATTTAAAGTGTAAATCAATTAATAGTACGCAGACGATAGATTACAATGTTATAATAGGGCCAAACCAAGTAGATTATGGCATCATTTTGGCCAGTAACGCATCGATGACATGGGTAGGGTACAAATAAAAAAACTTGGATAAATAATCGAGGTTGCAATATTATGTTGGGGAAATTCAAGTCTAAGTGTCTCACCTGTAAATTGATATCTTGACCTGGTCTGTCTTTGTGCTTATGTATTTCCATCGCAAGAGCTGGAACATATTTCCCAGCATATGACTCCCCAGCAACAAATAGTGGAGCTAGCCTTAGTTCCGGGAATACTTGAAGGAACTGATGTACGGTACTGAATAGATGTTTGGAATACTGAAAATATCACAATATATTTTGAAACAATTTATCATTAGGTTGTTCACCACTTGGGGTTGAGCCTTGGGGTCAGTGTTCTAAGCCACCACAATATTTTGGCCGTAGGCGTAGGTAGTCTTAAAATACTACCCCAATATCATGTAGGAAAACCAAGTTGTCGTAAGAGGCGACATAAGCCGGCCGACTTCTGTCGCCTCTGTTAGAAGTAGAGGGATATGTTATCAATATTATTATTACTTATGGAAATAGCCAGCAAATGAGCTGACGATCCACCTGATGGTAAGTGGCTATCATTGCCCATTAACATCAGCAACACTATGAGAGAAGAAAGAGAGAGAACCGGCTCTCAAATCCCAGCCGGAACACGAGTCATTTAGCGGCTGACTCAAGCTCAATTAATACCACATTAATTCGTTAATATCATTATTGATTATATTATCTATCATCATATCTTATTATCACATCATATTATTATAGTCAGCCGCCAAGCGTTACGTCGTGTTCCGGTTGGGGGCTTGAAAGTCTCGAGACCCAGTCTTTCTCTCTTTCTTCTCTTTCATTTTTCGGCGGTAACGCATTGGTGACGCCTAACGTGTTACTGAAGATGATCACCTTTCACTCACCGTAGCCATGTCCTTGACGAATCCATTTTTATGCTCTGTAAAACTGAAACCAGATCCTATTGGATTGTCGATGAATAATAATGAATGATTTTTCAGCCAGGTATGAGGATTCTCTGTAAAATAATTGAATTTTTCATTAAAACGGTTCTGCAGGTGTTAGGAAGAAAAAGTATTTTGGGCATAACATGTATAAAAATCATACTTATCAATGTGTCAGATTCCACCTTAAAAGGTCCAATCTCTTCGAAAAGACCAATTAGACTGGACGCCCCAGGGCCACCTTGAAGCCAAATTATCCAAGGCGTTTCATTTACTGGCTTATTTTCGACGGGAAAGAACCAGAAGAACACATTCGAATTGTATGTTTTGTTAACGGTAAAGAACCCTGCGTAACTTTCAACGCCTAGGAATATGGAGGGATCGACTCGAGAAGTCTCCCTTGCTTCTTTAATGAGTCCTCTTTCTAACATAGGAGTTAATATTAGAGGATCAGTTTCTTCTATATTGATCGTTACATTATTATTATTATCATCGTTTTCATCAATTTTATTGTCAGTTTCGAATTTTTCTATTGATTCAACAGTATTCGAATCATTGTCTAAAGGCGCCACAGTTGAAGTCAATATGGTAATCACTGATTCTGTCTCGATATCATTTTTTGTTACATCATTAGTTGAACGATTTGTTAAATCTTCTTCTTTGAAAACTACCTTTCCCTGACAACTGTAAAAATGTAAAAAATATTAGATATAGGTACATTATTTTGTGTGTAGTTGTACCTACTGTATACTACATATTTCTTTTCTAAATAATCCAGGGTTCGATTCCTGATGGAAATTATAATACTTTTGACCACTTTCCATAAAATGTGTGAATAGGTACAAACTTTTAAGCCCATTATACTACTACATTTCATAATATAGTATCTTCGCTGTTTGACATAAGTACGAAAAACGGTAAAATAAAAAGACGAAATCTAAAATTATTATCTACGCAAAAATTCTACCAAATTTTATTTCACTGACTTAAAAATATTTTGTAATGATTATTTAAAAATACTATGACAATATCTGACCTATTTATAAGACACTAATTAGCAAACCTCTCGAAAGGTGGCTGTGAGCTTATGGGATCAAATAAAATGTTCAATTTCTAAAACAAGCAGGTACTTAAATTTATAATTTTTAATTTTTCGCCACAACCTACGATATTTTTTTGTACAGATTTACTAACATAGGTACCTACTACTAACTACTACTTTAGAAAACAGTTTAGTTTATACATATTACTTACTTGGCTAGAACTAAAGCAGTCACTAATACCACAGTCTGAATCATTTTGTTCATAATTAACTTATACCACAGACCTTCAGATATTATCACATCAATGACTGCACTTTGTGTTACTAATTTAATAAATTACACACATAGTAAGTACAACACAAGTGAGTTGTACTAAAGAACTGTGGGTACTGTATAATTACGAGTATATTATAATGAATAGATATTTTGTGTAGCTATCTTTTTGTTATCAAATTGAACCGTTTGACCTGGTACTTCATATCAATATGAGTTGCGTATAATAGTCTATTACACGCAATTTCATAAATTCATCCTAATTAAATACATCGTCAACGACATGTGTACGACATTGTGTCTTGTGTATTTACGACATGTAAATACTTAAGTATTTAATTTCCATATAAAACACACATACTAAGTGTATGAAGGATAAAAAGTCCGATTGCTGAGGGAAATTCCGCCAGGGAATAGAATGCGGTTATGCGGCGGATCCTTCAATAACACACGTTGTCAAAAATCGGTAACCTGCAATGAAAAGAGGCACGCAAATTTTCAAGTTGTAAGTTACATATGGTGCATTTACGATATGTAATGTAACCAAGTGTATGTATGTATATGTAACCAAATTTAGACTTTTAATATACGAGTACCTCTTCCGGACAGACTGAACCTGTGGAATTTTGACCGACTTGACTGAACTAAATCGGAAAAACATTTTATTTTACGTGTTAAAATGATGAAAAGTATCAAGGCAAAAATATTTTATAACTAATAAACAGTTGATTTAGTATATACGTATAATATCTTACGGTCAATGGTTAAGGAAGTTTGATTAAATATGTAAATAAATTATCAGACCTTGGTGTTCTTGCAAGCAGTATTTTATAAAAATATTTAATAAGGTCAGATAACAGCGAATTACATAAGCAACGATTACTGACATACTAAAGAGTCACTATATTTACATACTTATTTTTATTAACTGGCACAAAGTATCGTACGTCTAAGTAAGTTCCCAAGCCAAAGGATTAGTAGTATTAGTACGGAAGTTTAGTGTCTCAGTGCCCTTGGTATTAGCAAAGCAATTACGAGTTAGTAGAATATTCCAAGATTTTTGTTACTTAAAGTTTTTATAAGACAAGTGTAGGATATCCACAGCAGGTTGTTTAAATATTCATCATTCATCTAACTAAGTTAACATGTATCCTTAGAGTTCAAAATCGGAACCCTTATAGTTTCGTCATGTCCATCCGTATGTCTGTCCCAAGCATAGTGCCGAGACCCTTAGTGCTAGAAAGCTGTAATTTGACATGGATATACATATTTAAAACTCCAGAATCACAGAATAAAATATTGAAAACTTTTTTTTCAGGGTACCTAGGTACAGGTAACGTGAAGATGAATTTTTTACTCGTCGCGCACCCTATAGTGTGGGGTATCGCTGAAAATATCTTTCAAAAATATTATGGGTCTTCTAAGACCATTTTTGGAATGAGGGGTCCATTTCTGAAATATTTAGCCTTAAAATGCAAATTTTAGTCAGATTCAAGTATCCCCCCTATTGCAGGCTAAACGGTTGAAGTTGGATAAGTGAAAAAATTCTCAAAATTCAAATTCAAGATTATATGATGAATTTAAAAGGAAAAATATCACACCTATGTTAGTATAAGTAGTTCAAGAGTAATAGTCAATAAACTTACTACTTCGGAACCCTACATTGCGCGTGGCCTGACACGCACTTGCACAGTTTTTTTTTATATAAATATCCGTGCAGAAGATATAGGTATAGGAAGCTATTAGGTACCTATTCTGAAAGCTGGTTCCTACTGAAGACTATCACGGCTTAACTACTTAGTGTTTAGTACTCGATGAACTCAGTGCCGGATTTATATTTTTTATGAGTGTAGGCCAATTTATTTCCGTCGCCGCATGTACCTTTCTAAAATAATCATTTTCCATTCATAGTAAGGAAGGCACTGAATTAATCACTAAGAAAGTGCGTAAGAAAACAAGAATTACAATTGTTTACGACACTTTTTAACAGCAAAATCATCTATAATATATCATCTTCTGAAATCTGCCGCCCCTAGGACGCTGCCGCCCCTAGGCCGCGGCCTATACGGCCTATTGACAAATCCAAGACTGGATGAACTACGGAACTCTACCTTGCGCGTGACCTAACACGCACTTAGCCGGTTTTTTATATAGCAGATACTTTAAAAGAAAAGGAAGATTAAAATGTTCTTATTAACTTTTAATCAACATAAAATATACTTTATCTTAATATTTACAGATTATAATTTCAGTCTAGCTAAACTATAAAATTAATTTAGATATTTATTCTATTCACCAAAACATCTTTTATATGGCTCATCACATCTGTCAGTCTTGTCATTTCGGAGGCAATTGTTTTTAAGGAATCTCGTATACTATTCGAAGTATCCAGCTTTTCCCTCTCCAACTGTAGAAACTTAGCTGCATTGTCGTCATCTATGAAAAACAAGTAACAAGTAACTTCAAATATAGCAAATATCAGATCATTAAAAAAGTGTTTCATGTGTGCGTAAACGAATGAATGCTTAATGTTTAAAAATATAGTAAAAAGTAATCCGGCATAGTTTAAACGTATGCGTGTGCGTGATTTTTGTGTAAATACACGAAGCACTGGCATAGTTTTTTTGGCTTCACTCAAATAGGGAACATTACGCAAAGGTCGGAGTAGATGGCGCCACCAGCACATACAGGAAAGAAAGATGTCGTTATTGTTATTCGTCAGAAACAGAGACGTCGTGGATAAACCATCCGAATTCCAGGCTCGATCCCAGGCTGACGCAAAAATAATAAAAATAAAAGATACTTAAATATTAGTGGAACTGGAAGATGCTTATATTATTTGTTACTATCAATTACAAGCCTCACTTAAGGCCAGCGGGCCTATTATGAACTTTTATAAATCATTCATGTTCCAGGCAATTCATTTCTCGGGCTTTAAACAACGTATGATTGGCTAAAAAGTGTCACGTGACCGCTTTCGTAACACGAATTTGACGTTTACACTGGAAATTGGCGGGAATTAAGAGTTCATAATAGACCGCCTGTTGTGGCCGTTGACTTCCATTTGCGCAGTATCAAACGTGGTTGCTTGCGGCAGCCACCACTAGTCACCCATTGGCACAGACCCTTAATATTTACTATGACCAAACTTATAGGCAATTAAAAAAACTTTATACCTGAATCCTCTGATTTCCTTGCATGAAGTCTAGGTTTTTGTTCTGGAGGAATACTAGGGCTGCATGGATTGTCATTATCCATCAAGTTGGAGAAGTCTCTTGATGAGTTGCGTCTCTTTCTAGACCTAATTTGTCTTGGTTCAGGTACTGGAAAATTATGTCAACTGATTGTGACAATAATCTAAAATCCTTAGGCTATATAACTGCTGATTATACTTAGTTATTACATGAAATACCTGAGTAACTACGGAATGATGTATCATCATTATGGTCTTCATTATTGAGATCCTCAAATGAGTCCTGTAATGATCATTAAATTAAATTACATTAAAATTTCACAAAATTTGCAGGACAATAATTAAAAAAACATATTATGATGAGATTTAGAATATCATTATACTTAGTACTTTAGTAGCATACTTTACTTGCATATAAATCTATTCAGAAGCCCTAGCGGACAAGATAAGTTAGTCACCTGTCCACCCAAAGGGTCGCACTTGATCACCACTCCGTCAAGAGAATTCTCCCCAATGATACTCAATATGTTTTCTTCTATTGGAGACAGGGCTGTGATGCCATCCGGTAAAGGTCTATTGGAGTCCTGTGCAGCTTTAAGCTCCAATGCTCTTCGTCTGACTCTGTACTTCCAGTCACACCAGTACTAAAATATATAAATAGTAAAGTATAAAAATATCACATGTAATGCATATAAGTAAATTATTTTCCAAAAGCAATCAATTTTTTTTTTGAGTGGAATTAAATAAATGTTATAAATAGTACTCTATCAGCTGACATTGTAATATATGCATAGTGTAATTTATATAGAACACAAAAGTTATTTAAATAAATCTAATATCATTTACCTTAGACCAACCTTTTCCATCTTTAAGTGCACCTTCTTTGAACACATTAAGTTTTTTGGCGCACAAATTCCACAATTTCAAAGTGTGCAACTTTCCACGTCGCCCCCTCATCAATCCTTTGGCAAGTTCTTGATGTTCTTTCAAAAACTCTACGAGACCGTTTAGTTGGTCTATTGAAACCTGCCTCCGTTTTGAATCTGAAATTTGTAATTTGTTGTTGTTGCACTTAAATAGTAAATAGTAAGTATACCTGTATGCAATGAATTTGAATGCTTTTTTTTAATACTATATAAGACTTGTCTATAAGGTACTTTTTTTTAAATACAATCACAATTTAAATAATTACTATTTCATTTACCCAAATTAAAATATAAACACTGTATTAGATATCTACCAAATTACCTACTCAATAAAGTATGGATAATAACAGTTCACTCAGTTCAGTATTGTTAATACTGTTAAGCACATTAAAATATATAAAAATAAATAAACTTATAATCTCTGAAATTGCAATGTCAACTTTGAAATTTCTTTGGATCTATAAACACTAACGATATTAAAACTACAAACCCGCTTCCATTTCTGGAAATAAATAACAGACACGCTGCACTTTGTATCAATAAATAATTGAAAATATAATTGTGTGAATGCGCAAATGGCTAGATGGAATTAATCGTGTTTTTACATTTATCGGTAATAATTTATATCGTCGCGGAAAATGTTATCACTTATCATTCCAATCCGAATGTACGAATCGGACGGTCAGCTGTCGCCAGTGTTGCAAAAGTGAAATGTCAAAAATCGGTAGCATTGCCAGCCAAAAATCGGGAGAAATCGGGAGATTCTTAATCTTAATAAAGCAAGAGCTATTTTATGTTATTATGACAATAATTTTTATGCATAAAAGTAACCTATTAATAAGTTTATTATTCATTTACATCTTCGTACCATGTTACTAGCCATTTTTGCAAACATGTCTTTATTTATATTAAAATTGTAACAAGTTTGATCATCTTTTTACTCGACTGCGCGACGCAAGGGAAGGTAATGTATGTATGTATGTTTGTTCCTATCACAGAGTACTTAATCACTACGTTCCTATATGGCATTGTAGAGACCAAACGTGTTGACCGATTTTTATGATTCTTACGTCAATCGATTCGTCTTTCTACGCCAAATTGTCAAAATGAAAGAAAAAATTATATTGACGAACTAAGTCAAGTGGGATATCGTTGAATAGGTATTTAAAAATGATATTTAAGTTCCCTTCACAATTTTTCATTTTAAGTAACAGTTTAGGATATATGTATAACGATTCAAAGTCGTTTAAACAAGCATTCTTGCTAATTTATTAACTCCCTCAATGAAATGACATTATTGAGAATTTTACCGTCTTTTAACTCTAATAAAGAAGAAGAAGATTTACTGGGCTTGTTTTTTCATTTTTATTATAGTATTTTATTATATACGCAGCCGGGTTATTGTGTTTTTTAGTTCTTTTTTTGTGTGTAATTTATTAATGATTATTATTATTATTTATTAATTTATTATTTGACCTAATATGGCAAACTCAAAACTTTGAATACGTATGAACAAATATTTTAGAACATGACTGTGTGAACCATCGCCCATCACCTAATTTATGCTATATGTAAATTATGTAACCTACCTACACTTACCTAAAATTCTTCTGTATTTTCCACAGACATGTATACCTAGAGTAGATGCCGCATGTTCATACATTTCACGTGTAACAGAAAGGATTTTAAATCCTATTTGAGCGCCGTGTCACTTAGTTGGCGTTTTACTGCTATTGGCAATAGATGTCAACTGAAATAACGAAAAATGCCTAATTGTAATGTTTTAAACTGTAGGAATTCTACAAATACAGTTAGCAGAGGTAAAAGAAATATTTCTTTTCATCGTTAAGTAATTTATTTATAAAATTGTGTAGTAATTTATTTTAAAATATTTTTTTTCATATTTATTGCATTTCTACCACGTTTTACAACGAAAAGCACTAACTTACTGTGTACTGCATACTACTCAATACATTGCTGATTTTGGTAGCAAAATTTATACGGCTTGTTTACTGGAACACGCAATGAAAGTAAAACAATCTTTACTATAAATCGTCGCTTAGCTTCGTAGTACGGTGAATATTGTCGTGTTTCTGTAAAATATAGCATATAGTGTTGTTCATTTACTCGGTGTGGTCTCGATGTTAATCGATTTTGAAAACCAATGAATAATAATATTTACATAGAGACAGTTTTTAACAGGCAAATTATTTTTCATTACAATATTAATGTTTCTGTATAGTGATTTTATTCATGATAACATTATAATTAAAGGTTTTCAAGTGACCCCAATATTAAAGCAAAATGAATTATAGCGACGGGGCATAGATATTGGTTTCCAACAAAACATAGCCGTATATGTTCTATTCATTTCAATGATGACTGTTTTACGGATTCGAAAAAGAAACGAAGGCTGATTTCAAGTGCAATACCGAATATTGATGTACTGTTTTTTTATTTTGAATTTTTAATTAGAAAAAAATATTCGTTTAACTTTAGGTAAGTTTAAATGTGTCCATATGATGTTTTGATTTTCATAAAAGAAATGTTTATAAATGTTTTTTTAATTTTCATTTATTTAATTTCTTGAAAGCAAATAATAAACAATCATAATATTTATGATCTCTTTATTTATCTTTACATTTTTGAAGCTTGTGTTTATAATTAACAAATAATCAAGTTAAATAAAACACAAAACTATTTATTCGGTCATATTCAAGCACTATACTTTAATATTATGTACAACCAACCAAAGGCATTTTTTATGTTTTACATATTCTACGCCTACAAACGATCATACGATTTTCTATTTACCTAATTATTATCTGTAATCGATTTTGAGAATCATTAATCGTTGTCGAGAATCGGTAACGAATCAGTTTCGAATTGATATCGCTAGGATGGGGAATTTCAGCACTAAATATTCTTGTGACAGCACAATGTGTCAAAAAAAGTGACACGCTTGGTTTTCATACAATTCGAGGTACATGCGTCGTCTATTCTTGATATATTATGTCTGTGGTATTTTCACTGAGTGACTCAATTTATTTTGTATTTTGTATTTAGAACATTATTTTCTATTTTTAACTTTATATATTATGTTATTGGTAGAAAATGCAAAAAAATCGGGAGAAACGGTTGCTAAATCGGGATATCGGGAGACGATAGCCAAAATCAGTAGATCTCCCGATCAATCGGGAACTTTTGCAACACTGGCTGTCGCCACTCGCCTGTCAGATGTCAGTTGCTTTCTAATTCAAAGCAATATTGACAAGGACAACAATGACAGTGAAAATCATGAAGGTATCAGGAGCGGCCCTACCTACGAAAAACGTGCATACCTACGCAACAAAACATGGCGGTTTTGTTCCTATGTACTAATGTTCAATTTGACGTGACTTTAACATTCCTTTGTCAAAGTGGTTTTTATAGTTAGTACGTTAGTACCTTGGTAATAAGTCACAATTTACACTGTAGTAAAGAGATAAAACAAAATGGCGAACATGGCACACGTCTGACGTCATGAAAAATTTGACAGTATAGCGAAACTGTTGCGTATAGAGTTGGATTGTTTTTATTTCATACGTTAGACAAAGACGCCATTATGTTTATTATTTCATCTTTTAAACTATTCCATAACTATCCATATGACATTACACCAAATCTATATATTTCATAAATCTATGGTGAAAATTTGACAAATAAATCTGTCAAACTCCAGCGGCCAGCTAAGGAAAATGTAGCTTCCGGTGCATAATAAAACAAATTTGAAAAATATTTTTCTTTCAATGAAAAAAAAATGAAAATGCACCTATCATTATTAATTTAAACTTTATACTATCCGTAACATAGTTGTAAATTAAATCGTGAGTACGCGTCAAATGTTAAAGCGTAAGCTCATGCAGCAGAGCTTTAGAAAGCTTATTTTCTGCTTTACTACTCTACAGGCTGCCTACACACGCAGGGAAATGCGCGCGCATTGAAAAATGGATCAAAGTTATATTGTTTTGTAATAAAAATTTAAACTACCATAGTTTTATGTATGATATTACTAATTTTTACAACTCTTTATTAAGGTTTAACATTCCTGGGTATAATTTATTTAGCTTGTACTAAGTTTGCATCTAACAATGAGGTTATGAAAAAGAGACCTAGAGTAGGTAATAACAGCGCTATCTTCGCTTTAGAGTCAAAAACCCGAACCAAAACCAATCACGGCGAAAATCAATAAAACCAGAGGTTTAACGCAACAAATATTTACATCGCAGTCAATACATTACTATACGGATAAAATGAGTAGTGCCCTACAACCATGAGGTTTAAAAGTGGAAGTGATATTCAAAAGTTGCTCGTATAATATCTACCAGACAGAATGTACGAGGAACAGCAATTTTAATGGTGATCGTTTTAAATTTCTCCAAATTACAGGAGCTTTTAGAATTACGCGAAGATGTATTTTATTCACTACCTGAAAAAGGTAAGTTGTTTTAATTTTTAATTTTGATATAATAATTTAATTAACAATATACCTAAAATTAAAATTAAAATAGCTCACACAAGGGCGGATCCAGCGGGAGGGAGAATCATGATTCAACCTGGGTTTGGGTCCTAATAAGTAGTTGTATATTATAGGTAATATCATTCGCTAGAGATGGAGAAGTCTGTTTTGATCTGATTAGACCTTTTTTTTTTTTAACGTGTGGAAAGACCTTCGTCTCGTCCATCCGGCCACGGGAAGCCGGACAGGTATGTGGGACTTGAACCCACCAAAACCACACGGTGTCGACGCCTACCGCATTGGTGCCGGGACTGTGTGCTATTCTCGCTCCACTGCCCCGGCGCGATCTGATTAGACCTACCTCAACGTCTTTTCAACTTGTTTCAAAGATTAACATCTCATCCTACTAATGTGAAAGTTTCAAAGTGAACAGACCATGATGCTATTAACATTCAATCATTGAGGCGGCTTAAAATATTGACCCCAATCCCACACCGAATGGGTGTCGTAGGAGGCGACAAAATCCAGCCCACTGGTGGTAGGGCCCCTCGGAGGGATTGGTAATACTGATTTTAATAGTTCATTAATACCATTATTAGTAATATAATTTCTCCGCGAGGTCCGTCTGGATAACCACCCTCTTGCTAGAATCTAACTCTATCTAGACTCGTCATATTCCGACTTGGGGCTTGAGAAGCAGTTCTTTCTTTCTTTATTTTTCTCTTTCTAAACCGGCATCAGGTGGAGCATCAGCTGGTTTGTCGGCTTTTTTCATTAAAAAAAAAAAAAAAAAACATTCATTAAAAAATGTGAAGAAATTCCTGGCTCCAATTCTACAGTTCGGTGTACACGTTTTAAGTATACTAGTTTTAAGTAGTTCAGTAGAATTAAATTTTAAATACATTTAAGTGAATTAATACGTGTAAACGGACAATTTAGTAGTTAAAGTACGCAAGTAAACAAGCAAAGTAATTTAGAAACTTCTCCATTTTTCTGTTAAGTCGTTGGGCGCACGTTTGGATAGACTATTGCTCTATAAAATGTATCTACTTACTGTTAGTAGATAGAATTTACCTTCTAAAAACGGATCAATTAATATGTGGTGGCCCGGATGGCCGCCTGTTTAGTAATTAGAAAATACATTTGTTGGCTTTGTGAGCACAATTAGTAATATGGCTATCATGATCACGATATGGGCGAGTCAAATAAAGTAGGATTGATAGAAAGCAATTAGTTGTTTTCTGAAAATTACGACAACACGACCTTCTAGATAAGGTTATTGTGGTGGAATTTAAATAAAACATGTAGGTAATTATTATTAAATATATTCTTTTTACTTTTACTTACATATCTACTACTTATTGTGAATTTTTTTACTTTAATTTGCCACTCCTCTCGTATCCGTTTTTTCAGTAGGTTTCGAATTTTCCTAAGCATAGGCTTCGCTGAAGTTTTCCTTTACCGCTAATCCGTAGTCAACTTGTTTGTAAATGGACAGTATTAAGTGGACCTTCTCGCTGTCCGCGCGCGCTTCGAATTTTCCGCCGCGGCGCCGAACCGAATTGGCCGGAAACAAAAATGTTCGTCCTAAAAAATAAAAAATATATTAAATTAGAGAATTACAGTTTGAAACTTTAAATTACAATGGAATTGAAAGTTACCGCCGATGTGGTAAGAGCCATTTTATTTTTTGTTAGTAAAATAGAGTGGATAATAAAAGTGCCTGATACTTTAATAGTTTTTACCCGGCTGCCAAGAAAGTGTTATTTTTTTAAAATTATTAAGGAAGTAAATTATTTAATTAATGACCAACTTAAGTTCTAACAATAACGATGAGCTTAAGTCAAAAAAATATGATTACCCACGTGGCTGTAATCGAAGATCAAACAAAGATGAAACAAGCCATCGAGTTAAATTGGAACCTTTTAAGGACATAATTAAGGACATATTACAAGGACATAATTTCGCAATCTAGCCCTAAACACCTATTAGCCTTGATTGTTTATCTGTTTATTGTTGAGCGTACCTACTGATATGAAAATTCCCTGCATTTGCTGCAGTTCTCTTCTCCCGTGTTTCTTTGCGTATGAAAAACTTTGGTGCTGTCATTGAAGTATAATGTCATAGAACAGACATCTCGAATAAAATGTATGTCCCGCCGGGAGGTTCTATTTTCAAAATTGAGCCCCCGTTCGCGGTGTCGGTTCTATACTATTTAGTAATAATAAATGGTGCTGTTTAAGTAATTTAAAGTTAAAAACCTAATTTTAATGACAAGGAAATAAATGCTACAAAGTAAAATAATAAATAAAAATAAATAAATAAATATATTAGGTTGGCTTTAACCCCTCCATCAATGCGCATTAAATCAACTTGGTGGATTAGTTACACTCTAGGCCTGCGTGCACTAGAGAGCTATACTTAAATATTAACTGATTTCAACTTTTATTACAATCGCTCTGTAAAGGACGATACAAGTCTATTTAACTAATCCTCTTTTTTTCAAGTTAATTTCCTAATTCTTTTTTAATCTGCGGTTTTACCTAAAGCAGTCTGCAATAATTAAGATTCTCGTTTCAGAGCTGCCCTTACGATACTCAGACACGCGACTTTGGCATCAACAAATAGAAATGTTTACGTCAATGCTTTACGTACTTGTTTGTGATAATTAGTTATGGTATTAATTGTTTCTTTTTCATTGAAGTATTATTACTAGCGTATAGAACCGACACCGCGGACACCATGTATGTCCCAATGCATTGGTGCCACGTGGCTTCAATCTTCAATGGATTCGTTCTATTTTGAAAGGAGAACGGGGGCTCAATTTTGAAAATGGAACCTCCCGGGCGGGACACACATTTTGTTCGAGATGTCTGTTCTATGACATTATACTTCAATGTTCTTTTTACGCATTTTTACAAAGCCCATCCGCCTGTCCCGATTATAGTGCTTTTCAACTAAATCTGCAGTTGGGCGTCATGTTGGTAGCATTGAAATAAACTAAGTGTCTTTTATATTTCAAAATCCATTTTAGGGACATAATAATAGCGTTGTTATCAAGTTCATCAAAGGTAATAACGACATGTACGTATATTTTTCCAACAATTCCAACTTTAGACTGCTCTCCTGTAAAGTTAGCTCAATGTCGCTTAGTCAATTTTTCCTTTCAAGCGTCGGAATATTTTGTAAATATTGGTCTGCGTAAGAAAATCTTTGCTCACCCCTGCTCTTGATCTTGACTCAAGCTCTAGGCTCTACTCAAGTAGCAGTTTTTAAATGTTCTAGCTATTCTAACTAGTTCTAGCGCCTAATACCAATCTACAAGGGATCTACATTGCTCCGATCCTCCAATAGGCCGCGTGGTCTTGGAGTAAATAATGTTTTTTATTTACTTACAGTAAATTAAGTACTTTAATCTATATGTGTTTCAACACATATATTTTTCTGTTGCATAATTTCTCTGTCGTTTGTCTATCAGGTCAGTCTTTATGTCTTATTTTTCATTTTGTCATCTCGGGCTAGTCTTCTAGCTAGGCAATGATCTTATTTATTTATTTTGGCGCGTATTGTGGGAGCTATTTAAAGTCATACTTAACTTAAGTATAAGTAATTGCTAATACTTATGTCTTCTATCGTTCCACGCCCAGCCAGCAATAATTAATTACTTACATAAGATCGAATAACATCGCTTGACATGAAAAATGAGTCCTCTTCCTCGAAGATAATAATAGGAGACATTTTGTGTTATTATGTTAGTACATTGATTGAAATTTGAAGTGTATCTAACATTTGTAGAACTAGGAAAACTAATTGCTAAAATGAGAAAGTTGGATAAACATGATCTTAAAAATGCTTGATTATAATGGTAGCCTGGTAACAATTCTTTAATTCTGGATAAACTATTTCCCAATACTTAAAATAATTTATTTCATTTTCAAATAGGTACGTAATTTTGTAGGTATCTTTCGGAAAATTTATGAGCAGGATTCTATTATAACACACTTCCCAAACAGAAGGATTAAAATCAATAGCCCAATTTTCGCTTTCTCATATAAATAGAAACATAATATCGTCTCTGAGCACAGTATGCAGGTGGTACCTTGATGGCAACAAGGACAAAACACCATTAACCTCAGCGCTGTTGTGATTTGAATACCAAATCAACGACAGGAGTCCTGAGTGCTTTCCTTTTAAGGCTTGTTAGCCGTTTGTTATGTACTGAATGACTGCGCAATCAATTGATCGCAAAATTACCACTTAATATTTTTCGTGTCGATCAAAAATATTTAGTAGGTGATAACTGCTAATGATAGCTTTGTTATTAAACTCAGCTCGTCATGATTCACAACAGATATTTTTTTAACTTACCAAATTCCTAAAGATTTCTTGTAAGTTGTAATAAATCACATTTAATGCTTGACTAGAAACTTTTTGACTAGCATCTTTGACTGTATCTACTGACTGATGTTTATTTATATACTAAGAAATCGCCGTCGCTTCGCTTCGGGACCCGGGGATAATGTAGCTTCCCAACAGTGAAATAATTTTTCAAATCAGTTCGGTAGCTTCGAAGCCTATTCAATGCAAACAAACAATCAAATCTTTCCTCTTTAAATATTAGTACAGATTAACTATATTTATGGTCTCAAGCAGTATTATAAAGTTAGTGTAGGAGGAATGTTAAACACATTTTAACTGTGTCAAATCATACCACTGGATGTATAGCTTTATCCTACTTAATTCCCCATGAATTCGTCGGCGACCGACGTCGATTTACGGCCTTTTTATAGGACTCGTAAATTCAGAAATGATGCCCGCTCCTTATGTTTTCCTATCGTATTCTGAATTATAACGGTGACCTATAGCTTGCCGACCTATGCCTTCAACGAGCTTAGTAGGCAGAGTAACAAAATCGCTATTGTTTGCTCTTTCTACACACCACAGCAGACCTTGATGATACTTCAGCTTAAAATTACAAGGCCATTTTTTTTATAATAACGCTTCACATAACACCACACTAGGATTCCCTGTGTCTTGGGTGCCATGGATAACACACAAAAACAAGGACATTTACACCCAAACCAAGAACAGAAATTCAAACTTATCATTCAAATTTCCTCATCGCTAGGAATCGAACCCAGGACCCTTGGCGCGACGATCCGGCATGGTAACCATTGCGCCACAATTGGTATATTCGCTATGGTAGATGGTTAGAAACATTCACTCATCTGAATTATCTGGGTGGTACCCAGAGGTGAGAGCCCAAGAACCAATAGGATCTGGCACATTTATTTCATTTGCTGTTATTTTTACTATATAGTTTTGTTTTCCCACATACCTAAGGGCGTTGGGGTCATGGTCTAAGAGCCGTTGAAGAACGACCTTCACCGATCTGATAACTCGATGGGACATATTTTTTATCAAATATAATTTATAAACAAATATGCCTATGATAACTTGCCTGTCGTAAAGTGTTCATAGTTATTTTTAATTTAATTAATTTTAATCAGTTTTTTTTCGTCACTTTCACTCATGTGATAACCGAATGAGTTTTATCTCAATTGATAGTTTTTAACACAGAGAATATGCCTAGGTAGGCTTGCCTACTTATTTCTATTCATGGCTACCTGGCAAGTAGGTGTGAACAGGTGAGAAAATATAGGTATTTACACCGATCTGTTAACCAATTGAAATTAATATCATAGGTAGATATTTTAATTACAAAACCAATCATATAGGCTTGCCTACAAAAAAATGTTCATGAAATAGTATTGCCAAGCTATAAAGGGTATAGCCGGATAGCCTTGGGAAAAGTGCCCCCAAATCTTGGGGTTCGAAACTATGTCCAAATGATCCTTTATATAGAGATAACATGATGTACAAAATTTCACCCCCCCACTACCCCTCAGGGGGCTACGGCACTCAATTAAACCGAAAATGATTTTATTTTTTTTCTCCAAATCTATGTAACTGACGCAAATCAAATTTTGCACAAATATTGTGGTAACTTAAAGTAATAATACAAAAAATCAAGAGCTCTCTAAGTACTCCCTATATTGAAAAAAAATAATTAAAAAAATTGGAACATCCTGTATAATGATTTCCTTCCGTGGTACAAACACAATTTTTTTTCCAAATGTGTATCAACATCCAACCTACGTAATCTCCAAGTTTGGTCTGTCTAGCAAAGGTGGAACACTACTTTTAGTTCTACTAAAGTTTTAATGCCTGCTTTATAAGGGAATAGAATCCCACGGTTTTATTTTTTTCTCCAAATTTATGTAAGTGGTGCAAATCAAGTTTTGTACAAATATTGTGGTAACTTAAAGTAATAATACAAAAAATCAAGAGCTCTCTAAGTACTCCCTACATTGAAAAAAAAAAATTAAAAAATTGGAACATCCTGTCTAATGATTTCCTTTGGTGGGTACAAACACCGTTTTTTTAAATGTGTACCAACATCCAACCTACGTTATCTCCAAGTTTGGTCTGTCTAGCAAAGATGGAATCAGCCCCGGATCTAAGGGGGGGCAAACCGGGGCACTTGCCCCGGGCGGCAGTTTCATGGGGGCGCCAAATCTTTGAGACAAGAATTCAAAATATCGATTAAATTAAGTCACTTTTCCTACAATCTCATTGGTTTTTTATCAAGTAATCGAATCTTAATATGTTTGAAAAAACAAACTTTTCTATTTCTATACGCCCAGTTAGTTTTTGAACACATACTAAATGATTTATGAACGCATCTTAAAAGATCAAGTTAATTTAACGCGTGCGTAGTGTCCGTGATCTTTCTGCCAGGGGACATCTAGACGAGCCGAGTCGAACAAATTCAAACAGTCGAACGTCAAGCGAAAACACTGTATAAGTGGTTGATTGCGTTTACGAGTAATCAGCGTTAATATAAAAAGTAATTTTCTTAGTGAAATCATATGTAATCAGGGTTAAAAAGTACAATGCGTAAAAGTAATGCACAAACTATTAAGATATCTTTATGTTCATACGTCTTGCTCGATTTGAGCCCCCCTATTTCTTATACAAGTCCAAATCCTCTTTCTCATTTCTGTTTTTGTCACTCTTGAGCTAAAACTTGATCTCATCTGTTCATAACTTCCTATTTTGGAATCTTAGTTACCCTACAAAATTTGTCCCTACTAAAACTTTAAATTTTATTTTACTATAAAGTATGACATTTTGAATCAAAAACCGTATGTAACATTTTAGTTAAAATTAGTATAAACTTTTCGGCTAATTTAGAGGTTGCACCTAGTCGATAAAGCCGAAAATGTTGGGCCCTCAGATCAGACGTTATCCGAAAACTCCAATCCGTTTTACTTTTCAGCCGTTACTCTTTTTTCACTATTTTCTTTTTTAACTAATTCATAGGGATGTTATCTAGGGGGTATCCAAGGCATATTTATGTATTTCTTCTTTTAAACCTATGTTTCGCCTGGGCCCTCAGTTCATAAACGTCTGGATTGTGGGCCCAAGTAAAACTGCGATAAATCTGTAATGTTACTCTCTAAATAGTTGAGAATGATATAAATCATTTTAACAAATTCTTAACTAAATTCTAGAATAAAAATTATTGATTCAGAGGTAGTACTTTCTGAGATTTATACCATGCCACTTTGTGTGGGCATCTGAACTGAGGGCCCAAAACATTTGCCCATAACATTTTTAATTCACGTTTAAGAAATTTATGAGTGTTTGCATTAAGTTTTAACTAATTTTAACGAAATCCTCTATAAATTTCAATTTGCTACGCCAAGAAAAAAAAGTGGGCCCTCAATCCAGTTGCACACGATTCTTTCGCAGAAAAGAAAGCACGCCGTGTAAAGTTGTAGTCTTTCCTGGTTATATATTTTTTCTATGTTTCTGTTTTATATCACAAATGAAAGTAATTAATTATTAGATACTAAAAGTTTAAATTTATTAATGGATTATTATTTTAACAAATGGTCACAAAAATGCTACTCATTGGCAGTTTTATTTATTTATTTAAACTTTTGAACCTTACAAAAAGTAAAAGGAACAAAGGCGGGGACGGACTTAATGCTAAAAGCATTCTCTGCCAGTCAACCTTCAGTTTTAACAGAATTTTTCTCAAACATTAAAGAAAGGGGCGCCACTATCAAGGTTTTGCCCCGGTTCGAAAAAACCGTAGATCCGGGGCTGGATGGAATGGAACACTACTTTTAGTTCTATTAAAGTTTTAATGCCTGCTTTATAAGGGAATACAAGTAGAGCACAGCTTGGATACTTCAGAATCAAATCAATCGTAGCTCGATACCAAAGTAAGATGGGTAGAAGAATCTGTTAATGGAATAATTAAACAAAAATATCATTTACTCGACCTTAAAGTTGATAGTAAAATCTTACCTAAAATCGGTACATTATGTAAAATTGCTTGTTTTTTAAATAACAAATATGAAAAAAGGCTCCTTAGCGACGTCAATAACGCGGATGAAATAATATCTAATTTATAGATAAAATCCGCCACGATAGTCAATAACTTGGCGTGCAGGCAAATGGATGGATAAGAAAAAAAAGTGTGCGCGTGTAATCTTTACACGCGATTGAAGTAAAACTTATTTGAGGTTGGTGACATGTATTACTAAAAAAATTAAACTCAATTTAAAATAAACATCATATTACAGTTGACTCATAACAATATACTTTACAAAAACGAATATAAAGCTAAAAAAGCAAAGCAACAACCCATAATTGTCCCACTGCTGGGCTCGGGGTCTCCGCTCACAATGTGAGGGGTACAGGCCATAGTCTACCACGCTGGCCAAGTGCCGATTGGTAGACTTCACACACCTTTGAGAACGTTATGGAGAACTCTCCGGTGTGCAGGTTTCCTCACGATGTTTTCCTTCACCGAAGCAAGTGATAATTAACTAGTAATACGCACATAATATTTGAAAATTAGAGGCGCGTGCCAGGATTTGAACCCGTGCCCCCGCGTTCGGGAGACCAACGTTCTAACCGCTAGGCTGTCACTGTATATCACGTAAGAATCTCCGCCGTATGAAACTCCGTCGAATGAGCCTCCTCCGTATAAAGCTATAATTACCGTTATTATAACCTTTAATAAAGCTATAATTATTCGTTACCCCGTGATACTTATTGAATCTATAGACTTGTCCCAGATACAATTTAATCTTAATAGAATTATGTATTATGACACATAAGTAAAAAGAGTTATCATATTTTCCTTAATTACACATTTAAAAAAACGGTGTTTGCACCACGAAAGGAAATCATTATACAGAATGTTCCAATTTTTTAAATATTTTTTTCAATATAGGGAGTACTTAGAGAGCTCTTGATTTTTGTATTATTACTTTAAGTTACCACAATATTTGTGCAAAACTTGATTTGCATCACTTACATAGATTTGGAGAAAAAAATAAAACCGTGGGATTCTATTCCCTTATAAAGCAGGCATTAAAACTTTAGTAGAACTAAAAGTAGTGTTCCACCTTTGCTAGACAGACCAAACTTGGAGATTACGTAGGTTGGATGTTGATACACATTTGGAAAAAAAATTGTGTTTGTACCACGGAAGGAAATCATTATACAGGATGTTCCAATTTTTTTAATTATTTTTTTTCAATATAGGGAGTACTTAGAGAGCTCTTGATTTTTTGTATTATTACTTTAAGTTACCACAATATTTGTGCAAAATTTGATTTGCGTCAGTTACATAGATTTGGAGAAAAAAAATAAAATCATTTTCGGTTTAATTGAGTGCCGTAGCCCCCTGAGGGGTAGTGGGGGGGTGAAATTTTGTACATCATGTTATCTCTATATAAAGGATCATTTGGACATAGTTTCGAACCCCAAGATTTGGGGGCACTTTTCCCAAGGCTATCCGGCTATACCCTTTATAGCTTGGCAATACTATTTCATGAACATTTTTTTGTAGGCAAGCCTATATGATTGGTTTTGTAATTAAAATATCTACCTATGATATTAATTTCAATTGGTTAACAGATCGGTGTAAATACCTATATTTTCTCACCTGTTCACACCTACTTGCCAGGTAGCCATGAATAGAAATAAGTAGGCAAGCCTACCTAGGCATATTCTCTGTGTTAAAAACTATCAATTGAGATAAAACTCATTCGGTTATCACATGAGTGAAAGTGACGAAAAAAAATCGATTAAAATTAATTAAATTAAAAATAGCTATGAAAACTTTTCGACAGGCAAGTTATCATAGGCATATTTGTTTATAAATTATATTTGATAAAAAATATGTCCCATCGAGTTATCAGATCGGTGAAGGTCGTTCTTCCACGTCTCCTCTACTATCAGATTCAGTCTAAAGAGGATTACTCATGACTTGTGAGACTATCCACTGTTCTCTGTACTTAACAACTCATGTTTGAGGAGCTTGATTACATTTACTTTAAATTATAATATTAATATATTATAATATATACTAATATTATAAAGCTGAAGAGTTTGTTTGGTTGAACGCGCTAATCTCAGGAACTACTGGTTCGAATAGAAAAATTATTTTTGTGTTTGATAGTCCTTTTATCGAGGAAGGCTATAGACTATATAATATACCATCATATTATTTAACTAGTTAGTTTTTTTCACAAATTAATGCGGGTGAAACCGTGGAGCACAGCTAGTATTTTATATTTTAAATATTCTACTACTTTCAGCATACCGTGCACCCTACGGATAGGGAACCTCGCATCAGAGAAGACTACCAAAGACCAAACACTACCTATGGCTCGTGGGGCACCCCGGACGCGACACCTGAACGCTCTGGGTATGATGCATCTTTAAGATTTGCATACGTTAAGTATTACATGGACAATATGGTCATACACGATTATCATAATTAGGACATATAAATCGGTAGGTACATAGTACCTACACAGTAATGTAGGTAATTTTAAAGCCAGGTTTCATATTCTAGTATACTTAATGTTAATATTCGCCTGTCAGTCACCAAAAGGTCACCAAAAGTTAATTATGTTAATTTAACATTAATGTTTTGTATGTGCTCTCTCTCTTCAATCAGGCCTCATTACTGAGGATCGTGACTCTGAGGCGAAGCTTTTTCAATAGCTTGTCTCCACTTATGGCGATCAGCATCTTGGTGAAGTGCCGTGCTGACTGGTATCTCCAGACCTGATCCGACTATCTCTTAGGACTGCGCCCCTAGGTCTCTTACCCTCAATTTTGCCTGTCACCATCAATTTATCTATATTGTGTGTGTTAGACAGAAATAAATCTTTTCTTTCTTTCTTTCTATTCTATTTTATTATATTTACAGCCTGGGGAAACCTACTAATTCGTATTCGTCACAGATCAAAATCGAGGAAGGAGCCGCATACAGGGATGGAGGGTAATAAACAATAATAAAACATTTCTGAGTTTTAATGCAAATAGTTTTAATGTGACAACTATACAAAGGACAAAGTTTATTTCAGAAAGTTTATCGGAGTCCAAAAGGTTCAGCTGTTCACGTACAGTCCAGAGTCTTCAAAAAAATATTCTGATGAAGAGAAGAAACCCACTACGGAGCTAAAAGACCTGAAGACGACTTGGTCGAGAGAGAACTCATTAAAACAGTAAGTGTTCATGAAAACCTTAATTATCCAATGCATTTCCCTTTAATAACTTTCATTGCAAGCAAGATACTTTCAAGTCTTCCCGATTACGTCTTTCATTATGGTTCTGACAAGGAAAATTGGGAACTATATAATAATAAGACTTATCTTTTGTATATAGAATAAAGGATGCGGATAAGAGTGAACTACCTCCTATAGAAACGCCGCAAAGTCCCGTTCCATCGTCGCCTTCGAGGGATAAAAAATGCAAAGGCTGGAGGTTTCCAAAATTCTGCGACCCTTCCATAACCATTGATCCTCAGGGTAAGTTGAATGTATCAGCCTCTGTAAAATCCATCGCTGGTTTCAAGCCTCTAACTTAAGAAGACGTGAGGTTAAAATTTTTGATACTTAATTTGTGCCGGTTATACATGCACTTTAAAGCATTTTTTATAAAAAAAAAACATAATTTTAATAAACAGTATTTTACCTTAGTGCGCTTGTCAAATATTTTCGTAGCCAATCGAGTTAGTTACGTTAGTATATCCACTTTTCAATTGATAGCCACTTTATTTTCTTAATAGAAGTATCAGCTGGGTGCCAATTACCGTTTAAGAAGAAGGTCTGTTAGCCTCTCAATCACCCCCGCATTGTTCTAATTAAATACTTAATTATTTTCGGTGGTAAAGTAAATTGTACTGAATTTATCTTAAATATATTGAAAACAGTCGAGTTTAAATTAAATTGTGCCTATTAGTTCCTGTGCCGTTTATTATCACGATTTTAATTATTCGTTATTCGAAATACTATCAGGTACTTAAAATGGATTCCTAATAAATTCAATTCGACGAATTCCCGTTTTTCGAGTGATTCCCACAAGAATCAGAAATTTTTCAGTATTAATTATTACATTTTCTCGCAAATCGCAATTAATGACATGCCAGTAGTAAAATCACACAAAAGTTTGCTTGTTTTTTATGCATCAACATTTTCAACAAAAAAGTTAATGTTGCTTGATTATGTTTTTAATTATGCTGTGTTGCTGTCTCTAGAAACTGGCACCACCATTCATACAAGTACCCTGACTCGCAATAGGTGTAACTAAGTGCAAGAACTCATCACTACAAAAGTCGTCATTCTCTGCACGTACCTAACTTCTTTACTAAATAATTTACGTGGTATAAACTGTCACTTTTCGTAAGTCAGTTTTCTCTCCTTTTGCCGATTTCATCTTCCCGTTTTGTTTTTGTCTTTAAGAGCCATTTCGCGGTTAGACGCGCGGAATGAAGAATTTGATGTCAAAAATTAGTATCATAAGAAAGATATTAATGCTGGCAAATGAACTCATAAAATAGATCAATCCTTCATCTTGGATCTTCATTTACCGGAATTTTGAAAATATTAATTTGTTTCTGCGTAACTGTCAATCTAGCATAACTATTTTTCAGCAAAAGGACGACAGAGTCAATTTCATACACTGATTTTCTTTATTAAGTTTTATTAAATTGAGTAAAAAAAAATGTCTAGAGAACACTCATATATTATATTTTGCATTTATTACAAGGGATATACGATAACTATAATATTCGTTTCAAAATTAATTCAATAACATTACCAATTTTCATGGTTTATGCCATGACTTTACCATCGATTTTTGTATTCAATAAAGCGTATTTCCCATCAAAAATTTATGTAGTAATAAAATATGGTCTTTGTCGAATATGACACGTAATTTTTTTTTTATCTTACTGCAAAAAATAATTTATTAAAACGAATTTACTTTACCATATAAAGATACGCACTGGCGCGAAATCAAATCAGTCGTGCGGCAGCACTCTTGGACGTCGGACCTATGTCAATTTTTGCTTTAGCCATCTAAGGAATAGATTTCGTAAAAGTAACGTAATTATATTGCCATTGAACAGTCTTGATCACGTGAGAATTTTTAGTTACAGTCAATTGTATTATTTTTAGTTTTCTATAATTTTCAGGGTTTTGTAGTCAAATCGGAATCATGTCTAGTCCGTTCGTTATTTCAACCGGCCGGCTAGCCCGTCCGGCCGTCCGTCCTTCCGTCCGTCCGTCTGTCCGTTCCGTATGATTTTTTCTTCGTCTACCCCTTAATGTGGGGTATCGTTGAAAAGGTCTTTCAAAAATATTATAGGTTTCAAAAGACCATTTTTCAATTCAGGGGTCCGTTTGCGTAATATTCTGCTTTAAACATCTTTGGTTTGAAGAAAACAATAGAAATTAAGTAACTATTTCTTTCCAATTTATGTAGTGTAAGTAGTAACGGAGAAAATCACGAACATACATATGTACAAAATATAACTATATCTATACTAATCTATACTATTACTATTGTCTATATATATAAAATTGAAAAGAGACACTCCGCTGATTAAACAAAAAATCTCAGAAACTACCGAACCGATTATGATGAAATTTGGCAGGGAGATAGATTATGCTAAGGAGACGTCAGCTAAGAACGGATTTTTGGAAATTCATCCCCTAACTAGCAAAAATAGGGGTCCGAAGTCATTTTCATACAAACCAACTTCGACAGTTTTAGAGTTACAAGTATTTTTTTTTTTATGTAAGTTTATAGTAATAAACAAAAATTAAATTTAGCATATTTTTTTGGAAAATCATCCCTCAAAGGGTTAATTTACCGGATTGAACTCAGTAGGCAACTTCGTCATTTTTGAAGTTAAAAACATGAAAAATTACGTATTAGCTCAAAATTAGAAACTAAATTTTGAAGTATAACGTTTTTTTGGAAAATCATCCCCTAAAGGGTTAATTAAGGTGGCCCAAGTTAGTATGGGAACTTCGTCAGTTTTGAAGTAAGAAGGGTGAAAATTTGTGTGTAAGCTTATAATTAGACAAAAAAAATTACTATATCGAGGTTTTCTAGAAATTCATCCCCTAAAAATAGGGGTTGGTAGTCATCTACATACAAATCAACTTCGCCAGTGTTCGAGTTATAGATATGAAATTTTTTATGTAACTTTATAGTAAGAAACAAAAGTTAATTTTAACACATTTTTTTGGAAAATCATCCCTTAAAGGGTTAATTTACCGGATTGAACTCAGTAGGCAACTTCGTCATTTTTGAAGTTAAAAACATGAAAAATTACGTATTAGCTCAAAATTAGAAACTAAATTTTGAAGTATAACGTTTTTTTGGAAAATCATCCCCTAAAGGGTTAATTAAGGTGGCCCAAGTTAGTATGGGAACTTCGTCAGTTTTGAAGTAAGAAGGGTGAAAATTTGTGTGTAAGCTTATAATTAGACACAAAAAATAACTATATCAAGGTTTTCTAGAAATTCATCCCCTAAAAATAGGGGTTGGTAGTCATCTACATACAAATCAACTTCGCCAGTGTTCGAGTTATAGATATGAAATTTTTTATGTAACTTTATAGTAAGAAACAAAAGTTAATTTTAACACATTTTTTTGGAAAATCATCCCTTAAAGGGTTAATTTACCGGATTGAACTCAGTAGGCAACTTCGTCATTTTTGAAGTTAAAAACATGAAAAATTACGTATTAGCTCAAAATTAGAAACTAAATTTTGAAGTATAACGTTTTTTTGGAAAATCATCCCCTAAAGGGTTAATTAAGGTGGCCCAAGTTAGTATGGGAACTTCGTCAATTTTGAAGTAAGAAGGGTGAAAATTTGTGTGTAAGCTTATAATTAGACACAAAAAATAACTGTATCAAGGTTTTCTCGAAATTCATCCCCTAAAAATAGGGGTTGGTAGTCATCTACATACAAATCAACTTCGCCAGTGTTCGAGTTATAAATATGAAATTTTTCATGTAAGTTTATAGTAAGAAACAAAAGTTAATTTTAACACGTTTTTTTTTGGAAAATCATCCCGTAAAGGGTTAATTTAGCGGACTGAACTCAGTACGCAACTTCGTTATTTTTGAAGTTAAAAACATGAAAATTTACATATTAGCTCAAGATTACAAACAAAATTTAAAAGTTGTGTTTTTTGTAAAATCAACCCCTAAAGGGTTAAATAAGAGTTTTCAAGTAAGTATAGCAACTTCGTCAGTTTTGAAGTAAGAAGGGTGAAAATTTGTGTATAAGCTTATAGTTAGACACAAAGAATAACTGTATCACTGTTTTCTCGAAATTCATCCCCTAAAAATAGGGGTTGGAAGTCAACTATATACAAAACAACTTCACCAGTTTTAGAGTTAAAAATATGAAATTTTAATGTAAGTTTATAGTTAAAAACAAAAATAAATTTTACACGGTTTTTCGGAAAATCTTCCCTTAAAGGGTTAACTTAAAGGTCCCTTAAAGGGATAAGAGGACAGGGAGCGGGAGAGGGACAGGAAGCGGGAGAGGGACAGGAAGCGGAAGAGGGACCGGGAACGCTAGAGGGAGAGGGACAGGGAGCGGGAGAGGGAGAGGGACAGGGAGCGGGAGAGGGAGAGGGACGAGGAGTGCGAGACGGAGAGGAATAGGAAGTGGGAGAGGGACCGGGAGCGGGAGAGGAATAGGTACAGGAAGCGGGGGAGGGAGAAGGACAGGGAGCGCGAGATGGACCAGGAACGGGATAGGCAGCGGTAGAGGGAGCGGGAGAGGGAGAGGGACAGGGAGCGAGAGAGAGAGAGGAAGCGGGACAGGAAGTGGGCGAGGGACCGGATGTGGGAGAGGGAGAGGGAGAGGGACAAGAAGCTGGAGAGGGACTGGGAGTGAAAGAGGAAGAGAGAAAGAAAGATTAAGAGGGATTAATATTGAATTCCAATTGATTAATTTTAAAATATCAGCAATTTGCTTTAAATTTACAACAAACGTTTCTCCTTTATTTGATGGAATACATGTTTTCCAATTTTTTAAAATTTTTCATGAAAAAGAAAAAACAAATTAATGTGAATATTGTTTATTTTTCAAAACCCGCCCTGGAAGAATGATTTGTGACTGTGTCGAAGGTTTTACTATATAAATTCCTAAATTCAATATAAATTAACCTGTTGTTAAATTTTCTTCTGTGAGGGGTACAAATATGATAAGCATAATTTCCGCGTGCGAAGCTGCGGGCAACAGCTAGTAATATTATAAAGCTGAAAAGTTTGTTTGTTTGTTTGGTTGAACGCGCTAATCTCAGGAACTACTGGTTTGAATTGAAAAATTCTTTTTCTATTGGATAGTTCATTTATCGAAGAAGGCTTTAGGCTATCGGATTTTTGGAAATTCAACCCCTATTGGGTTGGAAGTCACTGCTGTAATTTGAAATAAAACATTGTCCGTTTTTAGACATTAGTTACTGTTTACAGTATTTAGGTTTTTTGTTATATGTGTAAATTACATATTTACATAGAAAAAAAATAATAAATAATTATAACTTGTATACACATACCCTTTATTTATACAACTTTTAGATCAATCTGTACTTTATAGAGTTCCGTACCCAAACGGTGTCAACGGGACCCTATTGCTAAGCCAAAATGTTGGAATGATAGAAGCTCCGACATTAGTCAGCTATAGTCACTTATTATTAGTCAAAGATAATACATTCGTTGTTTGGAAACTCTCGTGCACCCAAGTTCCGTCAACTCCCCAAAACTCACGTATCTCAAATACACAACACAAATACAAATCACCCTCTCATTTTTTCCCTTCACAACCCCTCGCCTCCCCCTATACCCCCCCCCCCCCTCAGTTCTTCACCCAAAAGTGGAATTTTGCGTCGTGATAATCTGGGAGGCATCCGGGCAAATACCGCACTCATCAGGTAGGCGCAGATCGGCAGATCAGGATATCGGGATATAGATTTTTGGAAAACCGGAAATCCCGGATATCTCGGAGACGGTGCGTCCTAGACAAGTTTAGACGGAAATTTCAACCCCCTTTAGTAAGCCCCCAAACCTTATTGCTAAATCTTACTGAACCCACTTTTACCCCCCCCCTCCCCAAATTTTCCTAAAATACCATATATCTCCTAAACGGTACGTCCTAGACGATTTCCGACTGAATTTCCATCCGCCCTGTGGAACTCATACTTGCAACATTACCCAATCTTATTGGGCCCAACCTTAACCCCCCCCCCCTCCCAAATTTTCCGAAAACTCCTTATATCTCCTAAACGGTGCGTCCTAGACGATTTCCGAAAGGATCGAGTAAAAGTTGTAGCCCATAAAAAGATTGACATTTTATGTGCCATACATTTTTCTTGTAGAGCAAGTGGTTTGGGAGGAAAGTGCGAATTTCGTTTCTCATAATTTATTATACTAGACTATTGTCAATATTTTGTTTTGTAAACCAACAGAAAACAATAAAGAATTCGTTTTTAACATTCAAAGAATAGTGTTCTGAATATCTTCTTTTTAAAGCTGTAATCATTTTTGTGTATGGATTGTATTTACCTTTATTTTTACGTTATCTTTTGTATCACGGTAATGATTAGGGTATCGAAAACCGATCCTGTTTTAAATTACCGGGATTTTCGGTACTCGCCTATGCTGGAACCGGGATTCCCGGGATTTTCAGTTCTTTCGGGATTATTTTACCACGGCTTTCCCCGCGTGAAAATAGTTAGTATCGCGTTTCCTATTTTATCTCTCAGGAGCATTAAATAGGGAAAAACTGTTTTCTACCCAAATCCGTATAGTCGTTTGCCGTGATTGAGTAACCATCATACTATTATACCTTACATGCAAACATAAGTTTCGTATTAATTGTATGAAAGCAACACAATTGTATTGCACAATTCAGCACTGCTTGGACGAGAAAAAAGAGTTAAATCATCTTCATTTATATTAGAAAAATATCGATCTGGGTTGTGTAAATAATATTATATTAGTATAGCTGCTTCATGTAGCCGACGTTCTGAATATCTTCTTTTTAAAGCTGTAATCATTTTTGTGTATGGATTGTATTTACCTTTATTTTTACGTTACCTTTTGTATCACGACGCGACATATTTTTATTTCCCAAAAGTTCAGAAAATCCCGGTTCTTTTATTTTGTTTCCCGGTTCTTTTATTTTGTTTCCTGGTTCTTTTGAAAAGTACCGTATTCCTTTGTAAATCCCGGGATTTTCGGTTCCGGGATTTCCCGGTTCTATACCCTCCGATTGATTTGAATTTAGGTATACCTATGTATTTCGACGCGCTGCGAATATCGCAGGCAAAATGGACGCATATTGCATTTTATAGATCACCTTGAAAAAACGTGATTTTTAATTTTTCACGTTGATTTGCCAAAATATTGATTTTTGCAATATGCATCTATTGGACATCTTTATTGTGATGTACCTAAGTAGGTACCTAAAATGTATTATGTAAATAAGTTACCGATAATGGTACTACTACATTGTACTCTTAATTGTTATATAAACTTATATTGTCACAAACCAGATACATGTATGTGGTCACAAAGTGTATAATTAAAATTATATGTTCATAATTTTAAAATTTTTACGTTTGAAAGTATCAAGAAGATTACTCGCACAGAACTGAGGTCAAGCGCGACGCGAGCCGCGCGAGGCAATATCACGCCGCGGAGCCGCTTCAAATACCTATAGTTTATCAACCGAGTTTTGCGAAATGGCTCTTAAGAATATTCTTAATTGATTGTCCCTGAATAAACTTTTCTTTTTTTTTGAGTTTTCTTCGTTGCCAACATCGCAGTATTTGACGTCAATCAACAGGTCGCGGCTACATTAGTTGGCTGTTCTTGGTGACGTTCTGCTACAGCTACAACGCGTGGTGCATCGCGTTGCGAGCCAGCTTCCCGTACCAGACGCCAGAGAACACGCCCAAGTGGATGGTTGCCGACTACATCTGTGACGTAGTGTACTTCATCGATCTGGTACTCGTCAAGCCGCGCCTCATGTTTCTCCATGAGGGGTTCTGGGTTAACGATCCTAAGGAGACCAGGCGGAATTATTGGAGCAAGCTGCAGTATAAGGTATAAGTATAAACACCGCTTGTAGGCAATGATGCGTGATGTTTAACGAGTTCGGTTTACGGAGAATGTATGTGATGGCTTTGGACATAATTTATTATTTATTTATTTGATTTATATTTATTTATTGGTGGTGAACGTGGTGGCCGAACGAAAGGTTCCCGGGTTTGATTCGAAGACTTTGTTTATTATTAGCCCACTTCTATAACTTGTTTAAGTATATTTTAGTACGCTCAACATGCAAATTACTATTTTCTTAAAAAAGTACAATGATTATAGACGAATCTTAGAGAGCACTCGTAGATAAACAAAAAGAACTTATGGCATAATTTTCGTTGTTTCAGTTCGATTTGATATCTCTAATGCCGTTGGACTTACTATATTTCTATTTTGGACCGCAAATGGTGATCCTCCGATTCCCGCGGATCTTGAAGCTGCAGACCTTCTGGGAGTTCCACCAGGCTGTTGATCGAGTACTTTCCTCCCCGTATGTTGTAAGTATGCTTTATTCATACTAGTTCTACTCGTTAGTTCTATCGTAGAACTATACCATGGATTTGAGTAACACAGAATCACTGACGCGTTGACAATAAAGATGCAAAGCATCTGCTCTTTAATACCTGCTCATCCATTACTTTTGGGGTTGCTATAGGTATAAAGTATTAACTTACTAGAAATTGTTGTTGTTATTTATTATATATCATTGCATTTTAGGTGCGTATCGGCAAAACCTTGTTCTACATCTTCTACCTGATCCATCTGAACGCGTGCTCCTACTATGCCATGAGCAAGTACATCGGGCTGGGCAGCAACGGCTGGGTGTACGACAACCAGGGCAACGCCTATATCCGCTGTTTCTACTTTGCTACCAAGACGGCCACCTCCATCGGTAACGTTGGCTGCAAATTTCTGCTGAGAGATGGTTGGTTTTTTGATATGCTTGAGTCTAACGACTCGTCGTGCACCGGCTGTGGGTTTGGGAACTTGTTCTTTCTTTCTTTTTCTGTTTTGTTTCTTGGTCGACAACGAATCGGTAATGCTTGGTGTTACTGATGTCCATCGGCGACAATTATGGCCACTAACTATCAGGTAGATGGTTTGGCAATTATTATAGTAACATTAAAAATGCTCAGAAGCTCTGTAGGCCAGTGCCGATACCTCTGAAAACGGTAAAAAAATGAAAAAAATTATAATAGGATGAAACCTATTGCAAAAGGAAGAGAATATAACAAAAAATAAAGGAAAAATAATTTACGGGCGATCTGAGGTCGGGAAGTGGGGGGGAGGGGGGGTTTAAGGGTAAAAAACGGTTTATCTCAATTTCCAGCAAAACTATAAGTCCAATGGAAAAAAGTTAAATGGCAAAGTTATAGGTAATAAAAAGGTCTACAATTTTTGCATTTACACTTTTTTACATAACCTCAAAATTTATGTGAAAAATTCAAATAACCAAGTTTTTGGTTTATTATTTTTATCTTATACAAAAATATTTCTTTTTTCACGAAATTTGGTGAAAACTTACCTTTTTATTTCTCAAATATACTGTATTTTTTTTATTTGAAATATTTATTTTTTCACCTTATTTTCACTTAATATCGAAAAATCACCCTAATTTTCAATCGAAAATTCACCTGTCAAAATATCCGCTTTTTTTAAAAAATCTGTGAGCTTTTTATTTGCTAAAATCTCTACTTTCTGATGGTATAAAAAAGATATACACTACTATGGTAAATTTTCTCAGAAAATGCAATGAAACGACAACTATTTTTGCATGTTTCTTGCAATCTTTATGGATTTGTAATTTTTTTGCTTATTAATTTAACATGGATTTTGACGTTTTTCGATTAATTAAAGTGTAAATTTTAATAAATGGCTCAAAATTGTACATAAATATTAAAAATAGGTATATATTTAAAAACTCGAACTCGAATAATTTTTGTGAAAATAGTTGTCGTTTCATTGCATTTTCTGAGAAAATTTAACATGGCAGTGTATATTTTTTATATACCATCAGAAAGTAGAGATTTCAACAAATAAAAAGCCCACCGACTTTTTAAAAAAATCGAATATTTTGACGGATGAATTTTTGTTTAAAAATTAGGGTGCTGTTTCGATATTAAGTCAAAATAAGGTGGAAAAATAAATATTTTAAATCAAAAAAATTACAGTATGTTTGGGACATAGAAAGGTAAGTTTTCACAAAATTTCGTGGAAAAAGAAATATTTTTGTAAAAGGTTAAAATAAAAAACCAAAAACTTGGTTATTTGAATTTTTCACATAAATTTTGAGGTTATGTAAAAAAGTGTAAATGCAAAAATTGTAGACCTTTTTATTACCTATAACTTTGCCATTTAACTTTTTTCCATAGGACTTATAGTTTTGCTGGAAATTGAGATAAACCGTTTTTTACCCTTAAACCCCCCCTCCCCCCCACTTCCCGACCTCAGATCGCCCGTAAATTATTTTTCCTTTATTTTTTGTTATATTCTCTTCCTTTTGCAATAGGTTTCATCCTATTATAATTTTTTTTGTTTTCAAAAATTATCGGCACTGGTCTACTGACGCTATTATGCTTTTACTTTTGATGCATGCTTAACTGATATTGATGAACGTTGATCATTATCATATTGTTCAATATGCACGCACATTGCAGCAATTTGTTTTGCAAACTTGTATCTCAATTTGTATGGCACAGTAACACAATATGGATTTCTCGGTTGTTTGCTTATTAAAATTTGGAAAAAGCACCAGAACCTCTAAAAATTTAATTTGTATAATATTTTAAAAGAACACAAAATAGTTTTCCCTACATGAAAACCGTAGTATGGTGTGTAAACAGCATTAATTGATTGAAAAAGAACATGACTACTTACCCGTATTTAATGAAAAATCGATTTACGATCATAATTATTCATCAATACGGGCTTAGGAAACTGACAAATAGGGTGTTAAGTAATCATTGCGAGATACAAAGCGCATCGACGACGTGATGATTATTTCTCATCAGATGCGAGTAGCATGTATAATGATAAATTGAAATAGTTCGTTCAAGGTTTATGGTTCAAGAGTAGTTTGATTTGAGATTTAGTAT